>VTFQ01000008.1:33560930-33671140 GCA_036281575.1 Ancherythroculter nigrocauda
TTGGATTTGTTTGCCTTGTCTGTCTGGCTTCAGTGGCTTGTGTTTATTAATGGTGCCTGCCTTCTGACCTTTGCTCTGAATTGTGTGTATTAAAATATTTGACAGTCACTTTAATAAAATGAAGGACATGATTTCCAAAGGTTTTTGTAAGCTTGATCTGTTGCAAACCAGAACTGGCATTGTAGTCGTTTCTGCTATGGTGAGTTTGGTGGCAGATATTCTCAGGATTTGAAATGACTGATGTTTGGGATAAGATACATATCATGCTCAGGATGTTATTTGAGTTCAGTGGTTCACCCACTAGCTTTGATTCTCTTCACAGCTAATTCAACACATGCTAGAGGTATCTATGAAGCAGTATATCATGTTTCAATTTAAAGCTGATTTAGAAATGTTTTTTTAAACAATGTTTTTTTATTATTATTGAAATATATTAATCATGCATAATTTTTTTTAAGAACCAAGGAGGATAGAACAACAGAACAGAGCACCACCAATTTTTAGAAAAAAAGAGAAAAGAATAATACATTAATAAATTTCACAAGTTCACAGTGTATATACAGTTGCAAGATATGTGAACCACTTGCAGAATCTGTGAAAATGTTAATAAATTTAACAAAATGCATGTTATTTTTTATTTAGTACTGTCCTGAGTAAGATATTTTACATAAAAGATGTTTACATATAATCGACAAGACAAAAAATAGCTGAATTTATTAAAATAACCCCAGTATGTGAACCATTGATTCTTAAGTGGTTATCTGGATGATCTACGACTGTTTTTTTTTTTTTGTTTTGTGATGGTTGTTCATGAGTCCCTTGTTTGTCCTGAGCAGTTAAACTGAGCTCTGTTCTTCAGAAAAAATCCTCCATGTCCTGCAGATTCTACAGTTTTCCAACTTTTTTTGCATATTTGAACCCTTTACAGCAGTGACTATGATTTTGAAATCCGTCTTTTCACACTGAGGACAACTGAAGGACTCAAACACAACTTTTAAAAAAGTTTCAAACATTCACAGATGCTCCAGAAAAAAACATGATGCATTAATAGATGGTGGGTTGAAAACATTTGGAATTTGAAGATCAAGGTAAATTGTATTTAATTTGTCTTCCGGGAAACATGCAAGTATCTTCTGTTGCTTCCGAAGGGCAGTACTAAATGAAAAAAAAAAAAAAAAAAAAAAAAATGATATTCAAGCGAAATAAGAAAAATTTGGACCTCTTCATCCTGTTCAAAAGTTTTCACCCCCTGACTCTTAATGCATCATGTTTCCTTCTGAAGCATCAGTGAATGTTTGAACCTTTTTTAATAGTTGTGTTTGAGTCCCTCAGTTGTCCTCCATATGAAAAGATGGATCTCAAAATCATTCAGTCACTGTTGTAAAGGGTTCAAATATGCAAAAGATGGTGGAAAACCGAAGAATTTGCAGGACCTGGAGGATTTTTCTGAAGAACAGAGCTCAGTTTATCTGCTCAGAATAAACAAGGGACTCATGAACAACCATCACACAACAAAAAAACAGTCGTAGATCATCGAGGTAACCACACACAGTATTAAAATTCAATGATTCACAAACTTTTGAACTGGGTCATTGTAATAAATTCAGCTATTTTTTTTGTCTTATGGATTATATGTAAACATCTTTTATGTAAAATATCTTACTCAGGACAGTAAATAAAAAATAACATTCATTTTGTATGATCTCTCTTATGTTGTTAAAATTTTGCACATTTTCACAGATTCTGCAAGTGGTTCACATACTTTTTCTTGCAACTGTATATATACTATATTACAGTGAGCCCGATCACACGAAAATGCGTATCAATAGTACGAGTTTGTAATCTCGTAGAATATATACGCCAAAATGAGTTTTGGCGTGCTTATGGTACGCAGTTTTTCGCGTGCATATGATCGTACTCGGTTACTAACGTAACCTCGGTTCCCTGAGATACGGAACGAGTACTGCGTATGGGGAAAGGTCTCCCTTTTTCCCCGCTGCTGAAGCCTTTTTCAATAACGCAGTGTAACTGCACCGTCATTGGTTCACTCATAGACAAGTTGTTGAACCAATGGCGGCGCGGCATAGCTGAAGCGACGACCCTGAGCCGCAGCCTCGTGGCACGGCAAGTGACGCAGTACTCGTTCCGTATCTCAGGGAACCGAGGTTACGTTAGTAACCGAGTACGTTCCCTTTCGATACTTCACTCGTACTGCGTATGGGGAACGAAAGACCAGCCGGCCGCCTCACAGATGTCTTGGATGGAAACTCCGTTGGACCAAGCCCACGAGGAAGCCATTCCTCTAGTGGAGTGGGCCCTGACTCCTATGGGGCAATTAGTGCCCAGTGAGGAGTAGCACAGGTTAATAGCATCCACTATCCAACGGGAAATGCGTTGTTTCGAGACCGGAGACCCTTTGGTGCGGCCGCCAAAACAAACAAAGAGCTGATCCGACTGTCTGAAAGACTGTGATCGGTCTATGTAGGTCCTCAATGCCCTGACTGGGCAGAGTAGCTGCAGCTCTGGTTCGTCCGCCGAGGGAGGAAGAGCAGAGAGCGAGATGACCTGAGCTCTAAACGGAGTTGAGAGCACTTTAGGGACGTATCCATGCCTAGGTTTCAGAACGACCTTAGAGTCACCAGGCCCGAATTCGAGGCATGCAGGGTTCACGGAGAGGGCCTGCAAATCGCCAACACGCTTTACCGATGCTAGTGCTAGTAGCAGAGCGGTTTTTAGCGTTAGGGGCCTGAGGTCGGCTGAACCCATTGGTTCAAATGGGGCTCCTTTCAAGGCCCTGAGGACCAACGAGAGGTCCCAGGAGGGAATAGTGAGAGGGCGAGGAGGATTCAAACGCCTAGCACCTCTCAAAAAACGGATCACAAGCCCGTTTCGTCCCACCGATTGGCCAGCAATAGGAGCGTGGAACGCTGCAATGGCTGCTACGTAAACCTTAAGCGTGGAAGGGGAGCGCCCCATTTCCAAGCGTTCTTGGAGGAAAGACAGTATGGAAGATACGTCACTCTCCACAGGGTCTATGTTGCGTGTTGAACACCAATCAACAAAGACTGACCACTTCTGGTCGTAGAGGCGCCTCGTAGACGGGGCTCTAGCCTGAGAAATGGTATTTAGGACGTCCTCGGGGAGGCTAGTCGGCTCCCATCGAGGGACCAGAGGTGCAGAGCCCAGAGCTGCGGCTGTGGGTGCCAGATTGTTCTGTTTGCCTGAGAGAGGAGGTCCCGTCTCAGGGGAATCGGCCACGGGGCTCTTAGAGAGAGCCTGAATAGCTCTGAGGACCAAACCTGGTTCCTCCAGAGCGGGGCCACCAGAAGGACTCTGTGCTGGTCTTCTCTGATACGCCTGATGACCTGGGGGATCAGTGCGATCGGAGGGAAAGCATAAAGGAGCGTGCTGGGCCATGTGTGGGCCAGAGCATCTACTTCCTTCGAGAAAAATGTTGGGCAATGAGAGTTGTCTTCTGAGGCGAAGAGGTCTACCTCTGCCTTCCCGAAGAACTCCCAGATCGTGAGGACCACTTGGGGGTGGAGCATCCACTCGTCGGAGGGGATGTTGCTCCGTGACAACATGTCCACACCCAGATTGTTCCTGCCAGGAACATGAGTCGCTCTGAGCGACTGAAGCCTCGGAAGAGCCCATTCCAGCAGACGTTTCGCCAGAGCGCATAAGCGGCTGGACGAAAGACCGCCTTGGTGGTTCAGGTATGACACCACCGTCATACTGTCTGACCGAACTAGAACATGACGTCCCGTCAAGTAAGCCTGAAAGAACTGAAGGGCTTTCATCACTGCTAGCATCTCTAGACAGTTGATGTGTAGATGGCTTTCCTCGTGGCTCCACAAGCCGAAGGCCGGTCTGCCCTCGCACACAGCACCCCAGCCCAAGTTGGAGGCGTCTGTTGAGAGCACCGTCCTCCGTGAGACCGCCTGTAAAGGGACTCCGCGCTGGAACCATACTGGATCCATCCAAGGTTTCAGGGCTAGAAGACAGGCCCGATTGACCTTGAGACATAGGCGGCCGTGCCGCCATGCGCTGGGAGGAACCCGGAACTTCAACCAGTACTGAAGAGGCCGCATCCGAAGAAGGCCTAGCTGCAGCACCGGGGAGGCGGAAGCCATCAGCCCTAGCAGCCTCTGGAAAAACTTCAGAGGGAGATAGGCTTTGTTCGTGACAGATGCCGTGAGCTGCTGAATTGCCAGGGCGCGCTCTGGCGAGACTACTGCCGTCATACGGACCGAGTCGAAAACTGCTCCCAGAAACGAGATTCGTTGAGTGGGGCATAGCGAGCTCTTGGCTAAGTTGACCCTGAGACCCAGGCATTGTAGATGGCTGAGGAGCACGGATCTGTGGCGTTCCAGCTCGTCTCGCGAACGGGCTAAGATGAGCCAGTCGTCGAGATAATTCAGAACCCGGATTCCCATCTGTCTCAGAGGGGAAAGCGCCGCATCCATGCACTTGGTGAAAGTGCGGGGAGCCAGAGACAGCCCGAAGGGCAGGACCGTATATTGGTATGCCACCCCTTCGTATGCGAATCTCAAGAATCGTCTGTGACGGGGGGCTATCTGGATGTGAAAATACGCATCCTTCAGGTCCAGCGAGCAGAACCAGTCCTCGGGGCAAATGTGCGCAAGGATCTGCTTCAGCGTCAGCATTTTGAACTTCCGTCTCATGAGGGAGTGATTCAAAAGCCTGAGGTCTAGGATGGGTCTGAGACCGCCATCCTTTTTGGGGACCAGAAAGTAGCGGCTGTAAAAGCCTGTCTCGCTCTCTGACGGAGGAACCATTTCCACAGCTCCTTTTTCCAGCAACGACATGACTTCGGCCCGGAGGACATGAGCGTCGTCCGGATTGACCGATGTTTGAAGCACCCCGGCGAAGCGGGGGGGCCGTCGTGCAAACTGGAGCGAGTAGCCCTGGTTTACGATCCCCATGACCCATTCTGACACATCGGGGATGGCCTGCCAGGTCTCGGCCCGAGTGGCTAGGGGTTGAATAATGTTGGGTGACAGACCGCCGTTGAGAGGGTCGTACATCGCGAGGGGTGGAAGAGGAAATTTGCTCTTTTTGTGATGAGGTAAAAATTTGTTCGCCGTGAAAACGCCGTTTGGAGTGGGCGCAACAGGTGTGGGCCCAGCTGTCACTTGGAGTATGTTTCCCACGCCCGGAAATAAACGAGGCGGAGGGGAAATTACTCGTGGGAGCTTTTGGGGTGGTCCGGTCGTAACGGGACGGTCCCCCATCCTCTTCCTGTCCGACGAATCAGGACGACTTCGGAGGCACCGGGTCCAGCACAATCCTGGGCCGGGGTCCCTGGCGCCTCGGGAAGGGAGGGCGCTTCGCAGGGTGCGAGCGCTGGCGATGCTCCTGGGGTGGCGCTGCCTGTTTTGCAGGTGGGGCTGGTTTGTTCTGCTGAGCCGGCGCAGTCCTGGGGCGGCTAGACGCAGAAGCGGAGCTGGAGCGCTTAGGCAAGAAATGCCTCATAGCCTGAGACGATTTCTGCGCGGCAGTAAAGCGCTCAGTGAAGCCATCCACTGCAGGCCCGAAGAGACCAGAAGGCGAGACCGGGGCGTCTAAAAAGGCCGTCTTGTCTAGGTCTTTGATCTCCGTTAGGTTGAGCCACAGGTGGCACTCCAACACGACCAGGCTGGCCATGGAACGACCGATGGCCTGGGCCGTAGCCTTCGTAGCTCGCAGGGCAAGATCCGTGGCGCTGCGGAGATCTTTGAAGGCTGGCGCGTCGATTCCAGACTCATCCAGAGAGCGGAGGAGTTTGGCCTGGAATACTTGAAATATGGCCATGGTGTGGAGCGCAGAGGCAGCTTGGCCCGCCGAGGTGTAAGCCCGTCCAGCCAGAGTAGAGGTGGTCCGACAGGGCTTGGAAGGAAGGGCCCTCTTCGTCTTCCAACCCACAGCCGCGGGAGGACAGAGGTGAGCAGCCACCGCTTCATCTAGGGGTGGCAAGTGCTCGTATCCCTTCTCCTCGGCGCCGTCGACGGCGGTGAGGGCGGAGCGGTGCGTAGTGTGGAGGCGGGCAGAGTAAGGAGCGCGCCACGACTTCGTCAGCTCTTCGTGGACCTCAGGAAAGAAGGGCGCTGAACGCTGGCGAGGTGCTTGGCGGCGGCCTGGCAGAAACCATTCATCCAGGCGGCTGCGAGACGGCTCCTCTGGAGGGGCCCACTCGAGGTCCAGCTCTTCAACGGCCCTAGACAGGATGCGGAAGAGCTCGGCATCCATGCCCTGGCCATGCTCGATGGGTTCCAAGGGAGGCGGTGGAGCGGGGTCTTCCGGCTCGCCAGCCCATCCTTCCGCTTCGGAAGCCGCAAGAGACATGGAGTCGTCTTGTTCGTCGTCTGTTCCCCCGAATGAGACGAGGTCACTCGCTTCTGCGGAGGGACGCTGCTCAGGGCGAGAGAACAGAACGGGAGAGAGTTCCCTGGGAGGAGAGGGCGAGGCACGCGGGGGCTGGGCCGGCGTGAGCTCGCTCAACTCCTGGCGCTGAGTCACTCTACCCCGCTGTCTTTTCCTTGCCGGCTCGCGGGAGGAAGGAGACAGGAGGGCGCGAGCGGCGAGATCGCCCTCAGTGAAGAAGGCGACCCGCGAGCGCAGGGAAGCGAGACTCATACACTCGCAGTGCGGGCATGAGTCTCCAGCGAGCGCGCCGTCTGCGTGGGGCTTGCCCAGGCAAGCGACACACTCGCTGTGTCCATCGTCGTCGTGCAGGGGGGCCCTGCAAGTACCACATGAGTGGCGGGGCATCGTGAGACGCCGCTGCCGTGAAAACGGCAATTGGGTGGCTCTTTTAGAGCGGGGTTAGGGTCGCGGAAGCTCTTAGAGCGGTGAAAACCGCTGAAAATCGCTCTTTTAGAGCGGCGTTTAAGCCGCGGATGAAGCTCTCAGGCGGAGCGCCGGATGGCGGCAGGGGACGCACAGGAAGCGGCCGGAAGTGGGAAGCGGGAGGCGGCGGCTCGGCGACGGCGCTAGAAGCTGCAGTCCGCGAGGGCGCCGGCGCTTTCTTCCACCGGCGAGTCCAGGCGAGTCCGCTGCGGGAGCCTCTTCAGACGGCGGCGAGAGCAGAAGGCGGCGAGCTTCTTCGGCTTCAGGCGGAGATCAGCGAAGAGAAGTAGATGTCGTCGCTGAAGGAGAAAACACTGAAATCCTATGGCGAAACGCCTGCTTATATAGCCCTATACCCCGCCCATTTCGGCGGGAATATTCGCGCGCTTTGTCGCCATAGGCCACGCAGCTATGCCGCGCCGCCATTGGTTCAACAACTTGTCTATGAGTGAACCAATGACGGTGCAGTTACACTGCGTTATTGAAAAAGGCTTCAGCAGCGGGGAAAAAGGGAGACCTTTCCCCATACGCAGTACGAGTGAAGTATCGAAAGGGAAACGCACTTTATGGCGTATTATACGTACGAAACCCCCACCCCCATCCTACCCAAGAGCGTATCATATACACGCCATAAAGTGCGTATCATATGCACGCGAAAAAACCGCGTACCATAAAGCACGCCAAAACTCATTTTGGCGTATATATTCTACGAGATTACAAACTCGTACTATTGATACGCATTCTCATGTGATCGTGTTGATACAGTCAAACCAAAATTTATTCAGACATTTCATTCATTAACAGGTTATTCACTATAGTTTAAAAAATGGTAATAAAATATGTCAAGATCTCAGAGTTAAACTGTGTCAAAAATAAAAAATAATAATCTTAATTATGTCAGATAACACTTAAGCAAAACATGGACAGGTCAAGTTGTCTGAATAATTTTTGGTTCCAAATTTTTATCAGTTTTACTGGTAGTCCACTGTATGAAGAATTTTTGGGTATAATATGTCACAGTTTACTTTATTTTGCTATCCTCACATAAATGAACTATATTGTCCACTAGTAAATATATATATCAAAAATATCAGTTTGACTGTATATATAAAGTTGGTTTAATTGCTAATTTCTAAGAGAAATGTCAATAGTGCAAACAGTACAACAATCCCATATAGGACGAAAAGACGACAGAACGAAACGAGAGCAAATAGAAAAGATAGAAAAATATAACGTTAGCCTACAAAACTGGTATCATTTGCAGGACATGAACGATCTCTTCATATCTCCTCAAAAAAAAGTAGCCTACTTTTTTATTATTAAATATTCTTAGTGATTTGATTAAATATTCTACTTTGCATAAGAAGTCTATTCAAGTACGTATTTCGGCGGACTTTTTTTTTTTTTTTTTTTTGGCGGACCTTTGTTTTGATTTTCCGTTTTGTGTTATTGTGACGCCAGACGCGCTGCGTCATTTGGGTCAAGCTCGAGTATGCGGAAGGAGTGATTTGTGCTTTTTGTACGCTTCTGCATTGGTTGCATATAAAACTGCACGAAACTGTTGACATGGTTTAAAGTTTTTTATGTGGTAGTAACGTGAAATGTTTGTAGAACATTTGAACATTGAATGTAATATTGTACAGCTTTATGTGAAGTGCTAATAGATGATTTCTCGCGAATGGCGAGATATATTCTTGATAGACTCTTGTAAAGATGGAGTTTGTTAAAGATAACAGTGAAGACATGAGTGATCCAGAATCATGCAGAATAAAAGATGAAGATACTGAGGAACAAAGAGGTTGGTGATCATTCTTGATGCTTTCCATTCTTCTTTAATGACTGACAAACAAGGAACAGCTAAGTTTGCTGGCCACCAAATTTGTGATTTGGACACTTGACAGTTGATTTTTTTCCCCCAACCATATCTTATGTCATTTATGTCAAAAGACATAAATAACTTTCAGCACATGAAACATCAATTAAAAATCATGGTCAGTTTAATTTATTTTTAACTATTTCATGTGTTCATTAGACCTGGTGGAAGCGAAAGAGGAAGGTGAAGAACAGAATGAAATGGAGGAGAAACAGCAGTTTCAGAAACCTAATCATTTCAAAATTGGAGAAAAATCTTTTAGTTGCTCCCAGACTGAAAAGAATTTTTCACCAGAAAGAACGGAACCTAAAAATTTCTTCACCTGCCCACAATGTGGAAAGAGTTTCACATGTAAACGAGACCTTAAGAGGCACATAAGAATTCACACTGGAGAGAAGCCGTTCACCTGCTCTCAGTGCGGAAAGTGTTTTGCAAATTCAGGAGACCTTAAGAGGCACTTGCGAATTCACTCTGGTGAGAGGCCTTTTACCTGCCCTCAGTGCGGAAAGAGTTTCACGCAAAAGGAAGGTCTTAAGGAACACACCAAAATTCACACGGGAGAGAAGCCGTTTGCATGCATGTTGTGTGGGAAGAATTTCACACATCAAAACAGCCTGAAAAGGCACATGAAAGTTCATTCTGGAGAGAAATTACATCAGTGCCCTGAGTGTGGCAGGAGATTTTCAGAGGCCTGCAATCTCAAAACTCACCTGCTGTCTCACACGGGAGAAAGACCATTTAACTGTGAGCGGTGTGATAAGAAGTTTTTTTTGGCCGTACACTTAAAGACACACATGAGGATTCATGAAGATGAAACGCGTTACGTGTGTTCGTTTTGTGGGAAGAGTTTTTTGTGGCTTAATGGGTTTAAAGACCATCAGAAAACACATATTGGTGAGAAACCCTACGTGTGCTTGGAATGTGGAAGTACTTTTATTAGAGCTGGTGAACTTAAAGTACATGAACGAATCCATACTGGAGAAAAACCTTACAAGTGTTCACATTGTGAAAAGAGTTTCACAGTTTCAGGAGCCTTGAAAGTACACGAGCGAGTGCATACTGGAGAGAAGCCGTATCTCTGCCCTTCATGTGGGAAGACTTTCAGTCGATATGGAAATCTAGGGAAACATTTAAAAAAAGCTTGCCCAAAGTTGAGAAATTGAGCAATGTTCACATTCAGGTATAAGCCTGTCATGATTAATTGAAATTGCTTTCATTGTTCACTTTATATTTTCATATGTGGTTTAGTATCAGCCAATATTTTTTTTTTTTTTGGCATTGTCCACAATTTTTTTTGTTTGGCTGCTAGGTGTCGGAATCAGGACCTTTATTTTGACAGCGCTGAGAACCCCAGTACTTGAGCACAGACACACAGGATTGCCCATTCTCTGTTTGCTTTCTTTGTTTAACAGTTCTGTCTAATAATTTTTTCATATAATATTGACAAGAGTTCAACTTGCCGTGTAAATGGTAAAATGGTGGTGCGCATAGCCCGTGAGCTATAACTTACCTGATATGGTTGTTATAAAAGTAAGTAAACCATATAATAAATGTACTTGCACATATTTGGGAATCACAATATCACATTTTTACAATCTAGTTAACAATAATTTGAATAATAAGTAAAAACTAAGAAATAAAACTAATACATCATTCATACAGCAGGATGTGTCACAAGCTTGATGCATTGCTATGGAAATCTTAATATCCTTCTAGATTCTCATTCTTTCTTCATCTCATCTTTGCTTTTGAAATCTTCATTTTAAGGCCCTATATAGTTCAGTCCCATAGAAATTGGGACCTCAATGTGACTCCATGTCCAAATTGTTAAATTTTACCCATTTTCAATGGTCAAGAACCAAGTATAGGTAACTTTTTAAACAGCTGATAGTGTGTTTAAAGAAGAATGTCTGAAGAACAAATAACATTGAAACTTGAAATGTATCTTGTAACAATTAAATACAACACACCTCTCTGAGTGTCAAAAACAAACATTTTTCTGAAGTTTACATGTCTGTAGTTCAGGAAGTGTTAAAGATATCTTAATGTAATTTTAGATTCTTAGGTTTTAATTGTTCAGTCCAAAAGATATGGGGCTCTCAAAGCAGCTCCTTGAATCTAAAATTACAATTAAAACAATTGAGATTTAGATTCAAGGAGCTGCTTTGAGAGCCCCATATCTTTTGGACTGAACTATATAGGGCCATGAAAATGTAGATTTCAAAAGGAAAGTTTATTAAGAACGAGAATCTAGAAGGATATTAAGATATCCTGTATTCTTTTAGAGTTACAGGCATGCAAACTTTGGAAAATAAATATTTATGCATCAGACAGGTATGTTCTATGCAACTGAGCTGATAGAAAAACACAAGATACATTTCTAGTTTCAACATTATTTGTTCTTCAGATATTCCTCTTTAAAAGAAAAAAAGTATCAGCTGTATGCAAAGTGACCCACATTTGGTTTTTGACCACTGAATATGTGTACAATTTACCAATTTACTCATGGAGCTGCATTAAGACCTCCATATCTTCTTTCAGATGAACACAATCAGAGATATATTTAAAAATATCCTTAGTCCTTCAAAGTTTATAATGGTAGTGAATGGGGTACTGCATTTCGAACAAACAACAAAAAAAAAAAAAACATTTATCCATAATCAAAGTAATCCATACGGCTCAAGTGGGTTAATAAAGGCCTTTTGAAGCTAAGCGCTATGTTTTTGTAAGAAAAATATCCATATTAAAATTTTATAAATTCAAATAACTAGCTTCCAGCAGACGATCGTACACTGTAAGAATACTGCGCAACTTGTGCCAAATGAGTAACCCAAAAGACGATAGTTATATACACCTAGGATGGCTTGAGGGTGAATAAATTATGGGATAATTTTCATTTTTGGGTGAATTAACCCTTTAATGCAAAAAACACAAATGCTTTTTGCCATGTCTTTGTACAGAATTTTTTTTTTAAAAAATCAAAAATTTGAGCTGGGGAAGTTTCGGAAATTTGGTTGATTTGACATGGAATGACCCTATAGTGAATGTAACCATGTAGGCCATAGTTCCTTAACTGGGGTATGCGCACAAAATGCTGAGTTTTGCCGTTCATTCTCCCCTCCTTAAAATAACATTCAAATTGAGCATGTATTTCTAAGGCAAAATGCCACTAGTGTAAAAACAGGAAAATGGTTGCACTGTAAAAGGTCAAACATGACATCCAATCAAATGACCTCATCTTTGCGGTCAAAACTGACTCCACACAAGCAGCGTGCAGAGTATGCTGCCTTAACAAATCGCGCTACATTACTTCCATTCTCAACAATGTACAGTTGTAAGAAAAAGTATGTGAACCACTTGCAGAATCTGTGAAAATGTGAAAAATTTTAACAAAATAAGAGAGATCATACAAAATGCATGTTATTTTTTGTTTAGAACTGTCCTGAGTAAGATATTTTACATAAAAGATGTTTACATATAGTCCACAAGAAAAAAAAAAGCTGAATTTATTCAAATGGCCCTATTCAAAAGTATGTGAACCATTGGTTCTGTGGGATTACAAATTTAATAATCTGTTTAAGATCTGTTGATCCTACATACTGACATCACCTCACATGAATTACTAAGGTGAGGTATATTGTGTTTTCCATTTTGAGGTAAAGATAATGACATTCTAAAGGAGATCAAGGCAGGCAGCCCAGATGTCTGAGACATTAACCTTTTCTCTTCCTGACCATTTGACATGACAAGCTCAAGATACAGCGGTGCTTTTGTCTCTATGATAATGTGTGATACTGATAATGGGTGATACTGTCAGACTGATTGGATTAGCACCTATGCATTTGAATGACACATTTATGCTGATTAGATCATGGCTGGGAAATGTAGGGAATGATCTGATTCCTGTACTGCATTTGCATGCTTTGTTTAGATTGTCCACACCTCTACTCCATGTATCCCTCCCCCCTTGAATGTATATGAACTACCAAGTACACTGCCTTAGTTAGATTTTGGATGACCACAGCGACGCACAGCGTGTTTCTCAATAAAGAGTAACTTCTGCTTCAAGAGATCCCAAAGTCTCCTGGTCTATGCTTCTGAGATTTCCAACAGTTCTTAATACTGTGTGTGGTTACCTGGATGATCTATGACTTTTTTTTGTTTGTGATGGTTGTTTGAATATCAAGGTAAATTGTACTTATTTTTTCATCCAGGAAACATGCAAGTATCTTCTGTTGGTTGAAAAGGGCAGTACTAAATGAAAAGCAATGATATTTCAATAAAATAAGAAAAATTTGGACATCTTCATTCTGTTCAAAAGTTTTCACCCCCCAACTCGTAATGCATTGTGTTTCCTTCTGGAGCATCAGTGAATGTTTGAACCTTTTTTAATAGTTGTGTTTGAGTCCCTCAGTTGTCTTCAGTGTGATAAATCATACAGTCACTGCTGGAAAGGGTTAAAATATGCAAAAAATGCTTAAAAACTGAAGAATTTGCAGGACCTGGAGGATTTTTCTGAAGAACAGAGCTCAGTTTAACTGCTCAGAACAAACAAGGGACTCATGAACAACCATCACAAAACAAAAAAACAGTCATAGATCATCCAGGTAACCACACACAGTATTGAGAACCAATGGTTCACATACTTTTGAATGGGGCCATTTGAATAAAATTCAGCTTTTTTTTTTTTTTTCTTGTGGACTATATGTAAACATCTTTTATGTAAAATATCTTACTCAGGACAGTACTAAACAAGAAATAGCATGCATTTTGTATGATCTCTCTTAATTTGTTCAAATTTTTCACATTTTCACAGATTCTGCAAGTGGTTCACATACTTTTTCTTACAACTGTACCTTTGTAAATGCGGGATTTAAGCACTTTCTAGCAGGATAGGTATAGACAGTCATAGAGATTAGAGATTTAAGACTAAAACTCTCTTACCCTGTGTGAGTTCTTATTTTTAATGTTGATAATATAGTTGATAAAATACAAGCAACAATGCAATTTTTCCAGTATATCAACACATTGGCAAATGTGACATTGATTTTATACAAACAAAAAAAGGTAGCTAATATTAAGTGATGTACATTTTAAATACAGTATTGTTTGTTAGTATTGTTTGCTCTAATTTGCTATGAAATAATAGTTCCAACGAAAGCCAAAGCAGAACTGTTGTGTGTCTCCAAGCAACACACAGTGGTGCTTCATTAATGAACAGGCTCAATGATTCAGTGACCCATTCATAAATACAGCCACTTGTCGCCATCTACTGGCAGTTTTAGTTTGATATTTAAAAGTATCACTTTATTTTTACCATAATTTCATATTTCTCTATTGAGAATTTTTTATAATTTAAAACATTATCTTATAGCATTATTTGTGCCATTGTAATTGCATTCAGGCCACCTTTGAGCAGCATTAAACTGTGTAAATCTGTGTTCCAAATTATTGTGCAAGTGACGTATCAGTAAGATTTCAGTACAATAAACATTCAGATTTTAGTTTTTCAAAGAAAATGTTTGTTTGTTTTATCCTTGTTTTATATCTTTTTAGATAACTAGTGTCAATATCAGACAGGTTTGTTAAATTGACAGGTCTAGTTAAATGAAAATGGTAAATGGAAACCTTACTTAAAGAGGTTGTTTCACATCATTAAGCAAGTCACAGTTCTCATGGAATATGGGGAGGAAGAAAGATCTTTCTGAAGATGAAAAGCATGAAATGTTGTGCAAAAGGCACGAAAACAACTAATATTGTGTGAAAACAGAATGGATATTATCGGACTATCATATGATTTGTGAGGAATTTACAGCACAAGAACTCGGTCGGATAAAGGCTTATTAAGGGAAGTTTGTTTAAAAAATGTAATTGTATTAAAAGGACAGCTATAAAAAAGCCAGTGTTGAGCAGCAAACAGGTATTTGAAGCTGCTGGTGTCTCTGGAGTCTGAAGAACCTCTCCATGCAGGCTGGCAGCTTTATTTATTATATTAATAAGTAAATTAATGGAATTTTAAGAATTTGACATAAAACATGACATACATTTAATAGGGTTAGAAAAACTTTGACTTTGTAAAGGTAAAAAAATCCACCTGAAAATCAGTTTAAGGGGGCAAATATTGTCCCTCAATGGAAAAGGTGTGAATGCAGTCTAAATGGAAGAGAGGGGGTACGCAAAAGGATGTTAAATGCCTCAGGGGTACGCAACTCTAAAAAATTTGGGAACCACTGGTGAAGGCTATGCTATTGTTATGATCTTGAGTTGGGGTGCCCCATTTAGTCACTAGAGGGCACTCCAACATGGACTCTTGTTTTACTGTTTTGGACTTCATTACCCATACTCACCTCCTGGACTCATTATCCTCGTTTCATTGCACCCAGCTGTTTTGTGTTTGCTCATTAGTTTCTGTCTATTTATACTCAGTGTTTCTGCCTTTGTTTGTGGTTCATTATGTTTTGTTACATGCACGTTATATTTCTGGCTTTTGTTTGTGGACTGACTATGTGGAGTTTGACCCTTGCCTGTCTTGGGATTTACATTTTGGATTCACCAATAAATGCTGCAACTGGATCCTAACATCTTGTCTGTGTGCATCCGTGACAGAACGAACCACCCTTGCAAGGATCCAGCAGCATTAGGGTTGTTCCGCCAGCCACGAGCAGGGAGCGTGTGGCTTTGCTTGGGGCGGTGATGGCTCTACGCCAGGAGGGAGAGGAGGTATGGTGCTTTTCCCTGAGGTTTTGGAAGGAGGCGGTGGGGCTAAAATATAATGATGAGGCGCTTAAGGAGACTTTTAATAAAGGTCTCGATGATCCTCTGCCCCAATGGGAGATGGAGGGGCTGCAGGTTTTGGACTTTTGGGGCTTTGTCAACTATCTCTCCCATAGAGTCCAATGGGCAACACCTGCTCAGCCAGAACGCGCTCCAGCCCGTGAATCCGCTCCAGAGGCCACAGAGGAGGTGGGCACTGAGTCTCTGCCTCACTCACAGAAAAGGAGGAAGAGGAGGAGGAAGGCTTCAGTCATCCCTCAAGGCCTGGAGACCATCTCAGAGTCCGCTCCAGCCAGTGAGTCCGCTTCAGCCAGTGAGTCCACTCCAGAGCAGCCTGCTCTCCTGGTTAGTCCTGTCGTCCCAGAGCAGCCCGAGCAGCCTGCTGTCGTCCCAGTGCAGCCCGAGCAGCCTACTGTCGTCCCAGAGCAGCCCGAGCAGCCTGCTGTCGTCCCAGAGCAGCCCGAGCAGCCTGCTGTCGTCCCAGAGCAGCCTGAGCAGCCTGAGCTCGCTGCCGTCCCAGAGCAGCCCGAGCAGCCTGAGCCCGCTGCCATCATCGAGCTGCCCGCTCTCCCTGATACGACCACGGAGCACCCTTGGCCAGCCCTGCCGCCGCCGCCGCCAGCCCTGCCGCTGCTGCTGCCCAAACGTCTTGCCCTGCTGGCGCCACCCAGGCCGTCTGTCCTGCCGCCGTCAACCAAGCCTTCTGTCCTGCCACCGTCGTCCAGGCTTTCTGCCCTGCTGCCACTGCCCCGGCCGTCTGAACAGCTGGAACCCGCCTGGTCAGTTCCTCCAGCGCCGCCCTGGCAACCAGCCAGGACTCCAGACCCTAGGGAACCTGCCTGGTCAGTTCCTCCAGTGCCGCCCTGGCATTCAGCCAGGACCCCGACCTTCTTAGAGCCCCCGTGGTCTGTTCCTCCGGCTCCCCCCTGGCCTTCTGTTGGGGGCTCTGGTCCTGGCCTGCCGTCCCTCCCCCTGGTCCTCCTCCAGTCCACCTCCCTCCTGAGAGTTGTGTTTTTGTTTTTTGTTTTTTGTTTTTCTCATGGAGCGTCTGGTAGCCGCTCCGTAAGGAGGGGGTACTGTCATGATCTTGAGTTGGGGTGCCCCATTTAGCCACTAGAGGGCACTCCAACATGGACTCTTGTTTTACTGTTTTGGACTTCATTACCCATACTCACCTCCTGGACTCATTATCCTCGTTTCATTGCACCCAGCTGTTTTGTGTTTGCTCATTAGTTTCTGTATTTATACTCAGTGTTTCTGCCTTTGTTTGTGGTTCGTTATGTTTTGTTACATGCACGTTATATTTCTGGCTTTTGTTTGTGGACTGACTATGTGGAGTTTGACCCTTACCTGTCTTGGGATTTACATTTTGGATTCACCAATAAATGCTGCAACTGGATCCTAACATCTTGTCTGTGTGCATCCGTGACAGCTATGCAAAAAAAGTTACATTACATTCTTCTAACATTGTAACAACTTTACAATCTCAAATCAAATGTAAAGCAGTTACTTAGTTAAAATCACTAAATTAAAAATGAAAATGAAAATATAAAAACAAAAGCACAGACTAAATGTTAACTGGTAAGAGGAACACACATTCACTACTCTGGGCTTTATAATTATATGATTGCCCCATTACAATAGTCAATTTACAATTACTGCTATAATAAAAATACACTTATTTGTAGGTTTTAAATTCTACATATGGCACATTTTATGTCCAACAACAAACATTTTAGCAAAATGTATTGTATTTTAGACAAATTATGGCTTTCCATCTGTTTGGCGCTCATTCACTGAAGTTTGAAGTTTAGCAGAGACTTTCTTGCATAAGTCTCATCGTCAGAGGCAGCATAACAGTTTAATGATATACAACAAAATAGAGAGAGCTTTGGTGATAATCAAGTGAACATGTAATTACTACAAATATAATTTCTCGCTAGAATGAGGTCAAAATGTACATTTACACATTTTTAGCTCAACTGTCAGAGAAGCGAAAATGCACAGGATTGTGGGATATTATAGGCAGTGTAAGAAACATCTATGCTGCCTTCAAAAATCGATCACATTAAGGTATCTCAGTAAACAGGGTGTGACACGATCATTTGATTCACGACTTAACTTGTTGCCCTCCTACCTCCATACACTGCCTGCGGAGGCAGCATTTTCAGCACTTCACACTGCACCAACAGACATGACCAACTTGGACAATCACCAGATTACAATATGTCACTTCTCGGACATTCCACGACCCAACAAATGCTGATTCAACATGTTCAATTGGCAAAAATGAGCACCGACCAAGGCCAGCAGACCAACAGATGTGTCTGTTGCCATTGGTCGGCTTCTGACAGTGCAGTGTTAACTGGCCTGTAGATGCTATTCTGAATGGATGTTTGTTTTTTTTTTAGAATTTCAGTCTGTGCTGATGTGGCCCAGGCAGAAACTGAAATTGATGCCATTCTAAAGTATAACTGCACCCTTAGGGGAGATGAAACCAACTACGGACTCTGACACAGGACTATGCCTACAGGGATGGGTCACCCAAAAAATGAAAATTCTGTCATCAATTACTCCCCCTCAAGCTGTTACAAACCTGTATAAATTTCATTGTTTTGTCCAAGGAACGGGGCTTGTGGGAAATGTAGTGTGAGTCAGTATAGGTGAGTGAATGGATGCGTGTGTGTCAGTATTCCGGGGATGGAGCCCTCTGCTGGCCAGTGGAGGGAATCACGGGGTTCGTCTCCGTGACAGAGCCCCCTCCCTGCGAGCGACTCCTGGCGCGAGGTGGCACAAGACGTTGGGGTCTACCACGTGGTCGAGGTGCCAGTCTTTCTGGATGATTGCGGTGGAATTCGTCGATCAGGTTGGGGTCAAGTATATCCTCGGCATTGACCCAAGATTGTTCCTCTGGACCGTACCCCTCCCAGTCGACCAGATATTGGATGATGCGTCCCCGACGTCTGGAGTTGAGTAGTTCTCGGACCTGGTACGTCTCCTCGCCCTCCACTAGAACGGGCTGGGGACTCTGCTCACGGGACCTCCCCTCTCCCTCCTCACTGGGGTCAGCAGCGGGCTTGAGCAGAGAGACATGGAAAGTGGGAGAGATGCGATAGGTGTTAGGTAATGCAAGACGAAAAGACACAGGTGTAATTTGACGTGTAATTTTGAATGGACCCACGTACCTTGGACTCAACTTCTTACAGGGAAGTCTGAGGCGGAGGTCCCGGGTGGACAACCAGACCCATTGGCCGGGGTGATACTCAGGTCCGGGGTGGCCCCAGCGATCGGCGTGTTCTCTTTGGCGGTGAACCGCTTGTTGGAGATGGACGTGAGCCTGATTCCAGGTCTCCTCACTTCTGTTGAGCCAGTCAGTGACAGCCGGCACATCGGTGGGTTCCCTGGACCACGGGAACATGAGTGGTTGATAGCCCAAGATGCATTTGAATGGAGTGATACCGGTGGACGGTTTGACCAGGGAATTCTGGACGTACTCTGCCCACAGAAGATACCGGGCCCAATCCTCCTGGTTCTGGTTGCAGTATGATCTTAAAAAGCGAGTGAGTTCTTGATTTAATCTTTCGACTTGCCCATTAGCTTGACGATGATAGCCGGAGGTCAGGCTTACGTTGACGTCCAGAGCTTGGAAGAAGGCTTTCCATAGTCGGGACGTGAACTGGGGACCACGATCCGAGACGATGTCCTCGGGTAATCCGTAGAGGCGGAAGACCCAGGTGCACAATAGTTCGGCAGTTTGCATGGCAATCAGGAGCTTGGGCTGAGGGATTAGACGACAGGCTTTAGAGAATCTATCTATTACAGTGAGAATGACGGTGTTACCTTGTGACATGGGAAGATCTGTGACGAAATCGATGGCTATATGAGACCAGGGGTGTTGTGGAATGGGAAGTGGTTGGAGTAATCTGGCTGGTAGCTGTTTTGGGCTCTTGTGCATGTTACAGGTCTGACACTGTTGGACGAAGGTTGTGGCATCCTTGACTAAGGTCTCCCACCAGAAGCGGTTTTGTAGTAAATGAATGGTGGCTGTGATACCAGGATGACCTGACAAAGGCAGACAGTGCGTGAAATTCAAAACTTGGTCACGGAGGTTGGGAGGCACAAACACTTTGTCAGGGGGACATGCTGCCGGGGTCTCTTGTTGAGCATTATGTTGTTGGATAAGGGTCATAATGTCCCACTGAATGGGTGCTACCACCACCTGAAAGGGGAGAATGGTTTTGGGTTCACCGGATGACTGTTCCTCCTCGAATAGGCGAGACAGAGCATCGGCCTTCGTGTTCTTGGATCCTGGGCGGTAGGTAACCGTGAAGTCGAAATGAGTAAAGAATAGGGACCATCTAGCGTGGGGTGGGTTGATTCGTTTGGCTGTACGTAGGTACTCCAGGTTCTTATGGTCGGTGAGAACTGTGAAGGGGTAGTTTGCGCCCTCTAGCCAGTGCCTCCACTCCTCGAAGGCAGTTTTCATGGCGAGGAGTTCACGATCTCCCACATCGTAGTTGCGCTCAGCTGAGCTAAGCTTCCGGGAGTAGAAGGCACAGGGATGGATTTTAGACAAGGGACCCTGTCGCTGAGAGAGAACGGCCCCCACTCCAGTATTCGAAGCATCCACTTCTAAGATGAAGGGGATCGAAGGGTCAGGATGGCGGAGTACGGGTGCGGTGACAAAGCGCTGTTTGAGTTCTTGGAAGGCTTGATGGGCTGCATCTGACCAGATGAGACGATGAGTACCTCTCCTGACCATGGAAGTAAGAGGGCTTACCACGGTGCTGAAGTTCCGAATGAACCGACGATAGAAGTTGGTGAACCCTAGGAAGCGTTGTAATTCCTTCAAGGTGTTGGGTTCGGGCCATTTGACGACAGCGTTGACTTTACTTTCATCCATGGCGACCTCCTCTGGGCTGATGATATAGCCAAAGAAAGTGGTTGACGTGGTGTGGAACTCGCACTTCTCTGCTTTGGCATAAAGTTGATGGTCAATTAGGTGTTGTAGTACAGTTCTAACATGGTGAATGTGTTCATCAAGAGTGTTGGAATATATAAGGATGTCGTCAATGTATACAATCACAGACCTGTTCAGCATGTCCCTGAATATGTCGTTGACGAATGATTGGAAGATTGAAGGACTATTGACCAGGCCGAACGGCATAACCCGGTATTCATAGTGTAAATTGTAGGCGCAGCGTAAATCCAATTTGGTGAAATATTGAGCAGTACGAAGTTGTTCAAGGGCTGATGGCACTAGGGGAAGTGGGTACCGAAATTTCACGGTGATCACGTTGAGGCCCCTATAGTCAATGCAAGGTCGAAGACCCCCATCTTTTTTCCACAGGAAGAAGAAGCCAGCGGATGCGGGTAAGGTAGATGGACGAATGAATCCTTTCTCCAACTCCTCCTCTATATATTTAGACATGGCTTCAGATTCTGGTTAGGATAGAGGAAAGATGCGACCCCTGGGGTGCGAGTGACCTGGAAGGAGATCAATAGCACAGTCATGAGTACGGTGTGGTGGTAGGGTATTGGCTTGTTCCTTACTGAAAGCAGTAGCGAGGTCGAGGTATTCCTTGGGCAGGTTGGAGATGGCTGGGACATCCGGGTTGACCAAGACGGTGTGTACAGACATGGGTGTGAGGGTAGACAGACATGATTTCTGACACTGGGTGCTCCACTTGGTGATTTGTCCCTCTCTCCACGAGAATTGTGGATTATGGAACCGAAGCCAGGGTAATCCTAAAATAACTGGAGTGTTAGACACAGGGAGCACGTAGAATTGAATGCGTTCGTTATGAAGTAGACCAGTTGACATCGGTAGTTCCTGGGATAGATGATTAATCAGTCCAGTCCCCAGAGGGCGTCCATCTATCGTGGCTACAGAGAGGGAAGTTGAACATGGAATTAGAGACACATTATTGGTCTTGGCAAACTCCTCTGATATGAAATTACCAGCCGCGCCTGAATCCAACAAAGCAGCGGTAGCCACACGAGCTCCATTAATCCATAATATGATTGGAACAGTTACGCAGTTTATGGGGCTGACAGAGTTTAATGTGGCACTCACCGATTTAGTGGCTGCAGATGAGGGACGTGAGGGGCATGAAATCCGCTGATGACCTGGTAATCCACAGTACAAGCACAATCGATTGGTGAGGCGGCGATTTCTCTCTTCAGCTGATAGGTGGTAGGCATTGACTTGCATGGGTTCAGGGGTTTCTTCGTGACACGTTGATATAGCCGATAAGGGATGTCGTGAGCTTGTGCGACGTGCACGCTGCAGATTATCGATGGTAATAGCTAGTTCAATGAAACTGTTGAAGTCTTTACCCTCATCACGGCATGCTAGCTCTGTCTGCAGTTCATGAGTAAGACCCTTTCGAAACAAGACTTTAAGCGTGTCACTCACCCAATTAGTCTGTGCAGCCAGTGTGCGAAAGTTCATGCCGTATTCAGCTGCCGTTAATCTCCCCTATGATAATTCCAACAGACGTTCACCTGCTCCCTTTCCCTCTCTGGGGTGATCAAAGACCTCACGGAACTGTTTGAGGAATTCAGTGAATGAAGCGAATGCTGTCCCGTCAGCGTGCCATACAGCAGTGATCCAGTCCAAAGCCCTTCCCGTCAAGAGTGAGCAAACGAAAGCGATCTTACCCGTCTCTGTGGTGTAAAGGGTGGGTTGTTGCTCGACGAACAGAGAGCATTGTAGTAGAAAGCCTTTACACTTGGTAGCGTCACCATCAAACTTTTCTGGGAACGCCAGGCGAGGGTTCACATGAGTCTCTGCCACGTGGGTAATGGCGACCGCTGCGGGTGGTGGCGTCGCGGCGGCAGTGCTGTGGAGACTTTGAACGGCCTTAACCAACTCCTCCGTGACTGAAGTCAAACGATTTAGCTGGTGTTGGTTGGCAGCCATGTTGGCACACAGATGATCGTAAGCCGCTGGATCTTGTTGTGGCGAAGTCTTCTGTAATGACTCATCACTCGACATGGGATCCATTTTGCAAGCTTTAATAAAGTACTCGTGGTCGTACAGGCAGGGGTCAGAACCAGCAAACACAGCAATGGAGAACAGGCAGAATCCTAGTCAGAAACAAGCAGTGGATCAGGGTCACAGGCAAGAATCACAGTCCAAGGAACAGGCAGAGGGTCAATAGGTAGGCAGCAATGGGTCGAGGAATGATAAACAGACAAATATGGCAATGGGAAATCAACAGGGTATAAACGCTCAGTAATGACAGCCGGGGCAATGATCAAGACTTCGCGTTGAGTCTGTGTATGATGGCCGCTTAAATAACAGTACAAACTAGCTGCAGCTGAAGGGTGATCAGAGTCCAAGGAACGGGGCTTGTGGGAAATGTAGTGTGAGTCAGTATAGGTGAGTGAATGGATGCGTGTGTGTCAGTATTCCGAGGATGGAGCCCTCTGCTGGCCACTGGAGGGAATCACGGGGTTCGTCTCCGTGACACATGCACTCACCTGTTTCCTATCAGTGACCCTTTATAAGCTGCACTCACACACACATAGGCCCTGTCCCAAATGGCACACTCCGGACTTGTGGACTTCCACTAGAGTCCACACTATGGTGACGTCATGTAGTGCAGACCTATAGGGCCCTTGGCGCGAGTCCACAAGGGCGCATTGAGAGGTATTTTTGGGACAGACTCAATCGTCACGCCAGAAATAACGGTCTGGTTGTTTTTTGTGAAGGGGTGGATTCTGGAATCCACTGCCGCTTCAATATATATCTTTTAAGTTATTAATCAACATTTATATTTCTGTTAAAATATTTGAATGACTTCTTCAATGTATGTTAAAGCATCTATTTTCCTCTGTACCTCTCACTGAGAGAAAAGAACATGTTATCAGTATGTTTTGGGAAAGTTTCCTGCTCAGAGCAGATCTCCAGGGGCGGATCTAGAAAATTATTTATAGGGTGGCAAAGGGGTGGCATGAGGTCTATGAGGGGTGGCAACACCAAAGCAAGCGCCCATGCATAGTTTTTGGAGATTTATGGCCTGACATACACAATTGTGTTCACAAACATTGCATTACCAAAATAAATAAGATTTCAATATCCATCATGGCACCAAGTAAAGGCACTATATGAAAAACATCAACAGATTTAAAATGAGTCTGACCTTGTATCACTAAAGGAGATGAGCAGTTTTATTAATATTACACAGGTTACTTCGATGGCATAAATCACATGTTTTAGTGCAAGTTAAAGAACAACAAAAACTTGTTTTTGCAAACAATTTTTGAGTTTCTGTAATTAACAGAGGTGGGAATGTCTGTGTGTGTTCACCCAGAACAGCCTATCAACTACATACTCTAGCAACACCCCAGCAATTGCAGCAAGAGCCTAGCAACCACCCAGAATCTCCTAGCAACCACCTAGCAACACTTTAGCAATCACCCAGAACATCTATATTCTGGCCTAACTGACCAAACTATTTATGTTTTTTAAACAAGACTTTAAGTTGGCTTTATGACAAGCCAGCATAAATTTGTCTTTCAAACTTTTTAATCTAGTTGAAATGAAACAATTCAACATTTTCTCACAACTATAAACACAATCTCAAAACTATGCACCAACTTGTACAAACCTCAAACTTCCAGGTCAAAATAAAATGTTTTAGTCAAAAACTTATTCTTGTCTGACAAAATCAAACTTTGGTCTCAGATGACACACAAAACTTAACTAATACACAGACTACTGCACTGCCCAGTGAACACTAGTGAGATCAATTCATATAACACTGTAACAAAAATACCGCTTACTGGGATTCAGGAATTATTTTGCAGCTCACTGTCTACTACACTATACAATAATAAATTTACAGATACAATAAAATACAGCAATGATTTTTTCTTTCTTTTTTTCATTTTACTATTGTAAATTGATCTGGCAGTAGATATGTATGAACTTGGTATGCACCACAATACAGTATACTGTCAATTGCAGTAAAACTAAATTCAGCATCCTCTGCACATTTGCACATAAAACCAACTTTACCGAAGTAGTGTATTGGTCTTCTGATACAAGACAGTCATTTCTCAGTTCTGCAAAATACAGTACAACAACTAGCTACAGAGAAAGTTGACAATCACAAGTTTGAGGGTGTACAATGTGCTACAGTTTACTGTAGGCTACATAGTGAAATTTCCCTCATCTAAAGTAGGCCTACTGGTACTGTGCAAGTTTAAAACCCCTGTAAATTATTCATTCAGCTCTCTTTCAGATTTTAACTGGTGTGTGTCATCAGTTTTGCTGCCTAATGTAGTCATTGTTAAACGTTTTGAGAAATGTGTCTTTGTTTTGAGAACTGAACGAATGGTTTGGGAAACTGGGCCAACTGAATCACTTATAGTGTTAGCAATCGAGAAAAGCTAAAATACATTTAGATTCTTACCTAACTAGTTTCTGTGATCAGGATCTTCTTATTTATTTCATGTTACCATTTCGTCGGATGGCAAAAAGACCTTTATCCATGATGAAAGTGGAGCGGGCGGTCGGTGAATCAACTCGCAAACAATTACGAAAATTCAGGACTTCTGAGTTAGCCGAGAAGCAGTAATTTTCCGATTCACGAACAAATGGAAAACAATTCGTAAGTGAACTTGGCTGCGCTGTGTTTTAGACTCCCAAAGAACCTGTTCATAAGAGTAATTTGTTAATGAAGCTGACTACACTGGGCGCGCTGCGTGTGTGTGCAACGTGTTTTCTTGCCATTATTTTGCAATACGCTGTCTTTTTTATGTCATCACATTGAAGCGCCGCTGCTGAAAAGCAGTAGTACTTGAAACACTGCTACCATTTATATTTTATTCTCTGATAATTTTGGGGTGGCAGATGGGGTGGCAAAGCTTTTTCTTAGGGTGGCAGTTGCCACCCCGTGCCACCCCGGTAGATCCGCCCCTGCAGATCTCAGATCAACTTCAGCCTTGAAGAAGCTGTGAATCGTGTATGTGTGCTAAGTGTTTTGTGCAGGTCCCTTTGTGTTGGACAACTGGCATTCTGCTTGAGACCAGCAGACACCATGTCATGACCCCAAAAGGACATCCGGTACCTAAATCCTGGGTCCCCCTCATCATCACCGTGACAAAGGGAGATATGCTTCTTACTATCTGTCCACGTGTGGAAAATTTCTAATCTTGTCTATTTTTCTTAGCCAATCAGAATCATTCAACCTGAATTAATGATGTAGTTAGTTGACTCTGCCTACAAACTCCTTGTGAGACTTGAAGCTGGCTTCTGCTGATGAAACTGCAAACTATTCTTCATTAAATTTTTCTTCAATATATTAATTTTTTTTAAACTTTGATTCCGGGTCTTTATTCAACATATTGTCATGATCATGAGTTGGAGTGCCCCGTTTAGCCACCAGAGGGCACTCCAACATGGATTTTTGTCACCTGTCTAACTACATTACCCATAAGACACTTCCCTGGACTCATTATCTCATTGTCATTGCACTCAGCTGTTTTGTGTTTGTTCATTAGTGTCTGTCTATTTAGTCTCAGTTGTTTCTGTCCTTGGTTGTGGTTTGTTATGTATTGTTACGAGCACTTTTTGTTACCTCTGGCTTTCTGTTTTTTGTGGACTGTTATATGGATTTTGACCCTTGCCTGTTCTCTGGATTTTGACCTTGGATTACCCTTTAATAAATGTTGCAACTGGATCCTACCATCTTGTTCTTGTGTGCACCGTGACAGAACAAACCACCACTGCAAGATCCAGCAGCATGAGCTTCCGGATTCCTCCGCCAGCCAGTGAGTCCACTCCAGAGCCTGCTCTAGCCAGTGAGTCCACTCCACTCCCGCATGCTCTCCCTGTCAGTCCTATGATGGCCAAGAGGACTGTCTTCACCTTTTATGTTTTGGCAGTCTTGCGTGCCTGGAGGATGCACTCAGAGCAGCCCGAGTCCGCTCCAGCCAGTGAGTCCGCTCCAGCCAGTGAGTCCGCTCCAGCCAGTGAGTCCGCTCCAGCCAGTGAGTCCACTACAGAGCCCACTCCAGTCAGGGAGTCCGCTTCATCCAGTGAGTCCACTCCAGAGCCTGCTCCAGCCAGTGAGTCCACTCCAGAGCCCGCTCCAGCCAGTGAGTCCGCTCCAGCCAGTGAGTCCGCTCCAGCCAGTGAGTCCGCTCCAGTCCCGCATGCTCTCCCTGTCAGTCCTATGATGGCCAAGAGGACTGTCTTCACTTTTTATGTTTTGGCGGTCTTGCGTGCCTGGAGGATGCACTTAGAGCAGCCCGAGCCCGCTCCAGCCAGTGAGCCCGCTCCAGCCAGTGAGCCCGCTCCAGCCAGTGAGCCCGCTCCAGCCAGTGAGCCCGCTCCTGAGCAGCCTGCTCTCCTGGTCAGTCCTGTCTTGGCCCAGAGGGCTGTGCTCACTTTATGTTTTGGCTGTCCTGCGTGCGCTGAGGATGAACTTGGGCTCTATGGACTTTGGAGCAGTCTGCCAGCCCGAGGCCGCTGTCGTCTCAGAGCAGCCCGAGCAGCCTGCTGTCGTCCCAGAGCAGCCCGAGCAGCCCGAGCAGCCTGCTGTCGTTCCAGAGCAGCCCGCTCTCCCTGATACGGCCACGGAGGCCATCACCGAGCTGCCCGCTCTCCCTGATACGGCCACGGAGCACCCTTGGCCAGCCCTGCCGCCGCTGCTGCCCAAATGTCTTGCCCTGCTGGCGCCACCTAAGCCGCCTGTCCTGCCGCCGTCAACCAAGCCTTCTGTCCTGCTGCCGTTATCCAAGCCTTCTGTCCTGCTGTCGTCGCCCAGGCTTTCTGCTCTGCTGCCACTGCCCCGGCCGTTTGAACCGCTGGAACTCGCCTGGTCAGTTCCTCCAGCGCCGCCCTGGCAACCAGCCAGGACTCCAGACCCCAGGGAACCCGCCTGGTCCGTTCCTCCAGTGCCGCCCTGGTATTCAGCCAGGACTCCAGACCCCAGGGAACCCGCCTGGTCAGTTCCTCCAGTGCCGCCCTGGCATTCAGCCAGGACCCCGACCTTTTTAGAGCCCCCGTGGTCTGTTCCTCCGGCTCCCCCCTGGCCTTCGGTTGGGGGCTCTGGTCCTGGCCCGCCGTCCCTCCCCCTGGTCCTCCTCCAGTCCACCTCCCTCCTGAGAGTTGTTTTTTGTTTTTTTTCATGGAGCGTCTGGTAGCCGCTCCGTAAGGAGGGGGTACTGTCATGATCATGAGTTGGAGTGCCCCGTTTAGCCACCAGAGGGCACTCCAACATGGATTTTTGTCACCTGTCTAACTACATTACCCATAAGACACTTCCCTGGACTCATTATCTCATTGTCATTGCACTCAGCTGTTTTGTGTTTGTTCATTAGTGTCTGTCTATTTAGTCTCAGTTGTTTCTGTCCTTGGTTGTGGTTTGTTATGTATTGTTACGAGCACTTTTTGTTACCTCTGGCTTTCTGTTTTTTGTGGACTGTTATATGGATTTTGACCCTTGCCTGTTCTCTGGATTTTGACCTTGGATTACCCTTTAATAAATGTTGCAACTGGATCCTACCATCTTGTTCTTGTGTGCACCGTGACAGATATCTGGTTTCAAGGGTCCTAAACTGTTTATCCCCAACATTTGACAGGAGCTGCAGGTTCGGGGAATATGCTGCCTATTGTTGTTGTTTTTACCATTGTGTTTGCGAGATGGCTTGCTATGCAGAGAAATCATATTTTTGCACTCCGACTTCATATGAAGACGAGATTATTTTTTGTGCTTACAAATGCTGATGTTATGCACGGAGGAAAGGGTAAGGAAATAAAAGTTATTGACTTTGTGAATAAACGTTATAACTTGTCAAAAGTCGTTAGTGCATTAAGTAAATAATACACATAATAAACATGTGCGTGAGTTTCAGATGAATTTACAGGTTTAAATATAAATACTAGGTTTACGTATGACTCAGTAAAGCCCTGACATTCGGTTCTATTTAATGAATCATAATGCGATCGTATTATTCAACACGCTATTATTGTGTTTGAGATATCAACCACTGGTCGATGACCATAATGTTTGTATAAACTGTAGGTAACAACTGGTAAAATGTACACCTAGGTCATAAAAACCGTAATGATACCTACACTTAAATATTTTCTTCTCAGCCATGTCATCTTTTGTTCTTGAGCGAAATCTCCTCCCATCCATTGTCTGATTGGCATTTCACAAGGATTCCTGGTTAGTTAAAGTGTGCGGAGCCTGCATCTATGCGGGCTTTGCGGAAGACCGCTTCAAGGGTACAAAGGGGGCGCTGCTGAGCACACTTCAGAGTGTTAAAATGCTGAATGGGACGGCCTACGCACTCGTAGACTCGGCGAGCACGCACAATTTAAGTCCACGAGACCGAAAGTCCACATGAAGTGCGCCATTTGGGACAGGGCCATACATGGCTGAGTATTGTTTAGCCTTTGTTCTTACCTTGTCTCTGTGTTTCCTTGTCCTTGCCTAGCCTTGCCTGTGTTTTTGACCCTGAACTGTTTTCCTTGTTTGAGGATCATTTGCTGCCTGCCTTGACCATAACCTGTGTTTGGATTACTCTTTTGCCTTGCCTTTCCTGAATATGTTTGCTGGTGTATGACCTACTGCCTGTACGACATCGCTCTCCTGTATTAAAGCCTGCATGTGGATCTCCAACTCCGTTGCCCTGTCCCGTACATTACAGAATACTCAGCCACACCAAGATCCAGCGGCTTTTATAAGCAATTCCAGCCACAACATGGATCCAGCAGTGCATCTTGTCCGCCTACATCAAGGTAATTGTACCTTCGAGGACCACATCCAAAAGTTTCTGGACATTGCACATTTATCTGACTTGCCTGACTTTGCTCTCATTGATTTCTTCTGTCATGGATTAAACTAAAAAAATTTTGGTCACCATCTTGGTCACCAGCGTGTCCGAGTCCCTCCATGCCAGTCAGGTCAGTGCCTGCCCAGCCACAGACTATTCACACCATTCCAGAGCCCTCAGCCAAGATGGCTGCCATGCCTGAGCCCTCAGAGATTGCAGCGTTGGCCATTATAGCCACAGCCATTAGGAGTGTTTGGGCTGTGCACTGTGCTACAGTGCTCCAGCCCATGAATCCGCTCCAGAGCCCACTCCAGTCCTTGCATCCTCTCCAGAGCCTGATCCAGTCCATGAGTTCACTCCTGAGCCTTCTTCAACCTAGGAGTCCAATCCAGAGTCCACCTCAGTCCATGAGTCCACTCCAGAGTTTGCCGCGGTCCCAGAACCCAGCCTTGTAAGAACTTCCTGTCTGCCTGGAAACGACCATGGAGGTCGTCATTGAGTTACCTGTCTGCCTGGATGCGACCATGAACGTGGTTTCTGGGGTTTCTGTCTGCCTCGACACGACCGTAGAGGTCATACCAGAACTGTCTGTTTGCCTCAACGTGACCACAGAGATCATCCCTGGACTTCCTGCCTGTATCTATGTGTATACAGATGTGGCTCCTGGGGTTCCTGTCTGCCTCGACATGACCGCAGAGGTCATACCAGAACTGTCTGCCTGCCTCTACACGACTAGAGAGGATGTTCTAGTTAGAGCCCTGGAGGGCTTTCCTGAGCTCCCTACCTGTCCTGTTATGGCTCTAGTGGCCAGCTCTAACCTCTCTGTGCTTCCTCTTTCAGTTTCATGTGATCAGCCTTGGTGGTTCCCAGTGTTACCAGATCTGCCCTGGGTGTCTTCTAGTCCACAATGGAGATCTCCAAGCCCATCTGAGCTGCTTTGGTGGTCATCTGTTCCAACGTGGGGGTCTCCAAGCCTGTCTGAGCTGCAGTGGTGGTCGTCTGCTCCACCGTGGGGGTCTACAAGACCGTCTGCACGGCTGTGGTGGTCATCTGCGCCACCATGGGGTCTTCAAGCCCATCAGCACTGCTGTGGTGGTCATCTGCACCACTGTGGAAGTCTACAAATCAGTCTACACGGCTGTGGTGGTCCTCAGCTCCACCGTGGGGATCTTCAAGCTTGTCTGCACTGCTGTGGTGGTCGTCTGTGCCACCGTGGGGATCTTCAAGCCTGTCGCCATGGCCGTCTGTCCAGCCTCCTTCACCCTGGCCGTCTGCCCTGCCTTCTTCGACCTGGTCGTCTGCCCTGCTTCAGTTTCCAGGATGTCCTCCTCTCCATGGACCTGGAGAGGAGGACATGGACAACTCTCCACCCCCAGCTCTTATATGACCTAGTTGAAACCACTCAACCACTCACAAGGGGTAATAGCAGCTAAGGAGAAGGCTGGTTTACCCTGTGATGTGTATGACAGGGCTAACGCCTCCACAATCTAGAGGGACAGTCTTTGCTTGGAAACAGGCAGCCCTTTAGAGTGGCCCCCAAAGCAAACAAACAGTTGATCCATTTAAACTGACTAGAGTGCTCAATATAAATTTGGAGTGTTCGTACTGGACAGAGTGGCTGAGGGGTGTGAGAGACTTCCACTGTTGAAACTCCAAGCAGCTCCACTCCGGGAACCATAACTTGTTGGGGCACTTTGGAGCTACCAGTAATACTGACTCCTGCTCCACCCTGATCTTCTGCAATATCAGGGGCAGCAGTTTCACCCAAGGAAATGCATACTTGCGGCCGCTCTGCCTCTGGCAAGCTAGCACGTCCACTCCTAGAGGGGACTGAGATAGAGAGAAATAAAGCGGCCAATGGGCATTTTCGGCTGTTACATACAGGTCCACTTCTGCCTTCCCAAAGATGTCCCAGATGAAGGCCGCTGACCTGAGATGGAGTCTCCACTCCCTGTAGACCACACTAGCCAAGTTTACATGTATTTTTTTTTTTTTTCATTCCGATTAAAATCATTCCGATTGAAAGATTCGGTGGACTGTTTACATGAGACGTCATCCAGTCCGATATGGTGTTTACATGTGCTGGCGCTTTCAATCGGAATGACTTTGTGACACGCGCACATTAGCTTATGTCCTGTTTGGTGCCTTGTATTCCTGTCAACATGGAGCTCCATTATTTCTTATGTCCACCCTGAATGGAGCAAAGGTTCTAATCGGCCCAAAGAAGGAGGCTTTGCTCTATGCTGTGCAACGAGCAAGAGCAAACACCCCCTTGGTGATTGATGTAAGCCACCACTGCCATATTGTCCAAACAAATAAGAACATGGTGGTAACAGACAACTGGGAGGAAGCATTCCAGGGCCAACTGAACTGCCTTAAGTTCAAGGCAGTTTATGTGCCTTGTAGTGCTGGGCGGAATACCGGTTCATACGGTAAACGCTTTCAATTTTGAGACCGATATGTATGTTTCACAAAACCGCCATACCAGTGCGTAGCTGAAACAGTTGCTGTATATATTCAATGGCCATGAAGTGCAATGTAGAGTGTATTAGAGAGTGGACTTCTATTAACTGCATAACCTTCTTACACAAATGGAACCAACTTTATAAAACAACAATAAATAACTCACAAAAGTAACTTATGCCAATTTCTGTAGGCCTATGCCAGTGGGTGGCAATGCAAGAAAGCATTAAAATAAAGTGAATCTTATCACTCTCTACTTGACTCTCTTCTGAGCGGCACAAATTCAACAAGTGTTGTTATACCAAAGCAAAGGCAATGGAAAATTACTGCTTCATAATGTTGTCCTGTGATTCTGAAAACCTTGAGATGGGGACATTCCCTTATACCACTAACTTACTTGTGATAATAGTTAACCCTAACAGTAAACACACTGGTGTTCAGGTAAAACAACCTTTTCTCCAAGTAGGTTACGCAACAGACAACTTTTCAAATTACACCCTAAAGTGTTGTTCAATATAACAGGAATAAATGGAACGCAAACAACAAAACCAACTGAAAGAAAAAAACACAAGAACCATGAAACATGGATAGTAATAGGCAAATGGATAGTGATGGAGAGGAGAAGCACATTACCATAATCTACTCACTCAATGCATATTTAGCCTAGCTCTAAAATTGTATATGAGAACACCTCTTGGACATTTCTGTAGAAATTACAGAAATTCTTTTCAGTTTTTAAGCTGAATTCTGACAAAACATGACAGAATTATGAACAAAGGTGTTAATAGGGAATTTTAGAAGTGCTACTCTGCTTCTTTATGCATGACCGTCTTGTCCCTGAATTGTCACAAAAGTCCTCAATACGCATATCAATGAATCTCTTGCACCAGATATGCATTAGCATACTGTGGCAATCAAGAGCATTGTTCCATAATCAATTCACATGTATACTGTTAAAGAGATTACTTTTAAAATGGGCTGCTCAGCCCTATCACTTAGTCAAATGAGTAGAATTAAAATGATTTATACCTTTCATTCACTCAATGGTGCAGATTCTATAGTTGTGTATAACGTTAACTTTTGTGAATGGCCAAAACACATGCAGCCAATGTATATTATTACTAAATTAAATTAATTAACAACTCAACAGTATTTGTATAGTACTGTTCACTGTTAATATTCGTCCAAATCAAGTTTTTTGTTTAATTTACCTACCAGCACTCCTTGCAGCCCACTGATGGTGAAATGTAAATTTTGGCCATTTCCACCACTAATTTCCATATTTCCACTTTGAAAGATTAGTCAGCATTGTCAAATTAGTACCTCAAAATAAGTATAATATTTTATCATATTCTACTAAAATGCTAATATCTCACATTTTGATGATAGGGACAAAGTTGATATATACTATATGCAGTCCAGGTGTGTAACATACAAAATGAGTTTAAACAATGTCACTGGAAATTGGATAAAAACAAGAGGGGTTATGAGAGATTAGATAATATAAAGTTAAGTTATTTATAGTCTAAAGGTAACAGAGTGGCACAGGAATGAGTCCTAAAACCCGGAAACGAGTTAGCATTTTTGATCTTCTGCTTCCATCATCCTGAAGTCACTTGTTTTTTTATTTTTGTTTTTTGTCAAATGTCTGAAATAAGGTCTGTGGTGAACACAAGCTCAAGATATTTTCTTAATTTATTCTACATAATAAACTGCATCAGTAATACCCCATTCATTATTTTTTAAAGCATTTACGTGTCTTGAAAAAAAATGTCCATCAAATAATTAAAAACGTATTATTAATAATATTATTATTACAATAATTTAATGTAATTCTTATTTTTGTAATTCTAAAAATAAGACTCACCTCCTATTCTCACATTTTTTTTAACTGAAGTAGATTCTCTTCTCAAATCTTTTTTTTTTTTTATTTAAGTAGTAATAGGCTAAATAAATAAAATGTGACAGATAAACCATATGAGAATTTCTGTTACGATTCTAATGATACAGCTTATTTTGCTTTCCTCTGCTTATTAGCCTAATGTTTATGTTTATTTATTAATTTATTGATATTTATCATTACCTTTTTTTTTTTTAGATTAATGAATTTTATTTTCATTAGGTCTAATTTTCTGAAATCATTTTATCTTTATTGTTTGTGTTTTTTCCTCTTGTTTGTTACATGTGAACATTTCTGTTGTGAACATTTCTCCATTTCTCTCTTTCTGCTTTTTTTTTTTTTTTTTTTCTGCTGACGTTTTTACATTTTCATCTCTGTTTCTTTACTATAAAAACAAAACAAAAAAAAAACAGGGCGATACAAACTTTCGGGTTGGCTAAAGCCGAGTTCAGACTGCACGATTTTAGCCCCGATTTTGGCTCGCCGACAGGTTTTGAGAAATCGCCGACAAATGCCCGAAATCACAGGCAAATCGGTGCTCGTTCACGCGAGTGACAATCACGCAGTGTGAATGAGCAAAGACGCGATCTAATCGCCGAAGAGTCGCCGACGCCCGTGAGATATTTGGCATGCTAAATATCTGGACCTGTCGGCGATTCAAAATCATGCTGTGTGAAAAGTGTTCTGACTGAAAACTACATCGGCGATGACCGACAGCCAATGAGAGAGCAAGATACAGAGCAGCGGGGAGTTCGGGGAGGAGTTATAGACCACAATATCAGCAAGCATGTCTTCGTTTCAGATAAACATTACAATTATATCAAACAAAAACAAAGCACAAACATTTGCTTCACCATCCGCAACAGCAGCACATTGAAAAGTTATTCATATAGTTCCAACTGTCTTTGCAGAACACACAATCCACAGTCTCCCCAAACATTTCCTTCTCCATATTCTTCTTTTATTTATGTTGTTTTCGCTGCAAATCAGCGCACAGGCAATTCATATTTCAAGCTTCTTGCGGACTACTATTTTTAATAATAATCCCACCGTGTGTCTCAATCAGCTCCCTAGTTCAGTAGTCAGGGCACTGATGAGGGTATCAGCCACATCCACTTTCATTATATACTGATTCACGACCTAGGGAGCTTGGGAGCTGATTGAAACGCAGGGCCAGTCTCACATGAGAACTCCGGTCTTGAACGCGTGATATCGCGTTGTTTCCTTGTCAGGTCTCGCGTGTGTTTGGTTGTGAAACGTAGTTTGCGTGCCAGACAGAGTTGTCGGCGATTCTTCCTATTGTAAAGTCACGCAGTGTGAAACCTTCTGTCGCCGATCCATCGTGCAGTTTGAACACAGCAGCGACTGAATGCTGGCCAAGAATCGTGCAGTCTGAACTCGGCTTTAGCCTACTTTCATTGCGTCACACTCCAGTCCAGTAGGCGGCGGTAATCCAGCAAAAGTCAAAGTCAGTCGTCTGAAACTCGAGAAGAAGAAACAGCGCGTTGCCATCTTGTTCCACCAATGTTATTTACAGTGCGTCGCTCAATAACAGCTTTATAGTGGAAAGCAGGAGATATTAAGTAAAATTATACAACACCCTGACTTTGGATATTCTCAGAAGGACGCGTGCATCTAGTGCCTAGTAGGAGTATGCGAATCGGGCCAAAAATTTTGCGTGTATTTCGGTTACTCTGAACGTGAAGACCCGCGTCTAAACAGGCCCAAATAACTCGAGCTTTATCAAATTATGTTTTCGTCACAAGCTATTGTAAAGATGGACTTTATAAAAGAGGAGAGTGAAGAAATTACAATTCCAGAACCATGGAGAGTGAAAATTGAACAAACAGATGAACAAAGAGGTTTGATTCTTCATCGTTTACTCCTTTCGGTAACAAAGCTTCACTGCCAGTTTTGGTGGTTGTGAAATTATAGATAGCATAATTGACATGTAGAGGGAAAATGCATGGTCTACGTTACATGACTGTAGTATGTACGCAACTAATGTGCCAGGTCTGATATGGCAATAATATACGAATGACGGAATCGATCGATTAACTACCGTACGACTCGAGCCGTATATTTCAAGTGTTCTGAAGGCATACGTAGGATTTGGCGAAAAACAAATTGAAATGTTTTTTTTTTTTACAGTTGCGCGCTCATGAGAGCAGCAGTTCTCGGCCACGCGCCAAGGAAAAGCACCACGCGCACCATTTTGAGAAAATAAGATTAATGATCACGACGCCTAAACCCAAAAAACAAATGCACTTACTTTTACGACACGTTTGAGGTGATCTGTATCTGTCCTTTAAACTCAACCAAGTCACCTTTTATTTATGTAGTGCTTTATACAACACAAATGAATAAGCAGCAGAATAACGATGTTAAATTTATCAAATAAAAATAATTAATTTTATGCTGTAAAGCAGCTTTAAAAAGAAAATGGTGTTATTATTTCGCTCAAGTCAGTTAAATGTTGATTTAGTTCAACAACATGCATGGCATAATGTTGATGACCTTAAGAAAAAGAAGCAAAAATTGAGGCTGTTTTTTGCGTTCTGAAATGAGACTTAAAAAAATGTTTTATATAAAAGTCAAATGTAAATTCCTGTCCCAGTTGCATATACTGTTGGCACATGTTCCTGGTAAAAAAACAAACAAAAGACAAACAAACATTACATTAAAAAAACAGAAATACAATTCAATTCAATTTTACATTAACTATGTAATTAATGTTCTATTTATTAAAACCAAGTAAAAAATCTCGTTAGTTTAAGCATTTTTACATTTATTCCAAAATAACAACTTAAGGCAGTAACAATTTAAACAGTATATTTTATTTGTGAACTGAGGTTCAACTGGTCTTTTTTATAGTTAACTTATTTTCATCAGTCATCATCATGCTCAGTAAACATTGGTCACAGACATAAAGATGTACCTTTAATTTCACCACATTTACAAAATATGCAAACTCAGAGCGAGAGTTTAATCTTTTATTTTGAAATGTCGATGAACATTTTGCATATTTAGCAACATATTGATGTATTCTCCTGTGTTGGTGTAGGATTATAAATGATTTACTAGGCCTGTGTAAAATATATTGATTTCTAGATTTTAATAGATTCTCATTTTTACGAACCAATATCGATTCTTAAATCCCAAGAATCAGTCTAGTCTGTTTTTAGTTGATGAATGAATAGAACATTGTAGTGCTCCTCCCAATCCAATAAATGGCAATAAGCTTTTTCTTTGTCATTTCTGACAAAGTCTCAGATTTCAAATTCTGTCCATTTTCTTACGAAATTCAAAAAATAACCGTTTTGGCGCTGTTTAATGTGGCGTGACAGATTGCTGTAGCGGCAGAGCGAAGCGCACGTGAACTGATCATCTCCTCTGCTTTACACTTGGTGTAAATAGCATCTGTTGTTATTTGCACTTAGTGCAAATAGCCACTGCCTTAAAATAATCACATTTTGTTGCTTTGCAGCCTGAAATAAAGATGGACACAGTTTTTGTTTTATCCAGCTGTATTTTAGTGATGGGAATTCTGGTTCTTTTTCAGGAACTGGTTCTTTCAGTGAACCAGTTCAAAAAACCGGATCACCGGTTCTTTTATGTCTTCACATAATGATGTCATTTCTATCTAACTGGCGGATGAAAATACTTTCAAACGCATTCAAATAAAGTAATTTGTAATCATAACTTCAGTTAAATAATAATAATAATCGTCATTGTTATCATCTTGGATAAGTTTGTTTCTTATATGTTTTGCAAAAGCACACAATTACAGGCACATGGTGTGTAAACGGATGTTTTACGTCTTAAAGATATAAAGTAGTGTTGACAAAACTAAAAAAGTCATAGCATGTATCTAGGGCTGGGGGATATATTGCATGTGATTGTCACGTGCGTTTTGTCAGTAAAGCCGGTTCCCTGATTACCGCTAAATCGCCATCACCTGCTTTCAAATGGAGCGGCATTTAATAGACAGAGCCGTAGTTCACTGACAAGCCACGCAATATCGCGTTCATATCGCAGAACCGGCTTTACTGACAAAATGCGCGTGACAATCATATGCGATATATCCCCCAGCCCTACATGTATCAAGTATGTTTAATACATTTCTACTGTTTTGATTAACACATTATAAACATTTTAAGCACCATGGCAAAAGTTTACAGATCTATTTAATTCTACTTAGAAATTAAATAAACTGTTCCTGAAAAATCATGCATTATTGATAAAACAAATAAATGTATAGTTTGACAGTTTTACATTCCATTTATCATGTTTCCAATCTTTAAAATAATAGGCCTACAGTAATTGTGTGATAAACATGTTTCCAACATATTTTATTTTGTTACAGTTTGTTCATCCTTCTGAAGAAATTACACGCATGTTCAGCTCATCGGTTCTCGGTATCGGACGTGTCTGAAAGAAAATTATTGGCTCTGTACTGGTTATTCGAGAACCATACATTCGGTAGTACATGCATGCTCAGTGTCTGCTGCTCGTTCTCATCAGCACAGCATGTCTGTTCATGCTTTGTGTTTGAGTTCCTGGAGTAACTATATTCTCCGGGATATTGGTTTATTTTGGGTCAGAGGGACTGTCAGGCATGTCCAAAAGTGAGTAATTTTTAAAAAAAACTGTGGATCAGTACTGACTTGTGACGTAGGGCTGCACGATTTATCGCAATTTTATCATACGTGATTTGGCAAAGGCTGCGATTATTTTATGCGCAGCTTGTCAGAGCTGTATGGCTCTGTGATCAGTAGTAAAAGCTTCTCCATCTGAAAGCCAGAGGGCGCTCTTGCACAGAAACTGCAAATATGCCATGCTGCCGAAGTAGAACACGCGTCAATCCAGGAAATCCCATGCTATCGCTGTAGCTGAATAAACAGAAGATTGAAACGTTTTAATTGATTAAACATGACTAATAAACAACTGCCAAGGACGCTTAACTGTCGTTAGGAAGTGAGTTTGGAGTAAAAACATGTTATTAAATGTTGTCTTTTGTTGGACAAGATGTTAATAAAAAAAATAAAAAAAATCACAGCTTTGCGATTTCATAATCACACTAAAGGCTGATTTATACTTCTGTGTCGGACCTACGCTGGAGCCTCTGCGCCGTAGGCTGTGCGTCTGTTTTTATTTATACTTCTGCGTCATTGTCCGCGTCGACGTGCATGCAGACCACTAGGAGGCAGTGTCCGCGGTCATGTTTAAGATCAAGGCAAAAGCCGAAGAAGAAGCAGCTTTGTTTCGAATCAGTGGTTCGGAGCGCCGAAGTCACATGGTTTCCTTTTTCCAGCTCAGTGATTACGGATTTTAATTTTATTTTTTTTCCTGAATGTTGGTGTTATATCTTTTACTTGGATGTTATACGTTGTAAAGAGTACAGCTGGATAAAACAGTGTCCATCTTCATGTCAGGCTGCAAAGCAACAAAATGTGATTACTTTAAAGGGGGGTGATTCTTTTCTACACCCACTGTACAATCAATCACAGTCGATGTCAAACACACCTATTGATTTACGTTTCATGCTTATACTACTAAAAAAGCAAGCATTTTAATGTTTATGAATTTGCCTGTTCACTTCCATTGTATGTGCCTCACTGTAACCCAGATATGGGCTGCGTCCGAAAACCTAGGTAGCTGTCTTGCTGCCTCGCTGCCTTATAAGAGAATGACTTGTACGGCAGTGTTTGTGCATGAAGGCACCTCACGAAACTGATTTCGGACAAACTTCTGAGGCAGCGTAACAGTTTAATGATCTACCGCAATATAGCGCGAGCTTTGGTGAGAACTAAACAAATATTTAATTATTACAGTAGTAATTTCTCGATAGAAATGATATCAAAACTGAAATATGTTGGTCAAAATCATACATTTATACACAAACTGAGCCACAAACGCAACTTTCGGACGCCATCTTTATTTTTCTAGCTCAACTGTCACAGAATGGAAAGCACAGGATTGTGGGATGTCAAAGGCATCTAAGGATACATCTATGCTTCCTTAAAGGAACACTCCACTTTTTTTGAAAATAGGCTCATTTTCCAACTCCCCTAGAGTTAAACAGTTGAGTTTTACCGTTTTCGAATCCATTAAGCCGATCTCCGGTTCTGGCGGTACCACTTTTAGCATAGCTTAGCATAGTTCATTGAATCTGATTAGACCGTTAGCATCGCGCTAACGGTCTCTCCACAGAGATATAATTGAGATATAATTGCGCCTGCTGCAGCAAAGTTCCTTGATTATTACGCCGGAATGAGAGTATAGTTCCTAGCCATATCAGCCTAGAAAATCGCAACTTTTCATTTTCCGTCGGTCTTAGTACACGATTTAACTACAGAAGAGTCAAGTTTTAAATAGGAAAAATATCAAAACTCTTTGGTGATTTTTAAGCGCAATGCTAACGGTCTAATCAGATTCAATGAACTATGCTAAGCTATGCTAAAAGTGGTACCGCCAGAACCGGAGATCGGCTTAATGGATTCGAAAACGGTAAAACTCAACTGTTTAACTCTAGGGGAGTTGGAAAATGAGCATATTTTCAAAAAAAGTGGAGTGTTCCTTTAAAAATCGATCAGATGAAGGCATCTCATGAGACAGGAAGTGAAGCTAACATTGGATTCGGACATGCCTTGATGCCTTACTACCTTGAAATGTGTCCTCAGGAGGCAGCATTTTCCAGTTTTCAGACGCAGCCATAATTTCCACCTATCCGCTTAAGTCGTGACGTAAGGAACACCGTTTCCGGGTCCAAGCCTCGACTTGTTTCACTTGAGAATGCCATCGACGGCTGTTTATGAGTGCTATTTATTCATTTTAAACATCAATCATTTTAAAAAGTTAAACATTTTAAATACTTACAGTGTACACAACAGTCTCCATGCTCACAGCGTCACAGATATTAATATTTTAACGATTTTTAAAAGATGAATCATTGTCTGGCCATCTGGAATTTTGGTATGGAGATAAAGGTAATAATTATATATTTTTTGTAGTATTACACCACATCGTGTATGTATATTAGCATCATTTGTTGTTTTCTTGTGGTATGAGATAGTGCGTTAGGACCCGGAAGCGCTGCCACGTGACGTCAGACTTAACAACCGAATAGAGCAGGGACTGGTGGAAATTATTTTTGCACTTCAAATTTTGCCGATTGAGCTTAACATTGACTATTCCTTTAAATTGGGACCAATTTTATTTCCATTACCATGTCAGTCGTGAGTTTGTGATTTTTAACTTTTTTTTTTTTTTTATTGTTCACTTTAGGTCTGGAAGTAAAAGAGGAAAGTGAAGAACTGAATGTGGATGAGAAACATCAGTATGAGGAACCTCAGAGTGTCCTAACTGGACAGAAAGTTTTAAGTTGCTCAAGGTCTGGGAGAAGTTTCTCATACAAAAGAGCTAATAGAAATGGATTTTTTTTCACCTGCCTTGAATGTAAAAGGAGTTTTGAGTCTAAAGAGCACCTGATGGATCACTTTAGAACTCACTCTGGAGGAAGTTGCTCAGAGACTACATCAAACGTAGTGCGAACTGGTGCTCAACCAGTTTGCAATTTGCCCTTCACCTGCCATCAATGTCAGAAGAGTTTTGCTTGTAAGGAACACCTGATGGAGCACTTTAGACTTCACACTGTGGAGAAACCTTTCCCATGTGATCAGTGTGGGAAGAGTTTCATTCATAAACAAAGCCTTAAGAATCACTTAAGAGTTCACACTGGCTTGAGGCCGCACGTATGCCATTTGTGTGGGAAGAGTTACATACATAAAGATAATCTCACTGATCACATGAGAATTCACACTGGAGAGAAGCCTTTTGCATGTGACCAGTGTGGAAAGAGTTTCACACATAAAGGAAGCCTTCTACATCACATGAAAATTCACACTGGACTGAAGCCTTTCACTTGCCGTCAGTGTGGAAGGCATTTCACACATAAAGGAAACCTGAAGATTCATATAAGACTTCACACTGGAGAGAGACCTTTCATATGCCCTCAATGCGGGAAGAGTTTCATTTATCACGGAAACCTAGTTGGTCATATGAAAAAGCATTCAGGAGAGAAATTATACCACTGTTCTCAGTGTGGAAAGAGTTTCATTGAGGCTCGACATCTCCAGAAGCATGAGAAAACTCATGAAACCGTAAGGCCCTTTGTGTGTTCTGAGTGTGGCAGAGGTTTTCTGTGGCTCCACAATTTTAAAGAGCACCAGAAAATCCATACCGGTGAGAAACCTCATGTGTGCTTCGACTGCGGGAAAGCCTTTACAAGAGTCATATACTTAAAAAGGCACCAAAGAATTCATACTGGCGAGAAACCTTACAAGTGCGCACGTTGTGGAATGTGTTTCACGGTTTCTGATTCCCTGAAAGCCCATGAGCGAGTGCACACTGGAGAGAAGCCGTACAAGTGCCCTTCATGTGAGAAGTGTTTTGGTCGATTAAGTACTCTGCTGACTCATAAGAAAAAGCATTGTCCAAAGTTGGCGAAGTAAGAGTTGTTGTGAAATGTCACAATGTTTGCAGGGATGCTTTTTGATTATATTTTGGGGAGTAGCAGTACTATATCTGCATTAATATCCTTAACAATTACATACTTTATCATATTTGTTGTAAGGTCATGCATGGAACAAATGGTGTTGGAAGCTTTAATAGTAGGTTTCTGAAAAGCTGGGAACTTGCCTCCAAACGTAAGAAGACTTTGCTGAACGTCCAGAGTGCTCCTTGTTATAATGGGATTTGGGGCTGTCGAGCTCCAAACAAGAACCAAAAAAGCACCATGAAGGTAGTCCAGTGTTAAGGCGTATAGCTGAAATGGAAGTCGTTTTTTTGCTGTAAATTTTCTTCACTGCTGTAGCTCTTAAATAATTACTAGGAATGCACAGAAATTTCGGCCGCTGAAAATGATTTAATTATTTAGCCACTTCATGTTTAGTGATCAGGTTTCACTCTTGCGCAGCGTGTTTTGTAACTATGCTAGCGCCTCTGCTTTGGAAGATGCACAACTTCGAAGTGACTGCTCAATGTTCTGCTTCGTGTGCACGCCTGAGCTCTCTGCTCCATGTGTGCATTGCGCTCTCGGCTCAAAATGTTGCGCTCTATGTGTGCGCTGTCTGCTCAGTCACTCACGGCCCAAACGCTCTACTTATGTACCACTCACAACATATTACTAATAAAATAAGCAACACGATCACATGAGAATGCGTATCAATAGTACGAGTTTGTAATCTCGTAGAATATATACGCCAAAATGAGTTTTGGCGTGCTTATGGTACGCGGATTTTTCGCGTGCATATGATACGCACTTTATGGCGTGTACATGATACGCTCTTGGGTGGGGTGGGTTCCTATGTATAATACGCCATAAAGTGCGTATCATATGCACGCGAAAAACTCATTTTGGCGTATATATTCTACGAGATTACAAACTCGTACTATTGATACGCATTTTCGTGTGATCGGGCTCAAAATAAGGTTATATTGGGCATACCAGTATTCATATTGTTGGATTACAGTCAAGCCCAAAGTGTGAGTTTATGGTTGAATAGGGTACATTAATTGCATTATTTAGTTATTTTATAACCAAGGCCACAAATATGTAGTGCGCAAACTGTACATAATGAAACTAACAAAAATAAAAAGAGCAAATTCATCTTGTGTTTGTAGTATTCATGTAACAGAAATAGTGAGCGTTAATTATTTGTGTATACTCTTTGATTAAAAAAATCATAGGTTTTTTGGATTCAATCCAAAAGCCAATTTTTGTAAAGCTAGAACAATTAAAAATTCAAATTGTTTATTGCACCAAAAGTAAGTAAAGAAAACAATAAATACATGGACACTAGGCATAGGGAATAATAGTCTGTTTCAGGAAGGGGAGAAGGAAAAATTAGAAAGAAAAGGAAGGATGAAAGGAAAGGGAGAATTTAAACCCACCTTTCACACTTCTGTGTGACTTTTTTTATATTCATATTTTATAGAAGATTTCTTTTTTTTATGTATTTCACAGGGCAAATCGCTGACGTGAATTACGACGATTCGAGTCCCACCTCGGACAAGGTTAAAAACACCCAATATCTACAAAGAATGTTGATTGTGAATGAGAATAAATAACTTTCACCCAGATTTGTTTGTGATCTGATACTAATATTTCACTGGAAACTAAACTATATGCATTTGTTTCTTAATGTATGAACACCTATATCTATACATTTCATTTGCTTTTATGCCTTATGAATGTGAGGTTGCTTAAAATTAGCTATACAAATGAGATGTGTATATATTATAATAATCATTATTTATAATAATGATAATGTTTTGACCCAGGCACACAGAATGATTACTTATGTAAATATGAGACACTGTTCGACTATGAACAATAAAGTGTTTTTCCAATAAAAAAATGTCTGATAAATTATGAAAAACAACCCGACACCATAGTCTCCCCTCCACCAAACTTTATACTTGGCACAATGCAGTCAAACAAGTACCGTTCTGGCAACCTCCAAACCCAGACGTGTCCATCAGATTGCCAGACAGAGAAGTGTGATTCATCGCTCCAAAGGACACGTCTCCATTGCTCTAGAGTCCAGTAGCACGTGCTTTACACCACTGCATCCGACGCTTTGCATTGCACTTGGTGATGTAAGACTTGGATGCAGCTGCTGAAAAACATTAAACCACACATTCACATGTTCATGGTTTTTTAATGTTTGTAACGGGCACATGATGACATGAAAGAATACTTATTTGATATTACAAGTTACAATGCTAATATTTAAATATATTAAATGCTGTGATGTAGGCCTATGGATTCCTGAGGGAACAACTTGGATGATTATGGACAAACTTTAATTTACAGGCATTTTCTGTGAGTCAATGGAAGGAAATGGGGCCAATCTACTAATCACAGTTTCAAAAGTATAGCCACATGACATAAACAGTGCTCTTGTTTGTTAAAAGGATTTTAATATTAAAAAATGACTCACTAAGCTTTTATTTGTAAAGTTGTCCAGTTTCACAACTTTTAGTTTTACTGTAAAAATAAAAAGAAAGAAAGAAAGAAAGAAAGAAAGAAAAAGAAAAATAGAGAAGGCTGTCAATTCCTATCGATCTGTTCACTTTATTGTTGTAGTTCAGGGTTTCCCAAATGGGGGTTCATGAGGGAATGCCGGTGGTTTGTGAGTTGATGAAACGCTAATACATAAATGTGAAATCATATTAAATGTGCAGTGCTGCAGAATTAATCGCCATTATCTAAAATCGAGACAGCTTTCATTGAAGCGAGAATATGTTTTTTAAAATAAATAACTGTATTTATTTAAAGAAGAAAAAAAAGTTTAAAAAGACATGAAAAGACGTTGGCTGTTTCTCTTGCAGCTACAGCCCGAGCCGTGTAGGGCTGCCGCACCGTTGTGCCTTCTTTAAATAGCTCGCTATCGACTGTAACTCTCGCTTACGGCCATACCACCCTGAGCACGCCCGATCTCGTCCGATCTCGGAAGCTAAGCAGGGTCGGGCCTGGTTAGTACTTGGATGGGAGACCGCCTGGGAATACCAGGTGCTGTAAGCTTTTGCTTTATCTACTCAGTTCACCATGGCTCGGCTCTGTCCTTTTTAAATTCAATTGCTTCATTTCTTTTCTTTCATTTTGCTTTTTTCTCTGGCTTCTCTCTGCTTTCGCTGTGGCAAAGGACAGCTCATCCTCGTCATTCTTCCTTTCTCCTGCAGGGGGCGATCGACAGACTTTCTCTCTCAGTCTAAGCGAGGCAGACCTCTAAAGCGCCTGTTCTTTTGTAACCCTCCACTCCTCAGCTTCAACTACACCAGAGGTTGCCTAACTTTTTTGTCAGCCGAACCCTGACATTTTTAAATGAATTTTTCAAAATGTAAACCACACATTCACATGTTCATGGTTTTTTAATGTTTGTAACGGGCACATGATGACATGAAAGAGAACTATCGATCCCCCCACCTTTTTTTTAGTAGGCTAATTAAATGGTTTTATTTCAATATTATTTATATATAGGGCTGCGAGCATAGGGCCTCTTCTTGTTGTTGTTGTAAATGACAACTGTCCTGTGAATTAAAATAAAATGAATATTTGATAGGCCTAATTAACAGCCTAATACTTATTTGATATTACAAGTTACAATGCTAATATTTATGACTAAAATTCTTCACTTTCAAACGTTCAGAACTTCGAGCTTAGATTTTGCCGAATACTGGTGAAAGCTAACTTCTATCCACATGTCGGAAATCGTGCGAAATGAGAACGTGTAAATGAAGTAAACCTAGTGCATATTGCGTTCCCAAAATGCACCACCGCAAATACAGAGATGGAGTACGTGAGAAGCAGCATTTATTGTGTGAACCGAGGTGCTTGGAGACGCTGAAAACACCGTAAGCTGAACGGCAGTGTTGCTCTTCACTCCAGGGGCGGTTTCTTCATTAGGGCAATAGGGCGACGCACCACCAAAGTGAGAAAGGGACGGATTTTTAATCCCATTCAACCACAGAGTTACGCTAGCTGTCACTGCTGGTCTGTTTGTTCTGCCCCTGGATATAGTCCAATCAGCATCGAGTCACGCTCTGTGGAGTACCGCCTCTTTTTGGGCATTTCAGTCTGGCGGAGATTTGCCCCGACTGCTCCCATAGACTTCCATTCAAAGAACTTTTTTTTCAACACAGTCTCACCCCCTACTCGTCAAATGTCTGACGCATGGTCAGTAGACCCTGGCGTCACTTTTTAACGCACTGGGTATACCTTTGGCGTTATTTTTCGACGTGCAGGGTAGTCCGATAGACTTCTATAGAACTCAACAGCGTTGAAATTTGACGTCTTGGGTCAGCACACCGCAACCCGTTGTCTGCCTTATGGGTCGACACTACAATAAATAAAAATAAAAAAGGAATAGGCTACAAAAAATGATTTAGTAAGCATTTTAAGTAAGCATTTTAAGAGTTTTATTGTCATAGGTAGGACACTGCTTTAATTATAGCATGCTGGATAACGTTTTTATCGGAGGTTTGTTGATTTTAATAAATGTATATAATATGCTACGATTGAGTTCAATTAATCTTTTTTTTGTTGTTGTTTTATTAAATCCTCTAAATTAATAACGCTGACGTCAACGTATGGGCGATCCCAAGGTCCATTGCGATTTTACACTCGGTAAGTAGAAGGGTTAACGTTAATTAATAGAGATGGATTACACATCAAAAACTGTTGAATCAGGACAAGAAGTTGTGTTTAGAAACTTTAGATTTGTAAGGTGGCCATTTCTGATGACTGATGATATTTCTGATGATATTTCTGATAAAAATATACCCAGATAGCAAACTGACATAGAATCAACGTAGAAACGACGTTTCTCGTGACATCGAAACGACGTTGATCTCCGACGTTGATCCGGCATCAGTTTGCTCATCGGGGTAATGTTGAATCAACGTCAGACACTCCATTCAAATCTAACGGAAAATCGACGCAATTGGTTTGGTTACCGAACGTTGAAACGATGTTGATTTTCGGATGGTTGAAACGACGTTGTAGAATCAACACATATTCAACATAAAATCGATCTAATTGGTTTGCTTACCCAACGTCGAAACGATGTTGATTTCAGCTGAGTGAAACGACGTTGTAGATCAACACGAATTCAACATGAAATCGATCTAACTGGTTTGCTTACCCAACGTTGATGTTGATTTCATTTGGGTGAAATAACTCTATACAATTAACACATTTTCTACTTATTTTAAAAATCTCAAACACTTAATACTAAAAGATAAGCCTGTTTACAAAATAATCACACATCACATTCAGTTAACATTGCTTTAATATTTACAAAATACAGGTACAAATAGCCTACATCGTTAGAGCATACAAACCTTCTATACAAGACTAACATAGAAAAGGCATTTACTCTCAAATACACACAAAGAGGTATACAAGTTAATTATTAGCTATTATAAATAGTCTCAAGCTACAAATTAAAAGCAATATTTACTCAAGTATAAAACTGGTCATGTTCTTTTGTACCAAATGTGTTATTTTTATTGGAGCACAAAAGGAGATGTAAGGCAGAACATCAAGAGACTGACAGCCTGAGTCAGAATACGCCATCAGTTTCTTTTCTTGCTGTGACTGAGACTATATGACTCTCTCCTTTTGTGTTCAACAAAAATAAAGACATATGGGTCACTAGATGATTTATAAAGAAATCTTACCCTTAAAAATGGAGGACAGAAGAATATAGACGATGAATTGGTTTTCCTTTGCAATTAAAATGTAAGTTCCTTGCTCTTGTAACAGGGATGTAAACTCATCAGGGATGAAAAGGGTGACAAAGATGTAACCCACAATTTCAATACAATGGACAATAAAATATATATTTTTAATTACTTTTTTAATTTCAAGGTTTATGAATATTTAAATTTATTTCATAATTATTATTGACATTTATATCAAAATTAAAATATTTCATCTTTATCTAAATGTAAACCAGTGTCAATTCATGAAGTGCCCCAATGATTTAACGGATTCACTCCTGTAATTGGATAAATGCGAATGTCACTCCTGAAAATTTGCAGTGCAGGTGGTTCTCTATAGCCCCCAGCTGTTAGAACAGTGACTCAATTATGCACATACTGTATTGTATCTGGCATTATTGTAGTGAAACTGAGCAACTGACAGTGGAAGGTGTAGACAATATTTCAGTGAAGTCATCAAAATGTTTTAGTAGTTGAAAACTTAGTTCCTTTCTCTCTCAAAAACACAACACAACAGTTACACCTTTTAAATTTCAGAGTGTCTATTTACATAAAGTGCAAATAGCGTCCCTTGTTGGCAAACGCTATTTACACTAGCTTTTGGGCCACTCAAGTTTTAAAAAAGAAGCACAGAAGGCAACGTCTTCAGTGACACAGCAGTAGCGAGTAGGGAGTTCTGGCTTTTGATGCAGGTTCAAATCTGCCTTTTGCTAAGCTCACATTTATTTTCAATAAAAATGAAAATAATGTTCTAAAAGCGGAACTAAACTGAACGAGTGTTTAATAATATTAAAAATGTTTATTGGGTAGGGTTAGGAGAAGGTGTAGGGAGGGTTTTATTCTACCAATAAGGCAGCATCCATTTAATCATTTTAATAAATACAATCATTTACACTCTATATTATTGTATATACTGTTAATGTACAAAAATACTGAGGTGCAAATAGTATCTGCCAATATTAAGTAGGCCTATAGATAGCATCTATTTACTCTTATTGCAAAGAATTGATACTTTACATGGTGTAAATAGAATCTATAACTATTTTCACCTAGTGTAAGAAAATGTGCTATTGTCACTTAGTGCAAATAGCCGCTGCCTTTAATCTTTTTCATTGCAGGTGCACTAAACCTATTCTACAAATCACAAATTAAGAAATTCATAAGCTCAATTTGTTTGTAGATCAGTAAAACTTTGGCCAATCATGCACATTTCTTTGTGTATGATTTTGTGAATCACCTACACTGTTTGGCTATTCTCATGTGGTAACATTAAAGAAATATTAAGTGCTAGCTAAAAACAAACAAACAAACAAACAAAAACAGTTTGTAATAAAAAAAAAATCATACATAAAAGAGACTTGTATCCCTTTAATATAGACTAAAATACTGAATGTCAAATAGTAGCATTTATAATAAATATTTAGCTACTGTTCATTTCTTGCCAAAACCATACTTCTACAGTGCATGTAATTTCGGGGTGGTGCAGTGTTGATTACTGATTGATTAATAATGACAAGATCAGATTGTCAGATTGTATATCTTTACATTTTGAATATATTTGTTAAAATTTGAATTCATGTTAATAAAAAAGATACTGCAAAGTGTGACATCATATCAGGACTGTTACAGTGTCTGAAGAGCACGGCTTAAATGTGAGCATATGAATTTCTTAATTTGTGAAATAGGATTTGTGCACCCCCAATGAAGAATTTGAAAAGGTGTAGCTGTTTTTGTAACTGGAGAAAAAAGTTTGCAACTTTTAAAAATCCTTTCAAATTTTTAAATAAAAAATTAAAAAAATAATTTACTGATGTATGACTATTCTTTAAAATTAGAAATCCCACTGTCACAGGTGCTCAGTTTTGCTATAATAATACCCGCACAGAACATGGTAGTAATCAGCCATCCATTTAAAAGCAGAGGTCTTTGTGGTGTACTGTTGGTACATCTGTCCAGGCCAACATCTGATGTCCTGATGCCTTCAACTGGGGATCCCTGAGAACCTGCAATAGAAATAGTACAGATCAAAATCATACATCATACATACCCATTACAAAGTATCTCATCTGGTAACACAAATTATCATTCCAGGTTTAGTTTTAGTGGGCATGATAATGCCCAAAAGAAATTATTTCAATTCGCCCCTCTGAATATTCCTCTAACGTGGCATTTTGTGAGAAGACCAATGACCTTGTCACGTCTTCTTTTACATTGTAATTTTCATATAAGAGAAATAATTAATGCAAAATATGAAACATCCATGCATTTACAAACCTCATTTGGATAAATACAATGGTGGAAAACTTGAATCAGTGTTACACAGGAAAGCCTGTCAGTGATGTGCTATAAAGTAAAAGGAAAGACACGAATAACACTGTAAAACTGTATTTTCATAGTGGGTCCTTTTATAATAAAGTCATTATATTATGTTTTTAAAAGATCTTGTTAATTTTGTTTAATAATATGAACAATATTAATAGTAGTAATAGTAGTAGTATATATAAATGCTAGAAAAATTTCACCATGAGCTGTTTGCATGTAAATGAACATAATGGGAACAGAAAGTAAAAAACAGCTCCATCTGAAACTTTTCAATCAAATCAAAGGAGTACAAGCTCCTGTTCTAAAATTATAGTACACAAGACACACAAATGAGAGGTACAGTCTCTCCCTAATCTTACAAAATAACAACCATCCTGACAAACACATGTTGTATGAAGACTAGAGTTGGAATAAAACACCCCTCCTTATCCTCACATATCATATAAAGTATTTCCCCTCCTCAAGTCCATATTGTCCTTTCATCTTCAGGAAGCCATCTTTCAGCCTCCATGCAGTGGTTGGGTAGAGCTACATTAGGTTAGGACAGCCTTAAGAAGTTATTTCATGTGACTCATAGAAGTTATGTCAGTTATGTCATATGGGTAGGGATAGGTATCGTTATAGTTCTAACAGTATTGCTACTGTTAATTATTGATCGGGTACTTCAACGGTATTCTTATCGGTTCTTTTTATCATATACAAATTAAGAACATAATTAACATTGCTTTATAGATGAAATCAACTGAAGATAAAAGACATTAAATCTCTCAAGATCTCAGCAGAGGAGGATTAAACAACTCTAAACAACAACTAACACCGTGTCTACACCAGACATGACTTTTTTTGTGTCGCGCCTCAACAGCTAAAAGCTGACCGACTGTTGAAAATAGAACGCGGAGCCCGCTTACTGTCAGGAATTTGTTGTGTTGCGTCACTCCTCATCCATTGTAGACAAAATCACAGATTATAACAGGTTCTATTATTAAACATGCTGAGAAGATGTTACTGTTTATGTGATCACAGATATCCCGTACATCACAGCACACATGAGCTTTGAAGCAGTCTGTCTCAATCGAGATGTGTTATAGGCTGCCCACGATAGGCGTGGCAATATCCATCGGCAACTGTAACAGATTTTAGATTTTTGAATTTCATCTTGGGATTTCAAACAGAAACAAGATTTTTCTTACCCCCCCCCCCAGAAAACAAGAAATATTTTATGTAATTTTAATTATCTAGAAAAGGCATCTTGATTTAACAATTTCTAGATATTTGGAATATAAACAATACAAAAATACTAAGTAAGCAAATTTTTTTGAAGTGCAGGACATTTTTAAATATATCTCCGATTGTGTTTGTTTAAAAGAAGAAAGTCATATACATCTAGGATGGCTTGAGGGTGAGTAAATCATGGGATAATTCTCATTTTTGGGTGAACTAACCCTTTAAGGTCTTTTTTTTATCTTTGGTTGATTTCATCTAAGGCTGTGGCTGGAAGTTTTTCACTTTTTCTGTTGTTGTTTCTTTCCTTCAGTAATTCTGCTCGTTAACAGCAGGACTGGTTTACGTCACGTGACAAGCATTGATAACGACACAAGAGTGGGTAACTTCTGTCCACCTCGTCTATAGGCAAGGACTAAAATAGAGAAATTTCATATGAATTAATATTGATTCTGGAATAAATTATTATTTTTTTTTAAATCATAAACAAATTGCGATAGGTGAATCGATTTTTTTTCCCCAGCCCTAACATCTATATAGCAATAATGAATAGTGCGTGTAATTTCTCCAGTACCGACGGCAGAACCAATAATGTTCAAGCTTATCGATACTCTGGTCTTTCAGAAATTAGCCCCGGGGCCTGTTTAATACCATGTTTCGGTACCCATCCCTACATATGGGTGAGCTCATAAGGATGAAAGCTTGAGTCAGTCTCTTGATTTGTGACTGTGCAGCTATTGTGAAACTCACCATCTTCATGTATCAAGTGTGAATGGCATCTTGTCCTGAAGAATCACAGCTCCAAACGCTAGAGATTACATCTCATCTGGTAACAAGAGCATAGTACAGCCATAACTGTAAGAACTCTAATGATATCTTTACCCCCTGATATTGCATTGATGATATAAATTCAAACACATTAGAGGCTAAGAGTATGAGCAATGAGTAAGCTGCCCAGATTTCTGTCGAAAATAACTTACTTGCCTAAAGTTGTCGACCCCCTGGACCACAATCAGCATTTATAAGTAAAAATATTTAAGAATATATCATTAAAAAATGCATGCACGTATACAAATAAATAAATACCTTTGAGTGGAACAGTATGGCGTCTGTCACTGGCAAACATAACTACAAATAGACAGAGAAATACAATAAAATAGATTAATGACCATGATATCCTGTTATCATAATAGTTAAATAAATGATTATAACTACAAGCATTATAACATTATACTTGTCACGTATGTTACCTCTTTTAGCTGATTATTTAGCCTACAGGCCTTTCAAGAACAACCTCACTGAAACAACCTGGGGTTAATGATTTTAAAATGTGAGACTTCTTTCAAAGACATGTAAAAATCTTACAGACCCACAACTTTTCAACAGTAGTGTAGTGAATGATTGAGGTTTTGCTTACAATAGTCATCTGGTTCATGGCCTTTGACAGGAGGTCGCTCAGCTCTGCTGGGGTGCAGGAGGCCATCCTCATGGAAGGATCTAGGAACATAACATTCAATTTGTCACAGAGCCAACCACATTTATTACAGGTTTATTACAAGGAACCAAGCTAGAGCAGATGTGGAAAGAATAAAATACATAATATTAAAAAATAATTTCTTAAGTTAACAGAATTTATATTTTTAGTATTAGAATTCACTATTGTACATACAGTGTCACTTACGTTTGGATGTCAAAGCCTTCTTAACTAATGCATTAAAAATAATTTTACAAAAGAAAACTGCAGATGCATGGTGATATAGGTAAAATATATTGTGAAATAAATGCATTTTAAAATATTTAATGAGCTTTCTCAGTTCACCTGTGTTTCCTCCAGAAATGCTGCAAACTTTGGAATTTACCCTTTGTTGGAGGGGGTTTTCTGTCGTCCCTGAAATTACAGAACAATTTTTATCAATATTTGTTTACCATTAGAGATCAAACCGTGTTTGAAATAGTTTCAGCTAATATTCGCGCTCATGTAAGTGACGTCACCGATTAACGGTACAGCCAGCGCATACTTTTAGGTTAAATAAATAAGTAAGTTTACCATCATTCATTGATAATATGCCAGCAAAACGTTAACAAAGCTATCAAAACATCTCATCTACACATAACGATGAGATTAAAAGCCCAAACTTTCATTAAACAAGGGCTCAAAATATAGAGTTAGCCAACCGCTTCTGAAAACGGTTGAGATGCTAACGGACTTTTTCAAAGACACTAACTCATTTCTTTTAAGTAAATATTCAACAGAAGTGTGTCAGTTACACTTAAGAAAAGTGTCAGGAACAGTTTTATATATTATGTGTGTGATTTTGTGGACTAAACTTACCTAAAATCAGTGAAAACAACAGCGAGACGGAGGCTTGCTGCTTGACGTTTCCCCGTTTCCATGGCAACTCAGATCCGCTACAGCATTTGAAAGCGATTCGAACGTTCAACGCGCACGCGCATTAAAACACGTCACAGTCATGCAGCATTTACAAACATAAACATATATAATGACACGGAGGCCAAGATGGCGGCAAGATAGGAGGTGGTGTTTCTGAAGTGTCGTCGGGAAAGTTTTAGGTTGGACGGTATTACAACCAATATAGCTTGTATATTTTGTATGAATGAACAAGTAAACGAGATTGTTGATTAATCTCACGTTTTGAGCCAAATTTATGGGCAGAAAAAGAAACAAACAAGCTCCAGTTGCTACTATGTCAGTACCTGCACCTGAGTCACAGATGGATCCTGTTCAAAATGCATGTACATTTTCATCCGAGATCCAAAATGCATCGAACAGCGAAGAGCCGACGAGCAAGTGGTTTGACTCTCAACCCAACATCTGTGATCTTCTAGCTACTCCTCTTCCCGACACCCCTTTAAAACCGAGTCAAAAAAAGTCTAAGAGAGAGTACAGTGAACGAGATGTCTCGTCATCTGAAATTTTAGCGGCCATTCGCGATTTTCGAGACGAGATGTTTCAGAAAATTTCAAGTATTGACAAGACAACTGCCGTTACAGCACAGCAAATTGAAAGCTTGTCTTCTACCGTACATCAGCTTATTACCGAGGTGACTACTCACAAGGAGACCTTGAGAGTCGTATCTGCTGAGATCCAGGATCTTAAACAGATGAACAACACTTTAAAACAAGAGGTCGGAGACTGCAAGCGGTACAGTTGGAGGTGGACGCTGAAGCTGCATGGTGTACAAGAAAAGGATGGAGAAGATGTCCGTCGTGTTGCAATCAATATCCTTGGCAACGTGGTTCCTGGCATCAGTGAGAGGATGGAGGATGCGGTGGATATCGCCCATCGTCTCGGCCCGCGAAGAAATGATGGTACACACAGGTCTATAATTATCCTGTTTGCTCTTCGTCGTTACCGAGATATTGTTTGGCAAGCTGCCAGAGGTTGTAAGTTCCTGCGTGACAATAAGCTACGACTTACTGAGGCCTTATCCCCAGAGGACAGGGTGGCAAGAGAAAAGCTTTGGCCATTGGTCAAGAAGGCCCGAGACGAAGGGAAAAAGGCTTCTTTCCGTGGATCGTTTGCCCTAATTGATGGGAAGAGATTTGACTTTGCCAGTGTGAAGTAGGCCCATGCATTCTTCTGTTCTTTCTGGGTTTAGACGGTATCCAGCTTTTTTGTTTTAGCTGATTTGCTGGTTAATAAGTGCCTTATATCTGAGCAGAGACTGATTTTTTTTTTTTTTTTTTTTTTTCCAATGATCCAATCTAGAGATTATTGCTAAACTCGACTCTTATGTTAAATAGTATGCTGGATTTTCGTTAGCACGGATTAATTTATTTACACTCTGCCAGTCATATTATTATTATTTTTATTTTTATTTTTATTTATTTTTTTGCCATATCAAAGAAGTGATTATCCAGGCTCGATATTATTATGTAGGTCACTTTATTTGTTCTATGACCTTAATTGGTTGCATATCGTTCCTTCCTTTAAAGTAAAGTTTCCGTACAGTTTCTTCAGGTGTTGGTACATATTTTATATTTTGTTTTGTCTTTTCTACTTGTTATGGATTTCAAGTTTAGTTCATTGTCTGTTATGTCTTTAAATGTAAGAGGCATGCGCGATGTGGTAAAGAGGAAAGCTATTTTTTTATTTTGTAAAAGCTGCGAAACTGATTTAATTTTCCTTCAGGAAACCCATTCCTCTGAGTTAGATGTTAAATTCTGGAAGAATCAATGGGGTAATTTAATTTATTGTAGCCATGGTTCTAATCACTCTGCTGGAGTTTCAATTCTTTTGCACAAATTTAAAGGGCAAATTCTGGAGGTATTATTTTCAAATGAAGGCAGATGGATTATTATGTCACTAAAACAAGATAACTCAACCTTCATTATTTGCAATTTATATGGCTGTAATTCTCTTTCAGCTAACAAAATATTATTCTCTGAAATTACTTGCAAATTGACAGAAATACATAATAAATACCCAGATTCCTTTCTAATTTTGGGCGGTGATTTTAATGAATGTTTAGATGACACACTGGACAGATTTCCTTCTAGAGGCAATGAAGGTCTCAATATTACTTTCAATTCTAATAATGTTATATCAATATGTTCTTCTCTCTCCCTCACAGATCCTTGGTGTTTTTTTAATCCTGTCACACAGGACTTCACTTGGTCAAATAGTAAAAAGTCTTTGAAATCTAGAATTGATTTCTTTTTAGTTTCCTCATCAGCCCTGCAGTTTGTTAAAAGTGTATGTCACTCATTCGCTCCTCTTTCTGATCACAAACAAATAATGTTAAAATTAGGCTGTAATGATGAAAGTCCGAAGTTACGTGGTTACTGGAAATTTAATAGTTGTCTTTTAAATGATAATATTTTCAATGACAGTATTAAAAAATTAATTAATTGTATGTTTCCTGATAATATTCATAATGAATATAGAGCAAAATGGGAATTTTTTAAATACAGAGCTAGACAAATAGCTATAAAAAGGAGCAAAGATTTAAAGGCATCAAAAAATAAAAAAATAACTGAACAAATGGAAAGAATAAATTCTTTACTGACAGGTAATTTGTCTCAGGAAGAGGAACTAGAATTAAGGGAGCTACATCTACAAATTAATCAAACATATCTAGATATTGCTAGAGGTGCCTTTGTCAGGTCCAGGGCTAAATGGCTGGAAGAAGGAGAAGTGAATTCTAGCTATTTTTTTGCATTAGAAAAAAGGAACTGCAAAAGAAATTCCTTGACTGCTCTTAATATTAATGGTGTCAATTGCACAGATCCTAATTTGATATCTAAATTTGTCACGGACTTCTATAAAAATATTTACACATCTGTGTTTGATAAAGGTAATTGCGACAATTTTATAAAAAAGGTTCAAGATCATATTCCAATTATTGATACTGACTTTAAAGCCTTTTGTGATTCTGATGTGACAACTGAGGAAGTTCGAATTGCGCTTTTCTCTATGAAGAAAGGAAAATCTCCAGGCAGCGATGGACTAACTGTCGAGTTTTATATTCATTTTTGGGAATTAATCAAGCAACCTTTGCTTTGTATGTATAGAGAATGTATCAATTCAAAGGAAATGACGGAGTCAATGAAACAGGGTGTCATCTCCCTTGTTCCCAAACCGGACAAGGACACACTTCTAATAGATAATTGGCGTCCAATTACGCTCCTGACAATTGATTATAAAATTTTAGCCTTGGTATTTGCTAATAGATTAAAGGTCAAACTTAATCAGTTGGTTGCTGAGACACAATCAGGTTTTATAAAAGATAGGCACATCAGTAATAATATAAGACTTATTTTAGATCTTTTAGACTATGCAGATTTCATACATTCTAAAGCTATGATTCTTTTCCTGGACTTTTATAAAGCTTTTGACACCCTTGAGCATGAATTTCTTTTGCAGACTCTAAGATCATTTGGTTTTGGTGACTTTTTTGTCAATGTTATTGAAATGTTTTATAGAAATATTAGCAGCTCTGTTCTGATTAGTTTCAATACTTCTAAAAGGTTTTTTATCACCCGTGGTGTCAGACAGGGCTGTCCAATATCGCCCTTTTTATTTATTTTAGTTACTGAATTATTATCGTTAAGTATTATCCATGAACAAAGCTTAGAAGGTATATCCATTTTTGATAGAGAAATCAAAATCTCTCAGTTGGCTGATGACACGACTCTCTTTTTAAAAGATGAGAGTCAATTAAAAAAGGCTATAAATCTAATTGAGCAGTTTTCATGTGCTTCTGGATTGAAACTGAATATGTCCAAGTGTGAAATAATGACACTATACAAAAGTGATGATTCTTTAATTGATGGTATCTCAGTAAAAGAGACTGTAAAGTATCTGGGTATTTATTTAACAAAAAATGTTGTCTCTAGACAACAACTTAATTTTTCTGGTAGGGTCAAAAAAACTAAAAGCATCTTTAATCTTTGGCTCCAAAGAGACCTTTCCCTTTATGGGAGGGTTCTTTTGTCCAAAGCAGAAGGATTATCTCGTTTTGTATATCCTTCCCTTTCTCTTTTTGTTAATGACTCTACTGCTAAAGGAATTAATAGAATTTTTCTAGATTTCATATGGAAAAACAAACCTCATAAGCTTAAAAAAACAGTCCTTTCAAATAGTCGGAAAAAAGGTGGACTTGAAGTGTTAGACTTTGGTGATACAGTGAACACCTTTAGGATAAATTGGATTAAAAGATGTTTAACTAATCCCAGTTCTTTATGGTTTTTTATTCCAAATTATATTTTTACAAAAATTGGTGGCCTTCCCTTTTTATTAAAATGTAACTACTTACCTAATAGATTGCCAGTAGCACTGTCCAAATTTCATCAGCAGGCTCTTCTTGCTTGGAAGTTATGCTACACCCACAATTTTTCACCACATAAAACCTTTCTATGGAACAACTCTGATATAATGATTAGAAATAAATCTATTTTTCTCTCTACATGGTTTAATAGAAATATAATTGGTATTCTTTCCATTTTTGATAAATCAGGTAATTTTTTGTCTTATGAAAAATTTATGTCTGTTCATAATTTCCCCTTACCGTTTAAAGAATATAATGCAGTGATTAAAGCGGTTCCTTCCGGTCTAACTCAACTTGTTATATGTCATCTAGCTTTTAGTAAGAGTGACACAAAAGAACCAGATTTGATTTTAGATGGAATTAGTATATTTAACAAAAAATGTAATAATAAGCATATTCGACAAATCCTTCAAAATAAAACATGTAACACTCCTAAAGGCAAATTTTATTGGGCTTCTCTTATTGATTCTATAGACTGGAAGGAAACCTGGCTGTTACCTCATAAATACTGCATCCCAAATAAAACCAAAGAAGTTCATTTTAAAATACTACATAAAATATATCCTGTAAATGAAACTGTGGCAAAATATATGGAGATTAACAATTCTTGCTCTTTTTGTAGAAATAATGAGGAAACGCTGATCCATTTATTTTTCCAATGTGAAAAAACTCAAAGATTTTGGAATAGCTTGTATCTTCATATAGGCCTTGATTCTTCCAAATCCTTTCAATTAAAAGATATAATTTGTTATTATAAAGGTTCAACTAATACTCCAATAAATTATATTGTTAATTTTTTTATTTTGTTTGGGAAATTTTTTATTCATAAACAAAAATTCTCTAACTCGCAGCCTACCTTTTCACACTTTTTAATTGAGATTGATGCTTTTCTCAAATCTCTTAAATTGATTAAAAACAAGAAAAGTGACAGATTTTTGAAATCTTATGATGATTTGTTTGGTAATACCTCTGATGCATAATGCTTCTTCTGTATGTGTTTTAAGATGTTATGTTTATTTATTTACTTTCCTTTCTCTTATTTGTTTGTGGAACTTTACATTAAGATTTTGTGAAATGTCATTCCTGTAGAGGTTTCGTCTGTTTTGTCTGTGTATCTGTATCATTGTTTGACGCATAATAAAAAAAAATAAATAAAAAAAATAAATAAAAAATAAACATATATAATTATAACATTACATACAATTATTAAATCATGAAATTAAAATGCATTTTGTAGTTCTATCGACCCATTGTGCAAAATGAGAAAGTGAAACTTTAAAAGAACTTCTTTATATTTTTGGAAAACGTGCTTGGAGTATTTTTATACCAACACTTTACTTTTGTTATATATATATATAAAGCCAGTTTGTGCTTTTCAGATTCTCTTTAACTGTAAAAAAATAAATAAAATAAATGTACAATATATTAGATTTATTCATGTCCACTACAATGGGCACCAGGACGGAAGCAACAACAACAACAACAACAACAAAAAAACATATTTTAACCATACAGCATTATGAGCTAGAGTTCAAACACAGTATGTGAACTAGCGTTGAAGATTTTGAACTTAACACATACTGAAACAATGAGCAATGGCAATCAGAATGAAAAAATGTAAGATAGATGGAGTCTCAAAAAACATTTTGATTCTTTTTGTTGGTCGAGTGGGTGAATTGAAGTATATGTACTTGCTGGTTTTGATAAATATGTGTTTGTGTGATTGATTGCATATTGCATCCAGGCATCAGTGTGTGTGTGTGTGTGTGTGTGTGTGTGTGTGTGTGTGTGTGTGTGTGTGTTGCTTTGTGTACACTCATAGTCATTTCACATTCGTTGTTTCACAATATTGTCTCTTGTTAAAAACTATACATAACATGATTCATGAATAGGCTATATTTTTAAAATATATTTTTACATATGTACACAGGCCTATTTATGCATGTAACATGAAGATCAATTTTTAAGCTTTATGTTCTATGCATTTTTACATTTTTAAAATATAAACAGTATACATATATATATACATATATATATGGAAAAAATTAAGAGACCACTTAATATTGATTTCTGAACTTGGAGTGGTCTCTTAATTTTTTCCAGAGCTGTATATATATATGAAGACTTCAGATGCAAAAGCCTCTAAGTGCCATCTGAAATTCTTCTAAAATGAGCATTTTTATCAAGCTTATATGTTTATGTTCAGTTATTTCACTTTAATGGCAATGAAAAGGACCTATTAATTGCCATTCAAGTGAAATTACTGAACCTACGAGCTTGATAAAAATTTCAGACGGTACTTAGAGGCTTTTGCATCTTAAGTCTTCATATTAACAGTGTTTCACATATATGTTGCATTCATGGTTTTCATTAACGCTCCTTCTCGTGTGTTTATGACCTGCCGATACCGTTTGAGCAATCTTCGGTAGGCTATGCTTTCATTTAATTTTAAAATGGATGCATCGGACAAGAAATCACGGAAACTTGAGGACTGCTCATTTTATCAGTGTCAGAGTAAGAGCCTGCTATAGATTTTGCTGCTCATTTATGTGGATTTATTATAAATAACCACTGCTATAAACTTGTTTAATTTACTTAAATAGGGTTTTTATAACGAATTAAAATTATATCAGTAATTAAGTCAAAAGACATGCACGTCCTAATAGTGCACGCAATGTCCGATTCCTCTAACCAAGTTTCAACATATATTAGACGCTATGATTTCGATCATATGCGTCGGCGTAGGTATCTGTTGATGAAACAACCTCATTTCGACATTGAATCGATGTCATATTTTCGACGTAATAACGTTCTGATGTACCGATCAAATAGTGAACGTTGAATCAACATTGAAATTTGATCGGCGACTGATACTGATCTTTACAACCAAAAATAAACGTTGAATCGACGTCCGTTTGCTATCTGGGTAGCTTTCTGCACCACATGTGCGGGCTAGCAAAGTTAGCTAATTGAATTCAAGTTCATTTTTTGTCGCAGATAATCATGTAAGGTACAATTATTGGGGAATGTAAGATTTTCATAATGAGACATACTGTAAGTGTTAGCTGTAATGTATGTCTGCGTTGGGATTCTTCTTGTGGTTGTGTGTCGTTGCTCTTTGCCCAGTGTTTTGTGCCCATTTATACACATGCTAGTCAGTGTAACTTATAACTGTACTAATGAAAGCATAGACATGAAAATAAAGCACATTAACAAATTAAATCAGTGTTAACTAAAAGCTTGTATTCTAAACTACTATGAATGCTGAGGGAGGTTTTTGATTAAAATCATCACAGGGAAAAGGAAATAATCCAGTTAAAGAAAGTGTTATACCTTGTTAATACAAAAGTATAATTAATAACATAAACAGATTTAAAAATGGCACTGATTATCAACCAAACTGGCATTGTGAATAGTTGGTATCAATATCAGCCATGAGTGTCAAGATCAGTCCATCCATATCTAGTGAGATATTGTATTGTGAGTTTGCAGGCAACACCCAGGCCTACAGTATTCTGGCCTAATATTTATATAAGCACCCACAGACCTCCTCCACCACATCCCAAAGCATGGGCAAACTAGACCAACGTTTTCTCAAGTTCTTAAGTATTTTTATAGTTGTATGTAGCATGATCTTCAAATCTGAATTTATATTCTTTCCCTTCTCTCAACAGGTCCCCTAGTCCCTTCATCATTTACTTTAAAACTTCAGCTTCGTTACAAAGCAAAAACAAAGGCACTTTTTAGAGCCACGTTTGTCTAGTTAATTGTTGTCAGTCCATCTGGTTCTCTGTTGTTCTTGCTCTTTTGCTCTTCCCCCCTATCCCTTTAGTGTTGTCTTGTTTGTCCTTGTTCATCATGAGTGACCATTCCAATTTCGAACAGGTCCTTAATGAGCTTGATGAGCTTGTTGAACATTCTAAATTAAATTATGAACTCAAGACCTTGGAAGATTTCATCAATAAGATGCCGGGAGAACAGGAGGCAGCACCATCCACCAGCCATCAACCTGTCAGGTGGCTGAAGAGAGACAGTGATGGAAATGTTGTCTATGCCAGACCAAGATCATCCCGAAACCAAACAGGTCAGTTTTCTTTTTTCAGTCATATTACTTAAAGGAGAACTCCTGTGATTTTTCACATATATCTAAAACGGAGATATAGATTTTTTTACCACTTGGGATTGAATACACGAATCAGTAACGTGTCTGGTATGAGATATGAGGTTTTTATTACATACTCATCCAAAGTGGTATAGACAACGAAATTGGGCCAATAGAAGTTTGTATCATTGTGTGGAATAAAATGAGCTTGTCAAAATCTATGGAATTGTAATGCTTTAAAGGTTGATTTGGGTTTTATTTTCTGCTACAGCTACTAGTCACAGCTACAGTCGTAAGACTGGTGCTCATACTAGGATGTTGGACAGCAGCATTGAGATGACCAACTACTGTCCTCCTGACACTGTTGGTATGTTCTTTATTTTGTCTCTATTAGTTCATTATGTTTATAGATTCTAATAATTAGAATGTAAATTACATGTTTTTGCGTCAGAATAGCCGACAACATCCATGTTGCACACTCTGATAGTGTAGAAAATTGTTTTTAAATACGATGTACTATTTTAACAGAGACTTTCCTTGAAGAGCTAAACCACTCACAGGGTGATGACTTGGATGATCAGGAAACGGCACCAGCACCACCACGAGCTTCCTCAGACTGGTCTACTCGAAAAAGTCTCCTCTCAGAGAGGTGGGAGAAAGAGAGACCCTGTCTGGTGAATACCATGGTGGCACAACAAAATGCGACAACTCAGATCTGCCAACAATGTGGCAGCAGTCCAGCTGCTGTCCGTTGTCGTGACTGCCGACCACAACCATTCTTCTGTGCTGATTGTGATGTTAGTATACACCGAAACCACGTGTTCCACAACAGGGATGCAACGATAGCTGGATTCTTTCAGCCATTGCCTCCAACAACCTGTGTCGTGGAGAGGGCTCTTTCCCAGTGTGGTAAGCTGTATTTCTTTTTTTTCTTTTTTTTTTTGAGTGTCCCATTTAGGGCTGCACAATTATTGCAATCGTAATTGCAAACATGATCCAATGCAACTGCCTAATGGTAAAATCTGCAAATAACCATGAATAGGTGACATTTGACTTTTATATTCACGTCATCCTCCTTGACTGTGCAACTTCTGGTTGGTGGGTGTGCGTAATGTGTGAAGGGTACAAAAATTCTGATTGGTGAACTTCAGTCGGTCAGTGGGTGTTTGTCTTCTTGTACACTGGCTGTGCTTCCCTATAAGAGGTGGCACAAATTAAAGAGACATTTGGAATATTGAACTGAATCAAATCATTCACATTAAAAAATCATTGGAAATGGTAATCGCTTTATCTGTCAGAAAAAGCACAATTATATATTGTGCAGCCCTAGTCCCATTCTCAGTTTATTTAAATAACTTCACAGTATAATAGGCTTCACAGGAATCTGTTGAGTACTTTCTCTGAAACACACTTAATGACCTTTTATCTTTTAAAGCTTTTCAAATCATTGATTTAAAAAAAAAAAAAAAAATCATTACAGAATACTTCCCAGTTAGTACATAGGATGATGCATGTCTTTAATCCCTGCATATGATGTGTCTTTCAGTGTGTATTGTGCCGTTGGAGATGCCCGAGAAAATATGTAGTTGTTCTCCAGGATCGTTGAGTGTCAACCCAGGAAAAGTTGTTGCTGTGGTTACAATGAATGGTAAGAATAAAATGAACTTAAGGGAACATTCCCAATCAAGTGGCTGTAGCATCCATATCACATTGTGGGCAAAGTGCTGATAGGGACCTGGGTTGGACTTTAACCTGATTCCACCCCATAGGGCTCTCCCTTGTCCTATTTGAATAAAAAAACAAGGCTGTGCTATTGGCTTTGTAAATGTGTCCTGATCTATTTCTATTCAAATGTTCCCTATAGTGGTCTGAGCTGGGCAGGGTTTTCAGTCCTGCATCCCCCCGTTCCCACAATATTCTGTCCCGTTCCGCAATAATGTGACGGTTTAGTCCCGCTCCCGCCCGCATCTATAACCTTATGTGCATCTCCCGCCTGTGAAAGACCGCAGGATAGGCAGGAGGGATGTTCAGTTTTGTGTTCTGTCTCACGAAAGAGGCACTTGACAACTGAGAAAGACTGCCAGATGTCTGATTTTAAGTTTCTTGGTTCTGAATGTACTACATGGGTGATAGTAATGTAGGCTACTTTTCTTTAGAAATTCACAAATATCTGAAGTAGCCCAGTGGTGTCCTCTTCTTCTGTCATGCTTTCAATTTCAAGTTCCAACAACGGAGCAGCAGGAAAGAATTGAAACCACGTAAACAACACTGTCAGTTAGGCTGCTTAAACCTCTTTTTTTATCTTTTTTTTTTATTGCTGCCTAATAGATTATCTAGCTGAACTATAATTACATACACTACTTTCTCATTTGTATATGTTGTTTTAAACACATATTTCATTTGCAGAAGTGCAGTGAATCATCTGTTCCTCCCGCACCAGCAAACACACCTGTCTCATCCCGGCCAGTCCCGCATAGAGCTTTCAAAACCTGTCCCGCGCTGCAGTCTTTTGTGTCGGGACATGTGGGAGGTGCCTCTAGTTCCCAATGCATTTGTTGTGCATAATCCAATGTGTTCTTGATTTTTCCAGGACGATATGATCTCAGTATGCCTGAGATGAAATGCGAGGCATGCAAAGCCACTTGGAGCGCTGGAGTGGATGACCTGGTCCGAAATGACTACTGGCCTGCTACCCTTCACTTTTCCACGGTGTACGCTACAGATGTGTTTTGTTCATATGAAGAGTTGAAGATGGCAGCACCAGGACTGTCCTGCCAAGCATTTTTAAGAATGCTTGATCAACGAACTGTCCGATTTGGCCGTGTGAGTATTAGTGGTGGGAATCACTAACAACTAGTACTAGTATTGACGTGTATCACAGAATGACTATGGTGACATTATCAGCACATTGATTATTATAATTGGAGCATGTTGATGATATCAAAACACAGTGATTCAGCTGTACTTGATACATCTATAGAACATCATCTAAGATTCAAAGTCTTTGTGTAAAAACTACCGCTCAGTAAAAAATCTAAATTCGTACACTACATGTACAAAAGTATTGGAGCAATTTATCAACTCAATCACTCAAAACATTAGACCTGTTGTATAAGATCAAGTAGTGATGTCCTTGTCACATTCTAGTCATGCAGTTTGCATTCAGAAAAAAAAAAATAGGTCCATAAAGACATGGTTGGTTAAGTTTGCAGTGGGAGTTGAGTTTGCTGTGGAATTTGTCTTTTTTTTTTTTTTTTTTTTTGGAGACTTTGGTCGTGATGTTTTCCAAAAGATTTCCAATGATGCACTGGGCTGCCTGTGATGAGCAGCTGCCTGTGGAGGCTCGATGCTGGAGGATTTGGTGTCACCTTTGACCTTATTAACTTTAGTTAACTTTACTGTGAATTATGTTGACATGTTTTACTGTTCTGAAACAGACTGGGAAGATCACAGCAGACAGCTTCAGAAAAAGCTTTTTGGAGTGGGAGGCTGTTAGATTTGAGGTGGATAAGATCTGCAGGGAGGAGCATTTTGTCTGTCCTGCGTGCACCCCAGACATGCTTGCTGTTTCTGTGGATGGAAATCGCAAGCACTACCGCTTTAAGAATGCAGCAAGGTACTTACAAAATGTGTGTAATTTGCAGTGTTGTTAAAGTAACCTTTGCTGTGTCATATTGAAGGTCAATGTGTACCTTTCTTTCATTTAGATCTGAAGAACAAGCCTTATTTGATGGCATCTTCATTGCAAAAGATGATGAAGTAGAGAGATTTGTGGATTACATTCATTCTACCACCAACCATGTAAACTTGTTGTATAATATTTCTAAAAACACCACCAATAACATCTTACAGTTGACATTGTTTGGGTGACTATTTATATTAACCTTTTTCCATGTTGTAGGTCTCTGGAAGAGGTGTCTGTGGAGGGGAGTGGTCAGCTGCCAGGGAAACGTCTCAGAGATCCTCAAGTAAAATTGATGAGGAGGGACTTGAGCTTGCAGTCTGTCGACATGGAGTTTTTCTTGGCGCTCTCAACATGTTCAGGGGAGAAATCTATGCTTATCCCCTCTACCTGCAGAACAAGCTGGCAAATAAGCCAATAAGCTTTTTTGCCATGGATGTAACCTGCAAGTACTGGCCCTACCTCAACAAAGTGGCAAAAAGCTGCCCGGAGCTCCAGCACCTACTTAGCATGAAACCGTTTCTCTCTGTGTTTCATGCCAAAGCCCATGATTTTAAATGTGAGGTAAGAAAACATTACCATGTCATTGACTGTCCCTAAACACCTGCAAAGGTATGTTGGCAGCTTTTAAGTATTTTCTTTAATAGGTTAAATGGAGTGGAGCTTACCAGCAAGGGGCCGGATTGACACTTGGGGAGGAGGTTGAGCAGTGTAACGCCTTCCTCTCTAGGATTGCTGTGACCACGAAGCACATGTCCAAAGCAGGTAAGGTAACCACACACTGGACTACTTAGATTGAAAGTGTTACAAGAAAATGTGGTGAGGGACATGTGGTACAACACAGATTAGTGTATTTTTTTTATTTATTTTATTTTTTTTTTGCAGGACGTACAGACATGCTTACACTGATGGCCATGCGCTGGAATCAGCAAAAGTTTAAGAACTTGGCTACTTCACTTGCCTGCCGATATCAGAAGGTAGAGATGAGTATTGTTATTTTCTTATATTGTAAATACCTTCTATTGTATATTTTTGTAGGTATAACATTTTTCTTCTTTCATTTCCTTTCTTTGTTATTTAAGGCCACAAAACGCCTGGAGAGCCAACTTCAGGACCTGGAAAGCATGAGAATCCAGCTGGCAGTGACACAGGTTGAAGTTGAGGGCTGGGTCACTGATATTAAGGAGTGGGCAGAAGGTGAGAGTTATACTATTACTTTAATGTCTCAGTTCTGCAGAATAATGGGAGACATGCTTCTGCAAGTAATTACTGTTTTAAAATGAAATCATACATACAATGTTTTCTTGGTCATGTACTTATGCAATTAAAATGTCAAATTGTAGTATGTAATGCATGCACACTGGAAATCATGCCGAAACAAAGTGCCCTGAAAGTACCTGAATGGTTCACAGTCCAAAAGTTGGAACATTGGACATTTCTCGCAGTTAGCGGATCCTATCTTGGCTACGTTGTCATTTTCTTTGGTACCCTGTTACATACTTCCTATACACGCTAAGAAATATGAAATGATTATTGAGACTCACCTGTCCTTCCTCCAAGAGCTTTTCTTTTATAAAGAAAAAAAAGGAAGCAAAGAGGGATAATCCTTATGATTTCCCTGTGGCATTCTGTTACATTGAGACTTAGCTCATTTCAGTTACTGTCATGAAAATGTAAGCAAAATGTTTGCATTTCTTTTCTTCTCAGCAACAACATCCCAGAAGAATGCCGATCTTGACGCGGTGACCAGTAGAATGGAGGTGCTGGTGGCCAGCATTAAAAGAAGGTCCCAGCGCCTTTACAAAGACACCGATGGCAGCAAAGGTCGGGCCCGGATTCGGCGCAAAATCAGAGAGGAGAAGGCCATTCTTAGCTCTGTTGTTGAAAAATACAACAGTATGGTTCCAGATACAGAAAGAATCGCCTTTGACATCATTCTCTCTGACGAGACAGTTTGGCCATGGCAACTTTCACATCGTGGTATGTACACAAATCTGTTGACAATTTTGTTTGATTCACATAGTAGCACAAAACCAATTATGCCTTATCACAGATTATTTCAGAAATTCTTTGAAAAATACTTACAATTCACTTATTTTCCACAACTGTATCCCAGACGCTGTAGATTTGAAAACCAAGAGGAAGGCGTTTGATGTTGTGATGGCAATAAGGAGACTTGAGGAGGAGAAGAAGATTGTTCTTTCTGAGATGGCAAAGCATTGGAAATCTCTCTCCACTCGTGCAGACACACTCAAGGAGATGTCATGCCAGCTTTCCAGTGAGGCATTGAAAAGTACGTATTTAAGTAATGTGTTGTAATACTATACTGTACATTGTAATTTTTTTTTCTGATAATTTTTTGTTTTACTCCCATAAGGTGAGCTGTGGGCTCTAAACGAAGAAGGGATCAAGGGTTTCCTCAGCTTAACTTTGAGAAAAAAGCAAGAAGTCACCAGAATGATGAAGCATGCAAGAGACTGTTATGCTCAAGTTTTGACTGGAACAAGTATGGACTTCCAGAATGATTGGGATGGATACGACAGTGATTCTGAACTGTCAGACGACTGAGTATGAGGAGCTCTCAAAGTGAGAAATGAGCATTAACTCACTTTTCTTTTGATTCCTTATATTTGTCAGTGTTTCCTTTTTAGTTTTTTAGGTTTTTTAGCAGTGGGGGCACGTCCAAAAAAATCACCAGTTAACTTAATTTAAATTTGCAAGACCAGGCTTAAATGAACTGACAACATAAGTTATACGACTTACGGTTCTCAAGAACGTACACACACAATCTCAACTGGCTTATCATCCGTACAGCGTCTCTTTTTTCCTTTCTCCCTTTTTCTGCTGAGTGACGCGCATGCCCGCTTTCATACATTCATATATTTCTGATATACAAATCTTTGTAATGTAAACAGTTTAAAAATGTCATTACAAAGTGACAATTATATTTTGGATATAAATATAAATTCTCTTCAGCGTTCTGCTTTCTCCACCCCATTCTATCAGGGAAATCTGTAGAAGCTTAACAGGTTTAACAGAGGCCATCCTTATATTTAACATATTTCAGAAATTAAATGCCATTTCTTTCAGCCTAAAGGCCTGGCCCCCATCTTGGGAACATAGGAATGACTGTGTCATAGAAGAAGGTCTGCTAAAATGACTGTTGTCACATTGCTGGTTCCAAGAAACAAAAAAATGTGGCCATGTGGACAACAATAAAGTTCTACTGTTCTTCTAATGTTGTAAATAAAAATTATTTGTTTATAAATCTCTGCTTCATTATTCAAAATGTTTCCTTAATTTTGGACAATAAACACTGTTTTCGTACAAGGTGCTGTCTAAGTAACATTTTAAAGCCTTGTAGTTCTCAAGGTATAGCCAGCTTTGGTGTTATGAATAACCTTACAGTTGACACTAACCATATTATTGTATCTACACTGTTTTTGAAAAAAAAAAAAAAAAAGACACGTTTGTAAAATGGAGCTTGCCCTCAATATGTTTTCCATGTGTAAATGAAGTTTACTGCTACACACTATATAAGTTTGTAACAAATAAAAAGGAACATTTAAGTGTATTGACTACAAAACAGCTTTCCCATGAGTTATAGCCATGTTTTCAACCATTGTCAGCACACCTGAGAAGTCAATAAAAAAAGTAATAGTACTTAATAAATTATTAATACAATGATTTTACTGTCATAATCAGCCAGACAGTGTGTCACATACAGTAGGTTCTGACATAACAGTTAACGTTAGGCGTTATTGGCTTGAAATGCTCCAGATCCAGGCCTATGTAACGTTAGATGAGCAACTTTTCTCGTAGTTTTCTCTTCCTTTTCCAATTGGCTGCTTTGTAGTGAGAAATGTGCATTTTATTTTTACAAAACTAAAGATACAGATAATATACATTCATTGAACGAAGATTATCTTTCGTTGCTATGGCGGTTGCTATTGACGCAGCTGAAACCACGTAGCTTGCATTACGTACTTCCGCCCGGAAGTATTTTCTTCACTTTATATATAATTATATTTATAACATTTCTCCACAGAAAAAAACAATATGATAAGTCAACAATACGATATGTTCATGTTAATGCTATCACATTTAATAATTTCTCCTTCGATTCTGAGAAATATGTTTTTTTTTCTTTTTTGTAGCTGAAGGTTATGGAAGTGCCTCGTGTTGTGGGCGGAGTTTGCGCGTTCTACTGTTTGGCTAAAATATCTGAAATAAACCAACATTTTAAATTTTTGTTAACACAGATTATCTAAATGCAGTGTAATTACTAGTTTGACTGCACTAGATATTTGATATATTCAGTAGATATATCTTTTTACAACCCTAGTTTACAACCCTAATTTGCAAACCGAAAGAACTACAACTGTAGTGCTCATTTGTATCAAGCTGCATGGTGTGGCTATTGGGAATTGTAGTTTTTACCAAATTTGTATTTTCCTTAGAATTTGAGGTTGTAAATAGTTAGTTGAAAGTATAGTGAGGGGTTTAGGGGTATGGTAAACACATCTATGTAATCAGATTTTAAATATGTAATTGTTAAGTGGGTTTAAATACATTTTAACCATATTTGACAGCGCCCCTAGTTGTTGCCTATACTGTATATACCTCAGTATGATAGCTGAGGTAAAGAGCTCTCTATACCAGTTTATCCCATATATGTAGCCCCTTTTGTTGCTGAATTATAAGCCTTCAAACATGCACCAAGGTGAAGTTTCAAAGGTCAGTATTTCAAAGTAGGAGCTATATAGAATTTTTATATTAACATATGTTACTCTCCAGGTCAAGACCTTTCCAAAAATGTATTTGGTTTAGCTGTACAACAAAATTTTAATTTTCTCATTTCATGGACATAAGGCCATCTCAGGTCTAGTTTCAGAGAGCACTTTGAGGTGTCAATATATAAAGTGAACATGTTTGTTTGTTTGTTTGTTTGTTTCTGAATGTGTAAACAGATTAATTAATGACCCCACAACATGAGGAATACCTTGTCCACACACACACACCCCACCAGGCTAGAAAAACACACACACACACACACACACACACACACGTTTTTGTGAATTGTGGGGACTTTCCATAGGCATAATGCATTTTATACTGTACAAACCGTATTTTCTATCCCCCTACACTACCCCTAACCCTAAACCTAACCATCACAGGAAACTGTGCACACTTTTACTTTCTCACAAAAACATCATTTAGTATGTTTATTAATCCATTTATATAATGGATAATAATATAAACAAGTATATACACACACACACACACACACACACACGTATTTCTGTTTGGGACACACACATGGCTTATAAGCATAACTATTTATGTTAATGCTGCTATGATGGTACACATACTGTAGGCCCTGTTGCATCCTCTGTATTTAACAACAGCGTGGCTTCCCAAACGATTAGAAAGTGTTATAAAAAGGAAAGGTGATGTAACACAATGGTAAACATGCCTCTGTCCCAATTTTTGTTGAGCATGAAATTATAACTTTGTTTATATTTGCAAAATACAATTGTGCTGGTCATTAACTAATTGTTGAGTCATATGTCTTTGTGGTTATGGCTTTTGAATTAATTTTAAATTAGTTAATAGTCATGTGCCTCAACAAGTAAAGTCATAACATGATGCTTTTGCAAATCGTTAGCTAATGATTAATTAAATCAGACAACTGAAAGTTGAAATGCATGGCTTTGACCCATTGTGATAATTAACACATTAATTTACATTATTAGTTAATATAATGTTATTTGGGAATTAACACAATGTCATATTTAATTAACAGCAATTCATATATTATTTAATCTATGAATCATATAGAATGTTCGTTAGTTGCTGATGCAGTGATCATTAATAAATGGTTTAGTTCTTAATGAGTCATACATTAACTCATGATTATCTGTGCATTAGGTATGCATGAATTAATGCATATTAGTGTACCTGTATTGTATTTGTAAGTGTTACCGGTTCATCTTTCCACTTGTCCAGATGGATATGGTCATTACCTTTACTTTGCATGGGCTTGGGTTGTTGCTAAAATGTATATTGCATAACTGATTACTAATATTGTCATGTTGTTTGTATTCAGTGCATTTCAAAGTAATCTGTATGTAATCTGTACAGTAATAAATGATTACTGTATGTAATCAGTATGTAAGTTTCGTACATCTTAATATGGGACCTGCTGTGACCTCTAATGTTCCAAAATGTTGGTAGTTCAGGTTGAATCTGAAAGTTCCCAGTTCTCTCTTATCCTAAGGGTTGATGAGCCAAAGTCAACTCAATAGTCAGATGACAAATCACATTTGTATTTCTGTTTACATATATACAGTTATCAGCAAGTATTTACAGACATTATCAGTTGCATACATAACCATGACTATCACAATTCCAGTAACATAAAAGAGAGTAGAATATGAGAACATATGTAGCAATTGAACTAATTTACAAAATGACAGTCAAGACTTTTGTCAAGACTTTAGAAACCTTTTCAAATCATCAAAGTACAAGTCAAAGCAAAAGTGATTACAACTGTGACCTGAGTCTGATTCGAGTCCCCAACTCTGCATCATCATCATCATAATCATCATAGCTGATGTCACATAGCCAATCCAATTCTTCATCCATTTCCCCTTCCTCCTCTTCCACCAGCCTAGGAGTTGGCCTCTGTATGTGCATGCTACAGTCTGCTGTCTGAGTCTGAGGTCTTGCAGTCTTCTCTTAAGTAGACTGATGAGGCCCTTGGACCCCTCCTCTGTGAATCCATTCGTATAGCCTATAGCCAAGTCCACACATGAAGAATAATGGAATTACCGTCACACTAAACATTAAATCAGAGAGAGCTTATTTATGTTAAGACGAATCTTCAATACAAAATCAAATTATCAAATTAAAATAATCTTTGAAGGCTATTTATTCTTAGTTTTTGAGCCAATACTGGCATGATTGCTTTTCACTTGAAAATAGTTTGACCTATGAATGTTAAAATGCATAAAGCAAGATAGTTTGACTTACTTGCTGTTTGTGTGCACACTGAAATGGTGGCCATCAGTGACTGAACCTTTTCTGCTGAGTCCTTAAGGTACTGACAGTGCTGCATCATCTCCTTCACAAGGATCTGTTTTTCTTCTGTCAGTCGTGAGACAAGCATTGGTCAAAGAGCTTCTTCTTGGTGATAATGTCGACACCATCTGAAGGAATGAAAACATTATACATTAATTAGCAAATTTGATGATGATACATTTTAAATAAATACTAAAAGTTAAATCTTCATACAACACCTGTGTTCTGTTCCTGCCAAGGCCAGATCATGCTCTCTGCAGCTTTGTTGGAGAGTTTCTGCACAACTGAGATTGTGTCCACAAGATCACCATCAGGTTGTTGGTTGTATCTCTGGATCTCTTCTAGCAAGCGTTTCTTTTCTTGGGCAATCTTCTGACTAATCTTCTGACACCTTTTGTTGCGGTCTGTAATAAGAGCAAAAACAATGCTATTACAAAAGAGCTGCCATGGCATTTAATGAACAGAACCAATATATCTTCAATTTGCATTTGCATTACTTACATTTACTAATACATACCATTCTGTCTGTAAAGGTAGTGCTTCTTCAGACAAATACTCACAAAGAGTGCTTCGATGGAGATCTGCAAACCATGAGCATCAACCGGACTGGATGCTGCATTTCCTAGATTAAAGATAAGAAGAAAGAAAAATGTTTTAAACACACTCTCTACCAACAGAGATGGCAACCTCACGAGTGTCACAGGAGCATATAATTTGAGGAAAGGCTGTTGGCAGCAAACACTCTGCAAGAGCAAAAGACAATCAGGATGAAATTAAAGAATGTTTGGATTGTGAGTAAGTACTTGGAAAACATAATGCATGATTTACTAATGTTGTCTGAAAAAATGCAAATCAATTGAAAAAGAGACACCAACCTTGTTCACAGACAATGTACTTGCCATCATGGAGTTTCACAAACTCGGTTGGAGGAATGTATTTATAAAAGCCATACATGCTGGTTTGCCTACTGTGCAGAGTGTGGTGTTTATGTACCAACTGATCACACTCTGCACAAAACCACTCTGAGGGCAAACATTCCCCACAACGAATGATGGCTTCTCTCACGTGACAGTGATTACATGTCATCTGGAAGATGTTCTCAGCTGACAGCAAGTTGTCAATGTTTTGTGGCCTCGCCTGTTGCCAACATTGTTGGACCTCTTTCTGTCTTTGACACCAACTGGACAATGGTGGCTGCTGAGCAAAATCCTGCCCATCAATGCTCTCTGAATCCCGAAGAAGATCCTCAAGCCTTTGCATATTACAATCTTCAAAGAGAGTAAGAGAAAAATACAAACATAATAGAAATCCAGAAATCCAACATTGCAATTCCACTACCACTGACTTCTTTTGTGGCAATTCCATTGCTTTTAATACAGGGACAGTCCAGGGATAGCAGAGAAGGCAGAGGGTGAAAGGATAGTTGGAAATGGACAATCAAACCCATGACCCTTAAAGGAACATTCCACCGTTTTTAGAAATAGGGCTTATTCAACTTTTTCATACATTTAGATATGTGGGCAAATACATTTTTGTCTCAGTGCATGCATTGTTTTAGTTTGGCAGGGTCGGCGCTAGCTTAGCTTAGCATAATGAATGGAATCCTATGTTGCCAGCTAGCATGTCCCGAGTAAAAGTGATCCAAAAAAAAAAAACACCTAATTACTTAATTACTGGCCTGCGTATTCACAATGAATACAAATAGCGATGCAGAATAAGACTAGGCGATTTCCTAGGCAGATATTGACTTGGGACTATATAATGAGGAAGCACAGGCGAAGCACTGCTACTTGGGCGCAGAGATATCACGCAACAGATGAAATCCACAAATATCTCTGCGCCCAAGTAGCAGTGCTTCGCCTGTGCTTCCCCATAATATATATGGTTTAGCTGGTGGAATCAACTGTCTCTTAATGGTGTCAATTAATATAAATGAAAACATGTCCCACCTTCCTACATACTTTTGTGCATCATATTGCAATATATCATTTGACGCGTTGAAGAAGATTTCAGCTGATTGGCTAACCCACAAGGTGAATGGAAAGACAAACAGAAATATAGGTATACTTTGATTTATTTGAACACAGCTTTTTTTTTACAAAAATCAATAATAAAGAAAAAAAACAGCATGACAGCATGTTAGGGTGGAAACCATTGAAAGTGTGTAACGTAACGTGGCTCCTCCTTCTCATCTAAAATAGTCACATCCGCAACCAGGATGGCTGTGCCCGTAACGGGTAACTCGACAACTCATAGCAGGTATTCAACTCATATTGAACTACAGACCAATGGGTGACGTCACACATGGTTGGCACCTGGTGGGAACTGGCAGGCCGGCTCCCATGTCTCCTCCCAGATTTTTCCACTGTATCAGTAAAAAAAAAAAAAAAAAAAAAAAAAAAAAAAAATTATATATATAGTTTCACAGCATAAATATTTTCAAAAAAATTGTACGGTTTTGTATTTCATTGTTTTTATACAAACCTATACATATATAGTGCTTGATGCAATGTAACAGATAAACATCAGCCACTCTCATCGATAAAGTCATAGAAAGTTAACTAGCCAATAGCCGATATCAGTCAACAAGGATGATCTTGGCCGATACTGATGTTCTGCCAATATATTGGTGAATGTCTACTTCCTACATATAATCACACAGGGGCAATTATGCATGGTACTGAAAAGAGCAAGTGGCTAAATCCTGTAGGCAATATTTGACACTGCATTTAATCCAACCTATACCAACAGTGTAACCAACAGTGTAATTAATATACAGATGGGTCTCCAAAATTACAATATTGTGCAATATTTCAAGCAATTTTTGTTGTTTTAATCTTGATGATTACAGCTTACAGCTCATGAAAACCATAAATCATCAACTCAAAATATTAGAATAAAGAGGAATACAGAAATGTCGACCTTTTGAAAATAAATTTACAAATCTGACTTATCAAAAATTGTTAATGCATACACTCTATACTTGGTCTGGCTACTTTTGCACAAATTACTGCATCAGTGTGGTGTGGTATGGAGGCCATCAGTGTATGGCATTGCTGAGGTGTTATGGAATCCCAGGTTGCTTTGATAGTGACCTTGAGGTTGTCTGTAATGTTAGGTTTGGTGTCTATCATTGTCCTCTCTATGGGGTTCAGGTGTGATGAGTAAAGCACAGCAATACCATGCTAAGCAAACCAGTTACTAGCAGTTTTGGCACTGTGGCAGGGGCAGAGTCCTGCTGGTAAAGGAAATCAGCATGTACATAAAGCTTGTCAGCAGATGGAACCATGCTCTAAAATCTCCAGGTAGAAGGCTGCATTGACTCTGGACTTAAAACCTAGTGGACATCACAATTCTCTCACCGCTGCTTGTTGGTTGCAAAACCTTGAGACCCACCTGTACATTTAAATTTGTGTGTGCTACAATATACATTCCAACCTTACGTTCCAACCTTTATCCACCTCCTATGAGATGGTTAAAAGTGGAAACAGAAAGGACATTTATGAAGGCAATATAAACCAATATAAAGCAGTACTTACCATGCAGAGCAAGGTAACCATTTCACCCTTACTTCTGCTTGCCCCTACAGAAAGACACAAACATATAATCAGGTTTTGAATATCATCATTTTTGGGGCAAGGCCACTTGGCCTTCAGTTGAACTTAAATGGACTCAAATTACCACTTGCTTAAATGGTCAGTATTTTGTGATATGTGAAATGCCAGATGAGCCACAGACAATGGAGAGATGATCAGAGCCTAATGAAAAATATATTTCTTACCTCATTTATCCTTCTTCCTGTTATGGAGTCATATTTGAAAACTTTTTGCCTACTACATTTCCGGCAACCTTAAATGACAAAAATAAATAAATAAATAAATAAATAAATAAATATTAATTAACCATAAATGTCAAAAAACTTGAAATGAACATTAACATTGTCCTCAAACATCAGAACAGAAAATAAGAGCTACCTGGGCTGCCTATTGATGTGTGTGTGTGTGCGCGTGTATTCATCTCTCCTCAAGTGTGTATTGCTCATTGCTTTACTCCTAGAGTGTGTGTTCAGTACTGAAAGGTATGTATGCGAGGACAAACTCCTTTGTGTATCAGACTGGCCACTGAAAATTACTCACTATTAACTAATTGACTGTATTTAAATTCACCTGAAATTTAAATTTCATGAATAATGATTACAAAAAGGGGAAATTCATACATAGTGTGCTAAGACCACAGTTCACTTACACTTTCTTTTTTTTGGGGGGGGTTGTTCTTTCACAGGGAGAGAGACGGGGTATAAATCTAAAAGATAAAATGTCTCTTTTTCCTGGGCCTGAGGCTGGGACTCAGCCAGGGCCAAGAACTGATGCTGTGGCTCTGGCTGGGCCTGATGCTGGGGCTCGGTCTGGGCCTGAGGCTGTGGCTCGGTCTGGGCCTGATGCTGTGGCTCGGTCTGGGCCTGAGGCTGGGGCTCGGTCTGGGCCTGAGGCTGTGGCTCGGTCTGGGCCTGAGGCTGTGGCTCGGTCTGGGCCTGATGCTGGGGCTCGGTCTGGGCCTGATGCTGGGGCTCGGTCTGGGCCTGAGGCTGTGGCTCGGTCTGGGCCTGATGCTGGGGCTCGGTCTGGGCCTGAGGCTGTGGCTCGGTCTGGGCCTGATGCTGGGGCTCGGTCTGGGCCTGAGGCTGTGGCTCGGTCTGGGCCTGAGGCTGTGGCTCGGTCTGGGCCTGATGCTGTGGCTCGGTCTGGGCCTGATGCTGGGGCTCGGTCTGGGCCTGAGGCTGTGGCTCGGTCTGGGCCTGATGCTGTGGCTCGGTCTGGGCCTGATGCTGGGGCTCGGTCTGGGCCTGATGCTGTGGCTCGGTCTGGGCCTGATGCTGGGGCTCGGTCTGGGCCTGAGGCTGGGGCTCGGTCTGGGCCTGAGGCTGGGGCTCGGTCTGGGCCTGATGCTGGGGCTCGGTCTGGGCCTGATGCTGGGGCTCGGTCTGGGCCTGAGGCTGTGGCTCGGTCTGGGCCTGAGCTGTGGCCGTCTGGGGAGCTGGGCTCGGTCTGGGCCTGAGGCTGGGGCTCGGTCTGGGCCTGAGGCTGGGGCTCGGTCTGGGCCTGAGGCTGGGGCTCGGGCAATGTCGTCGTGGAGTTCCCTACAATATTGTATGTGTATGTTAATTTTCAATATTTCACCATCATAAAAAAACCCCAGTTTAAAACTGTCATGACTTAAATTACACAAATCCTACCTTCTTTGATCAATACAAAATTGTAGGCCTTTCTCATGGTGGCCACAATTTTTAGGTTATCCTCAGTGGGTGGCAGATGAGTCACCACATCGGCCACCCACTTTCCAGAGGCCTTATCCTTCTTGCCGAAAAATAGAATTGGGACATAGCCCAATGCACTTAGTTTTTTTACCTGTAATAAATAAACGCAGACAGCAAACATTAGTTATTCCCACTGCATTATCTTCCATCCTATTGAAAATAAATTGCATTAAATATCCCAAGCTCGGAGCCCTCCCCCAGACAGCACGCCAAATACGCATAATCTTTACTCTGTTTAATCGATGTAAGTGTGAACTCTATGTACTCTATACCAGTGGTTCTCAAAGTGGATTTGCTTTGAATGAGAAAGTTGTGCTTTATCGTTAAGAAATGCTTATCAATGACAATGTAATGATCTAGAATCTACATATAAAATCTTGATTATAAATGCACTAATAAATTAAAACTTTAACATTTAACTTTTTTGTGATTATGACTAATCAAGTCAATCTGTTGTGAATCACTTGAATCACTTCACTCAGGTCATGATGAACTGTTCTTCCTGCTGCTTAGCTTGGCTTATTTGCCATTAAGATAGCTGATGAACGTGGATAAATGTTTGAGTCAGTCCACATCATTAAGTGATTCAAAATCCAAAGTTGACTAAAGACCAAGTTAGTACACACCAGCTAGAAAACACGGAATAGTGAACCCGGACACAACTTCAGAGAATAGAAATGGCATCAAAGTATACAAATGGTAGCAAGCAAAAGCTTAATTGTTTTGATTATGAGGGGGTCCTTGGAAATTGTTCTCCCACACAAAGGGTCCTTGGCACAAACAGTTTGAGAACCCCTGCTTTATACAAACAATATTCATGTAATGTTGTGCTGGATGCTGGTGGTCTAGTATTTAGCAATCTGGGTTTCTAAAGGGAACACTAAAAGTCCTGACACCCTTCAAAAATAATTATATTGATTGGACACACACAAAACAAAATATGATAACAAAAATACATTTTGACTGGACTCCCTCTTTATGGCCACCTATCCACCTGGTCCAAACACCCTCCCCCCCCCTTGGTCGGTCTACCTGTCTCTGCCCACGGCAAATGTAGCTTGGGGGACAAACAGAAACACTAATTTGGGAATGCCACCAACGGACATAAAATAGCCAGCCGCTCTACAGAACCTGGTCTCGGTCTTACTCCAGTAGGTATGGTTGAATCCTTTCCACTTTTAACGCGACATTACTATCTCCCCTGTAGTAATTCAAATGCTTTTTTAAGTTGTGGCTTTGAAACAGGACACCTGGAATATGGCCTTGCTTTTAACAACATATATGTTGCACACAGCATGGCTTTCACGCATGTCCTGAGTTATTTTGCCACGTCGTCATGCACTTTCTCTAAAAATAATGCAGCGCAAGGCACTATAAGTGTGAGATGCAAGTAGGAGCATGTTATCTACTTACATAATCATGCAAGACTGTCTTTAATAGTGACTATGGGTCTGAATTCTGTGATCTGCCTTTAGCAGAGACAGAGACTTCAGTAACACGCATACTGCAGTACCTGTGTGGTACTAAAGCAAGGTTATATTTACAATGTAGCCAGTTGTATATGTAAACAAATGTACATGAGCGCCTGGTCAAAAAGAAAGTCAAGTCAAGTCATCTTCATTTATAAAGCGCTTTTAACAATGTAGATTGCTTCAAAGCGGCTTTACAGTGATAAACGGATAATTTAGGTAACAGAGATTGTTTTGGCTTCATAGCGGTTCTTGAATAAAGATATTTTGGCGGTTCTTGAATAAAGGCCGATGGCGTTCACGTGCGCATTCTATTCCATGCATGTCAAGCAAATTACAAATTAATTAAAATAATATGTTACACCAATGCCATCTATGACTACCTCAAATTCATTCACTGACAGATTAAACTTATTTTTGTAAAATGAGGCCCTTGCCCTATCACACAATATTAATGAAAGTGAAACAAATCATATTGCTTGATGAAATATGAGCATTTCTACTTACTGCAATATGGGCAGAGTCCACCACTCTTCCCGCATTTCTATTTTTTAGGACCCTTTCCCCCCACTTCCTGTCCAGGGTCATTTTTTTGGCAGCTACTTTGATTTTTTGGGAGATGGGTGAGAAACAAGAGCTGCAGGTTTTGCGGCTCACCTGTGTTGGTAAAAGTATACCAAAGTGAGACATCAGATCCACAGTCACAGATAAGAATTACAAATCAAGATACAGTTTAATTTGGCTGTATACAGGAAAGAGAGGAACACATGAAGCACAATGCAATTCAGAATATGCGTCTCTAGACTGACACAGGATTATTATTATTATAATCATACAGTGAAAGTGGCAGATGTAGGAGACACCCAGGCTACTCTAATCAATGTTGCCTCTGGCGTTTGGTGCAAAACAAGCAATCAAAATTGATATCAACCAGATGCCTTACATTATCACGGTTTTGTAACACAGTACAGATATCATACAGGGTCATTTAGTAGGAGCATACTTTAGTGTCCAATTGACCCAATAATGAGAAATGTAGAACATTAAAACCACATATTTGAATATTGGACATAATGCTCTATTCCACTTTCCCTCACCTGGTTAGGTGCTTGGCAGGAAGGGCAAGGCTTGAACTTCCTTTGAGACATTTTGAAATCTACACCACACACACACACACACACACACATTTTCTACAGTGCACTTTAGACAGCGTCAACAAACAAAACACAACTTATTGGCATAATCGATCATTTTTCATACATGTCATTGTTATATATTTTCTAATTTACCTATTTTGGAAGCTACTTATATATATATATATATATATATATATATATATATATATATATGAATCAGTCAATAATTTATGACAGCACTACTTATTACATTATACATATGAATTGTTTTATTTTATATTGAAAAATTGTGATGCCACAATGTAGTAGTTATGAATTAATTTGTATTGTTAATTATGGATTTATTTTGGTTGTGCATTATATAAATTTGCGTGGATTTTTAACAATTGGGCTGTAAAACAAACCAATCTGGCAACACCGTTCTTCATTCTGAACATTTATAATGTTGGATAATAGTTGTGGGCTAATGTAATACTGAAAATCTTACATTCCCCAATAATTGTACCTTACATGATTATATGCGACAAAAATGAACTTGAATTCAATTAGCTAACTTTGCTAGCCCGCACATGTGGTGCAGAAAGCTATATTTTTATCAGAAATATCATCAGAAATATCATCAGTCATCAGAAATGGCCACCTTACAAATCTAAAGTTTCTAAACACAACTTCTTGTCCTGATTCAACAGTTTTTGATGTGTAATCCATCTCTATTAATTAACGTTAACCCTTCTACTTACCGAGTGTAAAATCGCAATGGACCTTGGGATCGCCCATACGTTGACGTCAGCGTTATTAATTTAGAGGATTTAATAAAACAACAACAAAAAAAAGATTAATTGAACTCAATCGTAGCATATTATATACATTTATTAAAATCAACAAACCTCCGATAAAAACGTTATCCAGCATGCTATAATTAAAGCAGTGTCCTACCTATGACAATAAAACTCTTAAAATGCTTACTTAAAATGCTTACTAAATCATTTTTTGTAGCCTATTCCTTTTTTATTTTTATTTATTGTAGTGTCGACCCATAAGGCAGACAACGGGTTGCGGTGTGCTGACCCAAGACGTCAAATTTCAACGCTGTTGAGTTCTATAGAAGTCTATCGGACTACCCTGCACGTCGAAAAATAACGCCAAAGGTATACCCAGTGCGTTAAAAAGTGACGCCAGGGTCTACTGACCATGCGTCAGACATTTGACGAGTAGGGGGTGAGACTGTGTTGTTTTTTTCGAACTGCAGGCACTGCAATGCAATCTCTATGGGTTCCGGGAGGGCTCGCACTAACGTGCTTTCGTCATCATACGTAACCTTAACTTGTGCAGCGATTGGTGGAAACAAACATACCTCTATTAATAATTTTTTTTTAAGCTGAAGTGACATTTAATAATTTCCTCAGTGCATAATTTACATTTCACAGACAAATTCTCCATCTGTAAAAGTTAAAAAGTCGAGAAAATATTTCCATTTTGCAGTCAGGCGTGGACGAGCCTTCAGCAAGCACAAACTTCCGTGAACGAGCGCCGCCGCGCGCCGAACAGACGGAGTTCAATCTGAGTAAAATACATTTTGCTCATTTGTTGAAAATTTGTTTTTGTTGGCGAACATAATTATGTCATATGTAGAATTTCGAACCTACAACTAAGTGTATTTGTACGATAGCAGTAACTGTGTAAAGTGACTATTGTAGGGTAATCAAAATAATAATAATAATTATTAGTCTGTTCTTTTGTTTTTATTTATTTTCATTTTTAGTTTAGTGTATTTAATTTCTGCTTCAAAAAACATTTTGTTTTTAGATTGTAAAGGAACAATTTTAGAATGTAGCCTGACCCCTTTTTGCACATAATTTATACTACACAGTAACATTCATGTTTGTTTTTATAGCCTTCAATATGAACATTGTTTCTAGGAAAATATTGGGCAGGATCTTAAAGATTTTTTTTTTTTTTTTTTTTTTAAATACAGATTTTTTTTTATTTTATTTTTTTTTTAGATCTCAGCCCTATGGCATGCTTTAAATATGTTTTAGATAGATACATTATTATATCATTTGTTAAATGGTTATTTAACAATTAGCCTATTCATTCCTGCATTTTTAAAAAAAAAATTTGTTTTTTTGTTTTTTTTTGCGCCCCCCCAAATATTTTTTTGCATCAGCCGCCACTGCTTCACTATGAAACACGCAGCGCAACAGACTATTAAGTCGCAGCTATAACCTGTCTGAAGTACAATTATATTATGATTACTTCTGCAGTCACATTTAGGATAACAATTTTACAAGCCGTTTAATTGTTAGCTTCTTACCAAAACCACCTGCAGTCTCTATTCCACCCCCCCCCCCCCCCCCCCATTTGGGACACGCTGAACTAAACCAATGAAATAAACAGTTTCACCTTACACTGGGCTACCTACATATTTGTCATGAGTTTGTTGTCAATGAACTAGGCCTACTTTATGAATTAAATGGTGTGATGTAGGCCTATGGATTCCTGAGGGAACAACTTGGATGATTATGGACAAACTTTAGTTTACAGGCATTTTCTGTGTGAGTCAATGGAAGGAAATGGGGCCAATCTACTAATCACAGTTTCAAAAGTATAGCCACATGACATAAACAGTGCTCTTGTTTGTTAAAAGGATTTTAATATTAAAAAATGACTCACTAAGCTTTTATTTGTAAAGTTGTCCAGTTTCACAACTTTTAGTTTTACTGTAAAAATAAAAGAAAGAAAGAAAGAAAGAAAGAAAGAAAGAAGAAAAGAAAAATAGAGAAGGCTGTCAATTCCTATCGATCTGTTCACTTTATTGTTGTAGTTCAGGGTTTCCCAAATGGGGGTTCATGAGGGAATGCCGGTGGTTTGTGAGTTGATGAAACGCTAATACATAAATGTGAAATCATATTAAATGTGCAGTGCTGCAGAATTAATCGCCATTATCTAAAATCGAGACAGCTTTCATTGAAGCGAGAATATGTTTTTTAAAATAAATAACTGTATTTATTTAAAGAAGAAAAAAAAGTTTAAAAAGACATGAAAAGACGTTGGCTGTTTCTCTTGCAGCTACAGCCCGAGCCGTGTAGGGCTGCCGCACCGTTGTGCCTTCTTTAAATAGCTCGCTATCGACTGTAACTCTCGCTTACGGCCATACCACCCTGAGCACGCCCGATCTCGTCCGATCTCGGAAGCTAAGCAGGGTCGGGCCTGGTTAGTACTTGGATGGGAGACCGCCTGGGAATACCAGGTGCTGTAAGCTTTTGCTTTATCTACTCAGTTCACCATGGCTCGGCTCTGTCCTTTTTAAATTCAATTGCTTCATTTCTTTTCTTTCATTTTGCTTTTTTCTCTGGCTTCTCTCTGCTTTCGCTGTGGCAAAGGACAGCTCATCCTCGTCATTCTTCCTTTCTCCTGCAGGGGGCGATCGACAGACTTTCTCTCTCAGTCTAAGCGAGGCAGACCTCTAAAGCGCCTGTTCTTTTGTAACCCTCCACTCCTCAGCTTCAACTACACCAGAGGTTGCCTAACTTTTTTGTCAGCCGAACCCTGACATTTTTAAATGAATTTTTCAAAATGTAAACCACACATTCACATGTTCATGGTTTTTTAATGTTTGTAACGGGCACATGATGACATGAAAGAGAACTATCGATCCCCCCACCTTTTTTTTAGTAGGCTAATTAAATGGTTTTATTTCAATATTATTTATATATAGGGCTGCGAGCATAGGGCCTCTTCTTGTTGTTGTTGTAAATGACAACTGTCCTGTGAATTAAAATAAAATGAATATTTGATAGGCCTAATTAACAGCCTAATACTTATTTGATATTACAAGTTACAATGCTAATATTTATGACTAAAATTCTTCACTTTCAAACGTTCAGAACTTCGAGCTTAGATTTTGCCGAATACTGGTGAAAGCTAACTTCTATCCACATGTCGGAAATCGTGCGAAATGCGAACGTGTAAATGAAGTAAACCTAGTGCATATTGCGTTCCCAAAATGCACCACCGCAAATACAGAGATGGAGTACGTGAGAAGCAGCATTTATTGTGTGAACCGAGGTGCTTGGAGACGCTGAAAACACCGTAAGCTGAACGGCAGTGTTGCTCTTCACTCCAGGGGCGGTTTCTTCATTAGGGCAATAGGGCGACGCACCACCAAAGTGAGAAAGGGACGGATTTTTAATCCCATTCAACCACAGAGTTACGCTAGCTGTCACTGCTGGTCTGTTTGTTCTGCCCCTGGATATAGTCCAATCAGCATCGAGTCACGCTCTGTGGAGTACCGCCTCTTTTTGGGCATTTCAGTCTGGCGGAGATTTGCCCCGACTGCTCCCATAGACTTCCATTCAAAGAACTTTTTTTTCGAACTGCAGGCACTGCAATGCAATCTCTATGGGTTCCGGGAGGGCTCGCACTAACGTGCTTTCGTCATCATACGTAACCTTAACTTGTGCAGCGATTGGTGGAAACAAACATACCTCTATTAATAATTTTTTTTTAAGCTGAAGTGACATTTAATAATTTCCTCAGTGCATAATTTACATTTCACAGACAAATTCTCCATCTGTAAAAGTTAAAAAGTCGAGAAAATATTTCCATTTTGCAGTCAGGCGTGGACGAGCCTTCAGCAAGCACAAACTTCCGTGAACGAGCGCCGCCGCGCGCCGAACAGACGGAGTTCAATCTGAGTAAAATACATTTTGCTCATTTGTTGAAAATTTGTTTTTGTTGGCGAACATAATTATGTCATATGTAGAATTTCGAACCTACAACTAAGTGTATTTGTACGATAGCAGTAACTGTGTAAAGTGACTATTGTAGGGTAATCAAAATAATAATAATAATTATTAGTCTGTTCTTTTGTTTTTATTTATTTTCATTTTTAGTTTAGTGTATTTAATTTCTGCTTCAAAAAACATTTTGTTTTTAGATTGTAAAGGAACAATTTTAGAATGTAGCCTGACCCCTTTTTGCACATAATTTATACTACACAGTAACATTCATGTTTGTTTTTATAGCCTTCAATATGAACATTGTTTCTAGGAAAATATTGGGCAGGATCTTAAAGATTTTTTTTTTTTTTTTTTTTTATTAAATACAGATTTTTTTTTTATTTTATTTTTTTTTTAGATCTCAGCCCTATGGCATGCTTTAAATATGTTTTAGATAGATACATTATTATATCATTTGTTAAATGGTTATTTAACAATTAGCCTATTCATTCCTGCATTTCTAAAAAAATTTTTTTTTTTTTTTTTTTTGCGCCCCCCCAAATATTTTTTGCACCAGCCGCCACTGCTTCACTATGAAACACGCAGCGCAACAGACTATTAAGTCGCAGCTATAACCTGTCTGAAGTACAATTATATTATGATTACTTCTGCAGTCACATTTAGGATAACAATTTTACAAGCCGTTTAATTGTTAGCTTCTTACCAAAACCACCTGCAGTCTCTATTCCCCCCCCCCCCCCCCCCCCATTTGGGACACGCTGAACTAAACCAATGAAATAAACAGTTTCACCTTACACTGGGCTACCTACATATTTGTCATGAGTTTGTTGTCAATGAACTAGGCCTACTTTATGAATTAAATGGTGTGATGTAGGCCTATGGATTCCTGAGGGAACAACTTGGATGATTATGGACAAACTTTAGTTTACAGGCATTTTCTGTGTGAGTCAATGGAAGGAAATGGGGCCAATCTACTAATCACAGTTTCAAAAGTATAGCCACATGACATAAACAGTGCTCTTGTTTGTTAAAAGGATTTTAATATTAAAAAATGACTCACTAAGCTTTTATTTGTAAAGTTGTCCAGTTTCACAACTTTTAGTTTTACTGTAAAAATAAAAAGAAAGAAAGAAAGAAAGAAAAAGAAAAATAGAGAAGGCTGTCAATTCCTATCGATCTGTTCACTTTATTGTTGTAGTTCAGGGTTTCCCAAATGGGGGTTCATGAGGGAATGCCGGTGGTTTGTGAGTTGATGAAACGCTAATACATAAATGTGAAATCATATTAAATGTGCAGTGCTGCAGAATTAATCGCCATTATCTAAAATCGAGACAGCTTTCATTGAAGCGAGAATATGTTTTTTAAAATAAATAACTGTATTTATTTAAAGAAGAAAAAAAAGTTTAAAAAGACATGAAAAGACGTTGGCTGTTTCTCTTGCAGCTACAGCCCGAGCCGTGTAGGGCTGCCGCACCGTTGTGCCTTCTTTAAATAGCTCGCTATCGACTGTAACTCTCGCTTACGGCCATACCACCCTGAGCACGCCCGATCTCGTCCGATCTCGGAAGCTAAGCAGGGTCGGGCCTGGTTAGTACTTGGATGGGAGACCGCCTGGGAATACCAGGTGCTGTAAGCTTTTGCTTTATCTACTCAGTTCACCATGGCTCGGCTCTGTCCTTTTTAAATTCAATTGCTTCATTTCTTTTCTTTCATTTTGCTTTTTTCTCTGGCTTCTCTCTGCTTTCGCTGTGGCAAAGGACAGCTCATCCTCGTCATTCTTCCTTTCTCCTGCAGGGGGCGATCGACAGACTTTCTCTCTCAGTCTAAGCGAGGCAGACCTCTAAAGCGCCTGTTCTTTTGTAACCCTCCACTCCTCAGCTTCAACTACACCAGAGGTTGCCTAACTTTTTTGTCAGCCGAACCCTGACATTTTTAAATGAATTTTTCAAAATGTAAACCACACATTCACATGTTCATGGTTTTTTAATGTTTGTAACGGGCACATGATGACATGAAAGAGAACTATCGATCCCCCACCTTTTTTTTTAGTAGGCTAATTAAATGGTTTTATTTCAATATTATTTATATATAGGGCTGCGAGCATAGGGCCTCTTCTTGTTGTTGTTGTAAATGACAACTGTCCTGTGAATTAAAATAAAATGAATATTTGATAGGCCTAATTAACAGCCTAATACTTATTTGATATTACAAGTTACAATGCTAATATTTATGACTAAAATTCTTCACTTTCAAACGTTCAGAACTTCGAGCTTAGATTTTGCCGAATACTGGTGAAAGCTAACTTCTATCCACATGTCGGAAATCGTGCGAAATGCGAACGTGTAAATGAAGTAAACCTAGTGCATATTGCGTTCCCAAAATGCACCACCGCAAATACAGAGATGGAGTACGTGAGAAGCAGCATTTATTGTGTGAACCGAGGTGCTTGGAGACGCTGAAAACACCGTAAGCTGAACGGCAGTGTTGCTCTTCACTCCAGGGGCGGTTTCTTCATTAGGGCAATAGGGCGACGCACCACCAAAGTGAGAAAGGGACGGATTTTTAATCCCATTCAACCACAGAGTTACGCTAGCTGTCACTGCTGGTCTGTTTGTTCTGCCCCTGGATATAGTCCAATCAGCATCGAGTCACGCTCTGTGGAGTACCGCCTCTTTTTGGGCATTTCAGTCTGGCGGAGATTTGCCCCGACTGCTCCCATAGACTTCCATTCAAAGAACTTTTTTTTCGAACTGCAGGCACTGCAATGCAATCTCTATGGGTTCCGGGAGGGCTCGCACTAACGTGCTTTCGTCATCATACGTAACCTTAACTTGTGCAGCGATTGGTGGAAACAAACATACCTCTATTAATAATTTTTTTTTAAGCTGAAGTGACATTTAATAATTTCCTCAGTGCATAATTTACATTTCACAGACAAATTCTCCATCTGTAAAAGTTAAAAAGTCGAGAAAATATTTCCATTTTGCAGTCAGGCGTGGACGAGCCTTCAGCAAGCACAAACTTCCGTGAACGAGCGCCGCCGCGCGCCGAACAGACGGAGTTCAATCTGAGTAAAATACATTTTGCTCATTTGTTGAAAATTTGTTTTTGTTGGCGAACATAATTATGTCATATGTAGAATTTCGAACCTACAACTAAGTGTATTTGTACGATAGCAGTAAAGTGACTATTGTAGGGTAATCAAAATAATAATAATAATTATTAGTCTGTTCTTTTGTTTTTATTTATTTTCATTTTTAGTTTAGTGTATTTAATTTCTGCTTCAAAAAACATTTTGTTTTTAGATTGTAAAGGAACAATTTTAGAATGTAGCCTGACCCCTTTTTGCACATAATTTATACTACACAGTAACATTCATGTTTGTTTTTATAGCCTTCAATATGAACATTGTTTCTAGGAAAATATTGGGCAGGATCTTAAAGATTTTTTTTTTTTTTTTTTTTTTTTATTAAATACAGATTTTTTTTTATTTTTTATTTTTTTTTTAGATCTCAGCCCTATGGCATGCTTTAAATATGTTTTAGATAGATACATTATTATATCATTTGTTAAATGGTTATTTAACAATTAGCCTATTCATTCCTGCATTTCTAAAAAAATTTTTTTTTTTTTTTTTTTTTTGCGCCCCCCCAAATATTTTTTGCACCAGCCGCCACTGCTTCACTATGAAACACGCAGCGCAACAGACTATTAAGTCGCAGCTATAACCTGTCTGAAGTACAATTATATTATGATTACTTCTGCAGTCACATTTAGGATAACAATTTTACAAGCCGTTTAATTGTTAGCTTCTTACCAAAACCACCTGCAGTCTCTATCCCCCCCCCCCCCCCCCCCATTTGGGACACGCTGAACTAAACCAATGAAATAAACAGTTTCACCTTACACTGGGCTACCTACATATTTGTCATGAGTTTGTTGTCAATGAACTAGGCCTACTTTATGAATTAAATGGTGTGATGTAGGCCTATGGATTCCTGAGGGAACAACTTGGATGATTATGGACAAACTTTAGTTTACAGGCATTTTCTGTGTGAGTCAATGGAAGGAAATGGGGCCAATCTACTAATCACAGTTTCAAAAGTATAGCCACATGACATAAATCTCGGAAGCTAAGCAGGGTCGGGCCTGGTTAGTACTTGGATGGGAGACTGCCTGGGAATACCAGGTGCTGTAAGCTTTTGCTTTATCTACTCAGTTCACCATGGCTCGGCTCTGTCCTTTTTAAATTCAATTGCTTCATTTCTTTTCTTTCATTTTGCTTTTTTCTCTGGCTTCTCTCTGCTTTCGCTGTGGCAAAGGACAGCTCATCCTCGTCATTCTTCCTTTCTCCTGCAGGGGGCGATCGACAGACTTTCTCTCTCAGTCTAAGCGAGGCAGACCTCTAAAGCGCCTGTTCTTTTGTAACCCTCCACTCCTCAGCTTCAACTACACCAGAGGTTGCCTAACTTTTTTGTCAGCCGAACCCTGACATTTTTAAATGAATTTTTCAAAATGTAAACCACACATTCACATGTTCATGGTTTTTTAATGTTTGTAACGGGCACATGATGACATGAAAGAGAACTATCGATCCCCCACCTTTTTTTTTAGTAGGCTAATTAAATGGTTTTATTTCAATATTATTTATATATAGGGCTGCGAGCATAGGGCCTCTTCTTGTTGTTGTTGTAAATGACAACTGTCCTGTGAATTAAAATAAAATGAATATTTGATAGGCCTAATTAACAGCCTAATACTTATTTGATATTACAAGTTACAATGCTAATATTTATGACTAAAATTCTTCACTTTCAAACGTTCAGAACTTCGAGCTTAGATTTTGCCGAATACTGGTGAAAGCTAACTTCTATCCACATGTCGGAAATCGTGCGAAATGCGAACGTGTAAATGAAGTAAACCTAGTGCATATTGCGTTCCCAAAATGCACCACCGCAAATACAGAGATGGAGTACGTGAGAAGCAGCATTTATTGTGTGAACCGAGGTGCTTGGAGACGCTGAAAACACCGTAAGATGAACGGCAGTGTTGCTCTTCACTCCAGGGGCGGTTTCTTCATTAGGGCAATAGGGCGACGCACCACCAAAGTGAGAAAGGGACGGATTTTTAATCCCATTCAACCACAGAGTTACGCTAGCTGTCACTGCTGGTCTGTTTGTTCTGCCCCTGGATATAGTCCAATCAGCATCGAGTCACGCTCTGTGGAGTACCGCCTCTTTTTGGGCATTTCAGTCTGGCGGAGATTTGCCCCGACTGCTCCCATAGACTTCCATTCAAAGAACTTTTTTTTCGAACTGCAGGCACTGCAATGCAATCTCTATGGGTTCCGGGAGGGCTCGCACTAACGTGCTTTCGTCATCATACGTAACCTTAACTTGTGCAGCGATTGGTGGAAACAAACATACCTCTATTAATAATTTTTTTTTAAGCTGAAGTGACATTTAATAATTTCCTCAGTGCATAATTTACATTTCACAGACAAATTCTCCATCTGTAAAAGTTAAAAAGTCGAGAAAATATTTCCATTTTGCAGTCAGGCGTGGACGAGCCTTCAGCAAGCACAAACTTCCGTGAACGAGCGCCGCCGCGCGCCGAACAGACGGAGTTCAATCTGAGTAAAATACATTTTGCTCATTTGTTGAAAATTTGTTTTTGTTGGCGAACATAATTATGTCATATGTAGAATTTCGAACCTACAACTAAGTGTATTTGTACGATAGCAGTAACTGTGTAAAGTGACTATTGTAGGGTAATCAAAATAATAATAATAATTAAGTTGGCTTGAAAAAGCCAACTTACTGATCTACTACTTAAGCTTATTATTAAGTTGGCTTGAAAAAGCCAACTTACTGATATTGTACTTAAGCTTATTAAGTTGGCTTGAAAAAGCCAACTTACTGATCTGCTATATAAACTTATTATTATTATTCTTCTGACCGAAAATTTGAACACTATCTCCTCCTAGACTGTTCAAGCTACAACCACCAAACTCAGCCCAGACCTTCAGACTGTTCTGACTCGGGTTGCTATATCTTTTCAGACTGATCCGACTTACGGTTTTCCTAAAAATGCTGATCAAACTTGGAAAAAATCCCATTGACTTTCATTGACGGAATGTTCAAATGAGCCAAGACTTTCAAATTCCAACTGTCAAAATTCAAATTTAAACTATGGAAGCCCATTAGACTCAAACTCAATTAGACTCAAGTGCCATTCTATGTACTATTTCTAATCCATTGAAACTCATTCAAACTCATAAACTCATTATCTATCTATCTATCAAACTAAATATCTATCTATCTATCTATCTATCTATCTATCTATCTATCTATCTATCAAACTAAATCTATCAAACTAAATATCTATCTATCTATCTATTTATCTAACTCATTCAAACTCATCTATCTATCTATCTATCTATCTAACTCATTCAAACTCATCTATCTATCTATCTATCTATCTATCTAACTCATTCAAACTCATTTATCTATCTATCTCATTCAAACTCATCTATCTATCTATCTATCTAACTCATTCAAACTCATCTATCTATCTATCTATCTATCTATCTAACTCATTCAAACTCATCTATCTATCTATCTATCTATCTATCTCATTCAAACTCATTTATCTATCTATCTATCTCATTCAAACTCATCTATCTATCTATCTATCTATCTATCTATCTATCTATCTATCTATCAAACTAAATCTATCAAACTAAATATCTATCTATCTATCTATCTATCTATCTATCTAACTCATTCAAACTCATCTATCTATCTATCTATCTATCTATCTATCTATCTATCTATCTAACTCATTCAAACTCATCTATCTATCTATCTATCTATCTATCTAACTCATTCAAACTCATTTATCTATCTATCTCATTCAAACTCATCTATCTATCTATCTATCTAACTCATTCAAACTCATCTATCTATCTATCTATCTATCTAACTCATTTAAACTCATCTATCTATCTATCTCATTCAAACTCATTTATCTATCTATCTATCTCATTCAAACTCATCTATCTATCTATCTATCTATCTATCTAACTCATTCAAACTCATCTATCTATCTATCTAACTCATTCAAACTCATCTATCTATCTATCTCATTCAAACTCATCTATCTATCTATCTATCTATCTATCTATCTAACTCATTGAAACTCATCTATCTATCTATCTATCTATCTATCTATCTATCTATCTATCTATCTATCTAACTCATTCAAACTCATCCATCTATCTATCTATCTGTCTGTCTATCTATCTATCTATCTATCTATCTATCTATCTATCTATCATCACTGGTAGCTGCCAAGCCACTCCCTAGCAACCAAATGGAGTACCCTAGCAACCGTTTTGCAAAATCTATATCTCTGCATCAGAACATCGTACAGACATGGGGGTTGGTTTATATTGTCAAGCAGCCTTTGGAGTATCATCATTGGTAGCTGCAAAGCCACTCCCTAGCAACCAAACAGAGTACCCTAGCAACCGTTTTGCAAAATCTATATCTCTGCATCAGAACATTGTACAGACATGGGGGTTGGTTTATATTGTCAAGCAGCCTTTGGAGTATCATCATTGGTAGCTGCAAAGCCACTCCCTAGCAACCAAACAGAGTACCCTAGCAACTGTTTTGCAAAATCTATATCTCTGCATCAGAACATCGTACAGACATGGGGGTTGGTTTATATTGTCAAGCAGCCTTTGGAGTATCATCATTGGTAGCTGCAAAGCCACTGCCTAGCAACCAAACAGAGTACCCTAGCAACCATTTTGCAAAATCTATAACTCTGCATCAGAACATCGTACAGACATGGGGGTTGGTTTATATTGTCAAGCAGCCTTTGGAGTATCATCATTGGTAGCTGCCAAGCCACTCCCTAGCAACCAAACAGAGTACCCTGGCAACCGTTTTGCAAAATCTATATCTCTGCATCAGAACATCGTACAGACATGGGGGTTGGTTTATATTGTCAAGCAGCCTTTGGAGTATCATCATTGGTAGCTGCAAAGCCACTCCCTAGCAACCAAACAGAGTACCCTAGCAACTGTTTGCAAAATCTATATCTCTGCATCAGAACATCGTACAGACATGGGGGTTGGTTTATATTGTCAAGCAGCCTTTGGAGTATCATCATTGGTAGCTGCAAAGCCACTGCCTAGCAACCAAACAGAGTACCCTAGCAACCATTTTGCAAAATCTATATCTCTGCATCAGAACATCGTAGAGACATGGCGGTTGGCTCTTTTGACTCATGCTAGCAATCTGGACTTCCAACATGCAAGCAGTGAATAGCTACATGCTAATAGTGATTAGCTAAGTGCTAAAGTGGGCTAAGAACATGCTAATAACTCTATAAAAACTCCATAGTATCCATCTGTGACAACTACCAATCTATCTATCTATCTATCTATCTATCTATCTAATAAAACTTAAACTTTCAAACTTTAAACTTTTAAAACTTCTTCAAACTTTCTGGCTATGCTTTTTCAAGCCAACTTAAAGTTTGTCCTCAAACTTTTTTATCTAGTTAAGTTGGCTTGAAAAAGCCAACTTACTGTAATCCTATTTAAACTTATTATTAAGTTGGCTTGAAAAAGCCAACTTACTGTAATCCTATTTAAACTTATTATTATTATTATTATTATTCTTCTTCTTACTTGAATTTCCAAGACTAACTCCTCCTAGAGCTTTAACTCCACAAACTCCAAACTCGGACTAGACCTTCAAACTGTTCTGACTTAGTGTGCTATATCTTTTCTAACTGATCCGACTTACGGTTTTCCTTAAAATGACTATTAAAGCTCGGAAAAATCCCATTGACTTTCATTGACGGAATGTTCAAATGAGCCAAGACTTTCAAATTCCAACTGTCAAAATTCAAATTCAAACTATGGAAGCCCATTAGACTCAAAAACTCAATTAGACTCAACTACCATCTATGTACTATTTCTAATCCATTGAAACTCATTCAAACTCATCTATCTATCTATCTATCTATCTATCTATCTATCTAAACTCATTCAAACTCATCTATCTATCTATCTATCTATCTATCTATCTATCTATCTAACTCATTCAAACTCATCTATCTATCTATCTATCTATCTATCTCATTCAAACTCATCTATCTATATCTATCTATCTCATTCAAACTCATCTATCTATCTATCTATCTATCTCATATCAAACTCATCTATCTATCTATCTATCTATCTAACTCATTCAAACTCATCTATCTATCTATCTATCTATCTATCTATCTCATTCAAACTCATCTATCTATCTATCTATCTATCTCATTCAAACTCATCTATCTATCTATCTATCTATCTATCTATCTCATTCAAACTCATCTATCTATCTATCTATCTATCTATCTATCTATCTATCTATCTATCTATCTATCTCAGTCAAACTCATCTATCTATCTATCTATCATCTATCTCATTCAAACTCATCTATCTATCTATCTATCTATCATCACTGGTAGCTGCCAAGCCACTCCCTAGCAACCAAATGGAGTACCCTAGCAACCGTTTTGCAAAATCTATATCTCTGCATCAGAACATCGTACAGACATGGGGTTGGTTTATATTGTCAAGCAGCCTTTGGAGTATCATCATTGGAAGCTTCAAAGCCACAGCCCTAGCAACGAAACGGAGTACCCTAGCAACCGTTTTGGAAAATCTATATCTCTGCATCAGAACATCGTACAGACATGGGGGTTGGTTTATATTGCCAAGCAGCCTTTGGAGTATCATCATTGGTAGCTGCCAAGCAACTCCCTAGCAACCAAACAGAGTACCCTAGCAACCGTTTAGCAAATTCTATATCTCTGCATCAGAACATCGTACAGACATGGGGGTTGGTTTATATTGTCAAGCAGCCTCTGGAGTATCATCATTGGTAGCTACAAAGCCACTCCCTAGCAACCAAACAGAGTACCCTAGCAACCGTTTTGCAAAATCTATATCTCTGCATCAGAACATCGTACAGACATGGGGATTGGTTTATATTGTCAAGCAGCCTTTGAAGTATCATCACTGGTAGCTGCCAAGCCACTCCCTAGCAACCAAACAGAGTACCCTAGCAACCGTTTTGCAAAATCTATATCTCTGCATAAGAACATCGTAGCGACATGGGGGTTGGTTTATATTGTCAAGCAGCCTTTGGAGTATCATCACTGGTAGCTGCCAAGCCACTCCCTAGCAACCGAACAGAGTACCCTAGCAACCGTTTTGCAAGATCTATATCTCTGCATAAGAACATCGTAGAGACATGGCAGTTGGCTCTTTTGACTCATGCTAGCAATCTGGACTTCCAACATGCTACACATGCTAGCAGTGAATAGCTACATGCTAATAGTGATTAGCCTAATGTTAAATCTAACTACTAAACTAAAACTTAAACTTTTAAACTGAAAACTCTCAAACTTCACACTTTTAAAACTACTTCAAACTTTCTGGACCGGCTTTTTCAAGCCAACTTAAAGTTTGTCCTCAAACTTTTTTATCTAGTTATTATTATTATTCTTCTTACTTGAATTTCCAAGACTAACTCCTCCTAGAGCTTTAACTCCACAAACTCCAAACTCGGACTAGATCTTCAAACTGTTCTGACTTAGTGTGCTATATCTTTTCTAACTGATCCGACTTACGGTTTTCCTAAAAATGACTATTAAAGCTCGGAAAAATCCCATTGACTTTCATTGACGGAATGTTCAAATGAGCCAAGACTTTCAAATTCCAACTGTCAAAATTCAAATTCAAACTATGGAAGCCCATTAGACTCAAAAACTCAATTAGACTCAACTGCCATTCTATGTACTATTTCTAATCCATTGAAACTCATTGAAACTCATTAAACTCTATCTATCTATCTATCTATCTATCTATCTATCTATCTATCTAACTCATTCAAACTCATCTATCTATCTATCTATCTATCTATCTATCTAACTCATTCAAACTCATCTATCTATCTATCGATCTATCTATCTATCTATCTATCTAACTCATTCAAACTCATCTATCTATCTATCTATCTATCTATCTATCTATCATCACTGGTAGCTGCCAAGCCACTCCCTAGCAACCAAATGGAGTACCTTAGCAACCGTTTTGCAAAATCTATATCTCTGCATCAGAACATCGTACAGACATGGGGGTTGGTTTACATTGTCAAGCAGCCTTTGGAGTATCATCACTGGTAGCTACCTAGCCACTCCCTAGCAACCAAACAGAGTACCCTAGCAACCGTTTTGCAAAATCTATATCTCTGCATCAGAACATCGTACAGACATGGGGATTGGTTTATATTGTCAAGCAGCCTTTGAAGTATCATCACTGGTAGCTGCCAAGCCACTCCCTAGCAACCAACAGAGTACCCTAGCAACCGTTTTGCAAAATCTATATCTCTGCATAAGAACATCATAAAGACATAGGGGTTGGTTTATATTGTCAAGCAGCCTTTGGAGTATCATCACTGGTAGCTGCCAAGCCACTCCCTAGCAACCGAACAGAGTACCCTAGCAACCGTTTTGCAAGATCTATCTCTGCATAAGAACATCGTAGAGACATGGCAGTTGGCTCTTTTGACTCATGCTAGCAATCTGGACTTCCAACATGCTACACATGCTAGCAGTGAATAGCTACATGCTAATAGTGATTAGCCTAATGTTAAATCTAACTACTAAACTAAAACTTAAACTTTTAAACTGAAAACTCTCAAACTTCACACTTTTAAAACTACTTCAAACTTTCTGGACCGGCTTTTTCAAGCCAACTTAAAGTTTGTCCTCAAACTTTTTTATCTAGTTATTATTATTCTTCTTAGACTAAATTTCTAAATGCATCTCCTCCTAGACTGTTCAAGCTACAACCACCAAACTCGGACTAGACCTTCAAACTGTTCTGACTTAGTGTGCTATATCTTTTCAGACTGATCAGACTTACGGTTTTCCTAAAAAAGCTGATTAAAACTTGGAAAAATCCCATTGACTTTCATTGACGGAATGTTCAAATGAGCCAAGACTATTCAAACTCCAACTGTCAAAATTCAAATTTTGACAGTTGGAGAGGCTCATCAGACTCCATTAGCTGCCATTCTATGTACTATTTTTAATCCATTGAGACTCATTCAAACTTCCATTCTATCTAATATGTCTTATCTATCTATCTATCTATCTATCTATCTATCTATCTATCTATCTATCTATCTCTATCTATCAAACTAAATCTCTATCTATATATCTATCTATCTATCTATCTATCAAACTAAATCTAGCTATTTCTCTTTCTAATCTATCTATCTATCTATCAAACTAAATCTAGCTATTTCTCTTTCTAATCTATCTATCTATCTATCAAACTAAATCTAGCTATTTCTCTTTCTAATCTATCTATCTATCTATCAAACTAAATCTATCTATCTATCAAACTAAATCTAGCTATTTCTCTTTCTAATCTATCTATCTATCTATCTATCTATCTATCTATCTATCAAACTAAATCTAGCTATTTCTCTTTCTAATCTATCTATCTATCTATCTATCTATCTATCTATCTATCTATCTATCTATCTATCTATCAAACTAAATCTATCTATCTGTCAAACTAAATCTATTTCTCTTTCTAATCTATCTATCTATCAATCAAACTAAATCTAGTTATTTCTCTTTCTAATCTATCTATCTATCAAACTAAATCTATCTATCTATCTATCTATCTATCTATCTATCTATCTATCTATCTATCTATCTATCTATCTATCTATATCCAAATCAGAACATCATACAGACATGGGGGTTGGTTTATATTGTCAAGTAGCCTTTAGAGTATCATTGGTAGTTGCCAAGCCAGTCCCTAGCAACCAAACAGAGTACCCTAGCAACCGTTTTGCAAAATCTATATCTCTGCATCTTTACATCGTAGAGACATGGCGGTTGGCTTTTTGACTCATGCTAGCAATCTGGACTTCCAACATGCTAGCAGTGAATAGCTACATGCTAATAGTGATTAGCTAAGTGCTAAAGTGGGCTAAGAACATGCTAATAACTCTATAAAAACTCCATAGTATCCATCTGTGACAACTACCAATCTATCTATCTATCTATCTATCTATCTATCTATCTATCTATCTATCTATCTATCTATCTATCTAATAAAACTTAAACTTTCAAACTTCAAACTTTTAAAACTTCTTCAAACTTTCTGGCTATGCTTTTTCAAGCCAACTTAAAGTTTGTCCTCAAACTTTTTTATCTAGTTAAGTTGGCTTGAAAAAGCCAACTTACTGATATTGTACTTAAGCTTATTAAGTTGGCTTGAAAAAGCCAACTTACTGATCTGATATATAAACTTATTAAGTTGGCTTGAAAAAAGCCAACTTACTGTAATCCTATTTAAACTTATTATTATTATTCTTCTGAGACTAAAATTTCTGACTGCTACTCCTCCTAGAGCTTTAACTCCACAAACTCCAAACTCGGGTCAGACTTTCAGATTGTTCTGACTCGAGTTGCTATATCTTTTCAGACTGATCCGACTTACGGTTTTCCTAAAAATGACGATTGAAACTCGGAAAAATCCCATTGACTTTCATTGACGGAATGTTCAAATGAGCCAAGACTTTCAAACTCCAACTGCCAAAATTCAAATTTAAACTACGGAAGCCCATTAGACTCAAAAACTCAATTAGACTCAACTGCCATTCTATGTACTATTTCTAATACATTCAAACTCATTCAAACTCATCTATCTATCTATCTATCTATCTATCTATCTATCTATCTATCTATCTATCTATCATCTATCTATCTATCTAATAACTATCTAAAATCTCTATCTATCACTATCTATCTATCTATCAAACTAAATCTATCTATCTATCTATCTATCTATCTAATAACTATCTAACTAAATCTATCTATCTATCTATCTATCTATCTATCTATCTGTCAAACTAAATCTATCTATCTATCTATCTATCTATCTATCTATCTAATATATCAACTAAAATCTATCTATCTGTCAAACTAAATCTATCTATCTATATCTAATAACTATCTAACTAAAATCTATCTATCTGTCAAACTAAATCTATCTTCTATCTATCTATCTATCTATCTATCTATCTAATAACTATCTAACTAAAATCTATCTATCTGTCAAACTAAATCTATCTATCTATCTATCTATCTATCTATCTATCTATCTATCTATCTATCTATCTATCTATCTATCTATCTATCTAATAACTATCTAACTGAAATCTATCTATCTGTCAAACTAAATCTATCTATCTATCTATCTAATAACTATCTAACTAAAATCTATCTATCTATCTATCTATCTATCTATCTATCTATCTATCTATCTATCTATCTATCTATCCACTCCCTAGCAACCGTTTTGCAAAATCTATATCTCGGCATCAGAACATCGTACAGACATGGGGGTTGGTTTATATTGTCAAGCAGCCTTTGGAGTATCATCAATGGTAGCTACTAAGCCACTCCCTAGCAACCAAACAAGTACCCTAGCAACCGTTTTGCAAAATCTATATCTCGGCATCAGAACATCGTAAAGACATGGGGGTTGGTTTATATTGTCAAGGAGCCTTTGGAGTATCATCATTGGTAGCTGCCAAGTCACTCCCTAGCAACCAAACAGTACCCTAGCAACCGTTTTGCAAGATCTATATCTCTGCATCAGAAAATCGTACAGACATGGGGGTTGGTTTATATTGTCAAACAGCCTTTGGAGTATCATCACTGGTAGCTGACAAGCCACTCCCTAACAACCAAACAGAGTACCCTAGCAAGATCTATATCTCTGCATCAGAACATCGTAGAGACATGGCGGTTGGCTCTTTTGACTCATGTTAGCAATCTGGACTTCCAACATGCTAGCAGTGAATAGCTACATGCTAATAGTGATAGCTAAGTGCTAAAGTGGGCTAAGAACATGCTAATAACTCTATAAAACTCCATAGTATCCATCTGTGACAACTAAACTATCTATCTATCTACTAAACTGAAACTTTCAAACTGGAACTTTCAAACTGAAAACTTTTAAAACTACTTCAAACTCTCTGGACCGGCTTTTTCAAGCCAACTTAAAGTTTGTCTCGACAAACTTTTTTATCTAGTTATTATTATTCTTCTGACCGAAAATTTGAACACTATCTCCTCCTAGACTGTTCAAGCTACAACCACCAAACTCAGCCCAGACCTTCAGACTGTTCTGACTCGGGTTGCTATATCTTTTCAGACTGATCCGACTTACGGTTTTCCTAAAAATGCTGATCAAACTTGGAAAAAATCCCATTGACTTTCATTGACGGAATGTTCAAATGAGCCAAGACTTTCAAATTCCAACTGTCAAAATTCAAATTTAAACTATGGAAGCCCATTAGACTCAAACTCAATTAGACTCAAGTGCCATTCTATGTACTATTTCTAATCCATTGAAACTCATTCAAACTCATAAACTCATTATCTATCTATCTATCAAACTAAATATCTATCTATCTATCTATCTATCTATCTATCTATCTATCAAACTAAATCTATCAAACTAAATCTATCTATCTATCTATCTATCTAACTCATTCAAACTCATCTATCTATCTATCTATCTATCTAACTCATTCAAACTCATCTATCTATCTATCTATCTAACTCATTCAAACTCATTTATCTATCTATCTCATTCAAACTCATCTATCTATCTATCTATCTATCTATCTATCTATCTATCTATCTATCTATCTATCTAACTCATTCAAACTCATCTATCTATCTATCTATCTATCTATCTATCTATCTAACTCATTCAAACTCATCTATCTATCTATCTATCTATCTCATTCAAACTCATTTATCTATCTATCTATCTCATTCAAACTCATCTATCTATCTATCTATCTATCTATCTATCTATCTATCTATCACACTAAATCTATCAAACTAAATATCTATCTATCTATCTATCTATCTATCTATCTAACTCATTCAAACTCATCTATCTATCTATCTATCTGTCTAACTCATTCAAACTCATCTATCTATCTATCTATCTATCTATCTATCTATCTATCTATCTATCTATCTATCTATCTAACTCATTCAAACTCATTTATCTATCTATCTCATTCAAACTCATCTATCTATCTATCTATCTATCTAACTCATTCAAACTCATCTATCTATCTATCTATCTATCTATCTAACTCATTCAAACTCATCTATCTATCTATCTCATTCAAACTCATTTATCTATCTATCTATCTCATTCAAACTCATCTATCTATCTATCTATCTATCTAACTCATTCAAACTCATCTATCTATCTATCTATCTAACTCATTCAAACTCATCTATCTATCTATCTCATTCAAACTCATCTATCTATCTATCTATCTATCTATCTAACTCATTGAAACTCATCTATCTATCTATCTATCTATCTATCTATCTATCTATCTATCTAACTCATTCAAACTCATCCATCTATCTATCTATCTGTCTGTCTATCTATCTATCTATCTATCTATCTATCATCACTGGTAGCTGCCAAGCCACTCCCTAGCAACCAAATGGAGTACCCTAGCAACCGTTTTGCAAAATCTATATCTCTGCATCAGAACATCGTGTAGACATGGGGGTTGGTTTATATTGTCAAGCAGCCTTTGGAGTATCATCATTGGTAGCTGCAAAGCCACTCCCTAGCAACCAAACGAGTACCCTAGCAACCGTTTTGCAAAATCTATATCTCTGCATCAGAACATTGTACAGACATGGGGGTTGGTTTATATTGTCAAGCAGCCTTTGGAGTATCATCATTGGTAGCTGCAAAGCCACTCCCTAGCAACCAAACAGAGTACCCTAGCAACTGTTTTGCAAAATCTATATCTCTGCATCAGAACATCGTACAGACATGGGGGTTGGTTTATATTTCAAGCAGCCTTTGGAGTATCATCATTGGTAGCTGCAAAGCCACTGCCTAGCAACCAAACAGAGTACCCTAGCAACCATTTTGCAAAATCTATAAACTCTGCATCAGAACATCGTACAGACATGGGGTTGTTTATATTGTCACGCCTTTGGAGTATCATCACTGGTAGCTGCCAAGCCACTCCCAGCCCAACAAGTACCCTGGCAACCGTTTTGCAAAAATCTATATCTCTGCATCAGAACATCGTACAGACATGGGGGTTGGTTTATATTGTCAAGCAGCCTTTGGAGTATCATCATTGGTAGCTGCAAAGCCACTCCCTAGCAACCAAATAGAGTACCCTAGCAACCATTTTGCAAAATCTATATCTCTGCATCAGAACATCGTACAGACATGGGGGTTGGTTTATATTGTCAAGCAGCCTTTGGAGTATCATCATTGGTAGCTGCAAAGCCACTGCCTAGCAACCAAACAGAGTACCCTAGCAACCATTTTGCAAAATCTATAACTCTGCATCAGAACATCGTACAGACATGGGGGTTGGTTTATATTGTCAAGCAGCCTTTGGAGTATCATCACTGGTAGCTGCCAAGCCACTCCCTAGCAACCAAACAGAGTACCCTGGCAACCGTTTTGCAAAATCTATATCTCTGCATCAGAACATCGTACAGACATGGGGGTTGGTTTATATTGTCAAGCAGCCTTTGGAGTATCATCATTGGTAGCTGCAAAGCCACTCCCTAGCAACCAAATAGAGTACCCTAGCAACCGTTTTGCAAATTCTATATCTCTGCATCAGAACATCATAAAGACATGGGGGTTGGTTTATATTGTCAAGCAGCCTTTGGAGTATCATCACTGGTAGCTGCCTAGCCACTCCCTAGCAACCAAACAGAGTACCCTAGCAACCGTTTGCAAAATCTATATCTCTGCATAAGAACATCGTAGAGATATGGCGGTTGGCTCTTTTGACTCATGCTAGCAATCTGGACTTCCAACATGCTACACATGCTAGCAGTGAATAGCTACATGCTAATAGTGATTAGCCTAATGTTAAATCTAACTACTAAACTAAAACTTAAACTTTTAAACTGAAAACTCTCAAACTTCACACTTTTAAAACTACTTCAAACTTTCTGGACCGGCTTTTTCAAGCCAACTTAAAGTTTGTCCTCAAACTTTTTTATCTAGTTAAGTTGGCTTGAAAAAGCCAACTTACTGTAATCCTATTTAAACTTATTATTATTAAGTTGGCTTGAAAAAGCCAACTTACTGTAATCCTATTTAAACTTATTATTAAGTTGGCTTGAAAAAGCCAACTTACTGTAATCCTATTTAAACTTATTATTATTATTATTATTATTATTCTTCTTACTTGAATTTCCAAGACTAACTCCTCCTAGAGCTTTAACTCCACAAACTCCAAACTCGGACTAGACCTTCAAACTGTTCTGACTTAGTGTGCTATATCTTTTCTAACTGATCCGACTTACGGTTTTCCTAAAAATGACTATTAAAGCTCGGAAAATCCCATTGACTTTCATTGACGGAATGTTCAAATGAGCCAAGACATTCAAACTCCAACTGTCAAAATTCAAATTTAAACTACGGAAGCCTATTAGACTCAAAAACTCAATTAGACTCAACTGCCATTCTATGTACTATTTCTAATCCATTGAAACTCATTAAAATCTCTATCTATCTATCTAACTCATTCAAACTAAATCTATCTATCTATCTATCTAACTCATTCAAACTCATCTATCTATCTATCTATCTAACTCATTCATACTCATCTATCTATCTATCTATCTATCTCTATCTATCTATCTATCTCATTCAAACTCATCTATCTATCTATCTATCTCATTCAAACTTATTTATCTATCTATCTATCTATATCTATCTCATTCAAACTTATCTATCTATCTATCTATCTATCTATCTATCTATCTATCTATCTATCTATCTATCATCACTGGTAGCTGCCAAGCCACTCCCTAGCAACCAAACAGAGTACCCTAGCAACCATTTTGGAAAATCTATATCTCTGCATCAGAACATCATAGAGACATGGGGGTTGGTTTATAATGTCAAGCAGCCTTTGGAGTATCATCACTGGTAGCTGCCAAGCCACTCCCTAGCAACCAAATGGAGTACCCTAGCAACCGTTTTGCAAAATCTATATCTCTGCATCAGAACATCGTACAGACATGGGGGTTGGTTTATAATGTCAAGCAGACTTTGGAGTATCATCATTGGTAGCTGACAAGCAACTCCCTAGCAACCAAACAGAGTACCCTAGCAACCGTTTTGCAAAATATATCTCTGCATCAGAACATCGTACAGACATGGGGGTTGGTTTATATTGTCAAGCAGCCTTTGGAGTATCATCATTGGTAGCTGCAAAGCCACTCCCTAGCAACCAAACAGAGTACCCTAGCAACCGTTTTGTAAAATCTATATCTCTGCATCAGAACATCGTACAGACATGGGGGTTGGTTTATATTGTCAAGCAGCCTTTGGAGTATCATCATTGGTAGCTGCAAAGCCACTCCCTAGCAACCAAACAGAGTACCCTAGCAACCGTTTTGCAAAATCTATATCTCTGCATCAGAACATCGTACAGACATGGGGGTTGGTTTTTATTGTCAAGCAGCCTTTGGAGTATCATCATTGGTAGCTGCAAAGCCACTCCCTAGCAACCAAACAGAGTACCCTAGCAACCGTTTTGCAAAATCTATATCTCTGCATCAGAACATCGTACAGACATGGGGGTTGGTTTATATTGTCAAGCAGCCTTTGGAGTATCATCACTGGTAGCTGCCAAGCCACTCCCTAGCAACCAAACAGAGTACCCTAGCAACCGTTTTGCAAAATCTATATCTCTACATCAGAACATCGTACAGACATGGGGGTTGGTTTATATTGTCAAGCAGCCTTTGGAGTATCATCATTGGTAGCTGCCAAACCACTCCCTAGCAACCAAACAGAGTACCCTAGCAACCGTTTTGCAAAATCTATATCTCTGCATCAGAACATCGTACAGACATGGGGATTGGTTTATATTGTCAAGCAGCCTTTGGAGTATCATCACTGGTAGCTGCCAAGCCACTCCCTAGCAACCAAACAGAGTACCCTAGCAACCGTTTTGCAAGATATCTCTGCATAAGAACATCGTAGAGACATGGCGGTTGGCTCTTTTGACTCATGCTAGCAATCTGGACTTCCAACATGCTACACATGCTAGCAGTGAATAGCTACATGCTAATAGTGATTAGCCTAATGTTAAATCTAACTACTAAACTAAAACTTAAACTTTTAAACTGAAAACTCTCAAACTTCACACTTTTAAAACTACTTCAAACTTTCTGGACCGGCTTTTTCAAGCCAACTTAAAGTTTGTCCTCAAACTTTTTTATCTAGTTATTATTATTCTTCTTCTTACTTGAATTTCCAAGACTAACTCCTCCTAGAGCTTTAACTCCACAAACTCCAAACTCGGACTAGATCTTCAAACTGTTCTGACTTAGTGTGCTATATCTTTTCTAACTGATCCGACTTACGGTTTTCCTAAAAATGACTATTAAAGCTCGGAAAAATCCCATTGACTTTCATTGACGGAATGTTCAAATGAGCCAAGACTTTCAAATTCCAACTGTCAAAATTCAAATTCAAACTATGGAAGCCCATTAGACTCAAAAACTCAATTAGACTCAACTGCCATTCTATGTACTATTTCTAATCCATTGAAACTCATTGAAACTCATTAAACTCTATCTATCTATCTATCTATCTATCTATCTATCTAACTCATTCAAACTCATCTATCTATCTATCTATCTATCTATCTATCTATCTAACTCATTCAAACTCATCTATCTATCTATCGATCTATCTATCTATCTATCTAACTCATTCAAACTCATCTATCTATCTATCTATCATCACTGGTAGCTGCCAAGCCACCCTAGCAACCAAATGGAGTACCTTAGCAACCGTTTTGCAAAATCTATATCTCTGCATCAGAACATCGTACAGACATGGGGGTTGGTTTACATTGTCAAGCAGCCTTTGGAGTATCATCACTGGTAGCTACCTAGCCACTCCCTAGCAACCAAACAGAGTACCCTAGCAACCGTTTTGCAAAATCTATATCTCTGCATCAGAACATCGTACAGACATGGGGATTGGTTTATATTGTCAAGCAGCCTTTGAAGTATCATCACTGGTAGCTGCCAAGCCACTCCCTAGCAACCAAACAGAGTACCCTAGCAACCGTTTTGCAAAATCTATATCTCTGCATAAGAACATCATAAAGACATGGGGGTTGGTTTATATTGTCAAGCAGCCTTTGGAGTATCATCACTGGTAGCTGCCAAGCCACTCCCTAGCAACCGAACAGAGTACCCTAGCAACCGTTTTGCAAGATCTATATCTCTGCATAAGAACATCGTAGAGACATGGCAGTTGGCTCTTTTGACTCATGCTAGCAATCTGGACTTCCAACATGCTACACATGCTAGCAGTGAATAGCTACATGCTAATAGTGATTAGCCTAATGTTAAATCTAACTACTAAACTAAAACTTAAACTTTTAAACTGAAAACTCTCAAACTTCACACTTTTAAAACTACTTCAAACTTTCTGGACCGGCTTTTTCAAGCCAACTTAAAGTTTGTCCTCAAACTTTTTTATCTAGTTAATGGTGCTTGCCAAAGGCAAAGCTCCATTCTTATTCTCCTGCATACTTATTCTTCTTCTTCTTCTTCTTCTTCTTCCACTTTTTTTTCTGCGCGCTACTCCTCCCGCAGCTTTTGTCCTAGACCCATGAATGAGGTGTCAAATCGACCGGCTCATTGAGGAGAGGTGTGCTATGACTTTTATAAGCGATCGGACCAACGATGTTCGCACAGCGGACGAAAAAGCGGCCAAAAAAACCCATTGACTTACATTGAAAAATTCAAATTCACGAACATTCCGTCTCTCTCAACTGTCACTTTCTCACACACACTCACACACGCAGGCCCTTAGAAGCCTTTCTCTCTCAGACACAGACACTCATTTTCTTCCACTTTTATTTCTGCGCGCTACTCCTCCCGCAGCGTTTGTCCTAGACCCATGAATGAGGTGTCAAATCGACTGGCTCATTGAGGAGATGTGTGTTATGACTTTTATAAGCGATCGGACCAACGATGTTCGCACAGGGGGCGAAATAGCGGCCAAAAAAGTCCCATTGACTTTCAATGGCGGAATCTTCAGAAATTTGAATTTCAACTGTCACTTTCTCACACACACCACACACGTAGGCCCTTAGAACCCTTTCTCTCACTCACTCACTATTGATCACAGTGTGATAGAGACAAGGGGGCGGGCTCATTTCACTCAGGCAACCAATCAGTGTCTCAGGATCATTGTGAAGCTATCAAGCCACGCCTTAGCAACCATATAGAGCACCATAGCAACAAGTTCCATAGACTTCCATTGAAAAAGATCAAAGGAATATCTTTGGATAGGAGTGTCATAGAAACATGAGGGTGGGCTCATTTGACTCGGGGCAGCAAACGGCCAATCACGAATCACCTTAAACACTTCATAGCCACCCTAGCAACCATTTAGAGCACCCTAGCAACCCAAAGCAAAGAGGGATATCTTCAAATCTGAATATCATAGAGGCATGGGGGTTGGTTTATATCATTCCTACTGGCAAGCATCCTTTGGTGTATCATCATTGGCAGCTGCCAGGCCACTCCCTATCAACCAAACAGAGTACCCTAGCAACCGTTTTGCAAGACCTATATCTCTGCATCAGAACATCATAGAGACATGTGGGTTGGCTTATATTGTCAAGCAGCCTTTGAAGTATCGTCATTGGCAGCTGCCAAGCCACTCCCTAGCAACCAAACAGAGTACCCTAGCAACCGTTTAGCGAGACCTATATCTCTGCATCAGAGCATCATAGAGACATGGCGGTTGGCTCTTTTGACTCATGCTAGCAAATTGGACTTCCAACATGCTACACATGCTAGCGGTGAATAGCTACATGCTAATAGTGATTAGCTAAGTGCTAAAGTGGGCTGAGAACACGCCAGGAACTCTATAGAAACTCCATAGTAACTATCTGTGACAACTACCAACCACCTAGTAACACCATAGCAACCACCCTGGTTACCATAAGCAACACCTAGCAACCACCAAGAACACCCAAGCAACCGCCTAGCAACACCTTAGCAACCACTCCAAGTACCTTAGCAACTTCACTCAGGCAACCAATCAGTGTCTCAGGATCATTGTGAAGCTATCAAGCCACGCCTTAGCAACCATATAGAGCACCATAGCAACAAGTTCCATAGACTTCCATTGAAAAAGATCAAAGGAATATCTTTGGATAGGAGTGTCATAGAAACATGAGGGTGGGCTCATTTGACTCGGGGCAGCAAACGGCCAATCACGAATCACCTTAAACACTTCAACCTAAACACCCTAGCAACCGCCTAGCAACACCGTAGTGACCACCCCAGGTACCTTAGCAACCGCCTACCAACACCCTAGCAACCACCCAGGTTACCATAGCAACCGCCTAGCAACCACCCAGAACACCTTGGCAACCACCTAGCAACCACTCCAAGTACCTTAGCAACTGCCTAGCAACACCCTAGCAACCACTCAGGTTACCATAGCAACCGCCTAGCAACCACCCAGAACACCTTAGCAACCGCCTAGCAACACCTTAGCAACCACTCCAAGTACCTTAGCAACTGCCTAGCAACACCTTAGCAACCACCCAGGTTACCATAGCAACCGCCTAGCAACCACCCAAAACACCCTAGCAACGCCTAGCAACACCTTAGCAACCACCCCAAGTACCTTAGCAACCGCCTAGCAACCGAGTGGCGAATTTTGCCACTGCAAGCACCATTCACATTTTCTTCAGGAAATGTACATTCTAGTTCTTCTTCTTCTTCTTCTGGACACATTTCTGCGCGCTACTCCTCCCGCAGTTTTTGTCCTAGACCCTGAATGAGGTGCAAATCGACCGGCTCATTGAGGACAGGTGTGCTATGACTTTATAAGCGATCGGACCAACGATGTTCGCACAGCGGACGAAAAAGTATGTCAAAAAAGTCCCATTGACTTACATTGAAAAATTCAAATTCACGAACATTCCGTCTCTCTCAACTGTCACTTCTCACACACACTCACACATGCAGGCCCTTAGAAGCCTTTCTCTCTCAGTCACAGACACTCATTTTCTTCCACTTTTATTTCTGCGTGCTACTCCTCCCGCAGCGTTTGTCCTAGACCCATGAATGAGGTGTCAAATCGACCGGCTCATTGAGGAGAGGTGTGTTATGACTTTTATAAGCGATCGGACCAACGATGTTCGTACAGCGG
>VTFQ01000008.1:33671640-33896344 GCA_036281575.1 Ancherythroculter nigrocauda
CCTGCAGAATCTGATCTTAATAAAGTGAAAAGACAAGATATAAGTAACTGTCAGTAAATTAAAATAATTTGGATTTGCATTGTAAATACTCATGTTCAGTAAAATACATCATGGAATCAAACAAAATTGTAACTTCATAAAATTATTTATTTTTCACTTCTGCCAACAGTGTTTGAAATGTTTTACATTTTCAACATTAAGTCCATAAAACAAATAACAGCTGTCTCTCTCAAACACAGTTTACATACAACATTAAACTTTGTTACATTTCTCTCTCTCTCTCTCTCTCTCTCTCTCTCTCTCTCTCTCTCTCACAACAGCTTTATTGACATGAAAGGAGCTTTTGTTGTAGTATTGTTGTTCAGAAAATGTACATTATTTGGCACTGTATTTGGCATATCGATTTTAGTTCATTGTTAAAATACAACTTAGAGACCATTTAAGCTTTGTAGGCCTATGTTTTAAATTTTCAGTTTATGATGAAACGGTGGAGGCGGCACAGGGTCATTGGGAAACACTGAATGAATGTTTAGCTGACAAATGTGCTAAAGTTGTAATATCAGCTGCAGAGGCGCACCGACACTAAGTGGGGGCCCCAGGCAAAATTCATAAATGAGGCCCTTCTAAAAGATTTTATAGTTAAAATATCTTTGTTACCTAGTGACATATAACACAGTCAAAACACATAACAATTGTTTTTAATTTACAAAATTCGTCAACAAATCTTACTAATTAAATAATGTCAACTAAATAAATGTATTGATATTTATTTATATTAATGCGAGCTGGATAAACTAGGCAGGGCTCAATTTTTTACTGGCCCCACAACAAAAAAATTAATAAAAGTAAAAGACAAGAAAATGGGCCCATAAAATAAGCATATTTATTGTTTCCGTTGTCTTTGTTACATTTAACCTAAATAAATAGGGTTATGGCACCAAAAGCTACTAGATTAATTTATATTATAAATATTGTTAGACAAATAAACAGTAAGTAATAAAAGAGTAACAAATAATCAAATTACGAGTAATAGCACAAATAAATACAACAGAACAAACATATAAATTAAATAAATGGTGCTTTTCAAGTTTTTCATGTAGGTTTAAACAGGAGATTTTCAGGTACAGAAATTGTAATCTAATGTATAACTATAGAATTATAGAATAGATTAAGATTTATTAAAGTTAATCGGTCAAGAGCAGTTACAGATGCATAAAAATGTTTTAATGTTGAAAGTATAAAACGTTAAATAGCCTACTGTTATTTGAAATTATTAAAAAAAATTAAGACACTTCAAATGTGAAATTAAACCCGCCAGTAGGTGGCAGCGAATCACTGTTAATGAGTGAATCATTGAGATTCAACCGATTCATTCAAGCGGCTGATTCACTCAGGAAGTGTTGCTCAGAGACGCAAAACAATTCTGTGGACTTTGGAACTATTTTCGTTGGTGAAATACAGCGAAACAGACGATTTGGTGTCTAAAATGTAAGTCACTTGATTAAGTTCTTGTTCATTAAACTGTACGCTGAATAAAATCAATATCACTTGTGTAATCATTTGGAGAAAAACGGCGCTCTTTGTTTAATCTTCATGCTTCTTCATGCTTTCTTTTTCGCTTTTGCCTGCCAGACGTATATGTCCTCTTCATGTTTAATAAATTGAATTAGGCATTTTAATGTAAGTAAGCGCTGCGCCAGTTTGAATGCGGCGGCAAAAGCATAAACAGCGTAACGAGAGAGGGGTCCCGATACAGAGATGTCGCTGCGTCACTGCGTGTTATAATATTGATATTAACATTTCATATCATAACAAAAACCCTTCAACCGGACCGCTGCTCTGAGTGAGTGACAGGAGGCGTGTCTGTGTGAACTCGCTGTTGGAGAGAAGAGAGAGAAAGCGCTGCCGGTGTATGGATGCCTGTATGCAGTATATACTTTATTTTTAAAAAATAATTTATATATTTTATATTCAAACTAAAAACATGATTAACACTCAAGTCATTCAAGTCATCGTGTCTCAAGTCAAGTCAAGTCCCGAGTCTTTAACTTCCAAGTCCGAGTCAAGTCTCAAGTATTTTATTTTTTGTCAAGTCAAGTCACAAGTCATAAAAATAGCGACTCGAGTCGACTCGAGTCTAAGTCACCAAGTCACAAGTCCCCATGTCTGCAGCCAGGTATCTCAGAATGCATCTCGCACTAACCAGCAAGCGTCAATAGTAAAGGAGAAACCCCGCATAATTTAAACATATAACTGTTTTTATGTCATGATATGTAGTTTTAAGAGTTTCTCGAGAATGTGCTGGTTTAAAGCTCAAATTTGTGGTTTATTGATAAAGATTGCGCCTTTCTGACAATTTGATCTGACGTTGTCGGAGTTGTGAGATCCAGGCGATCACCGGACGCTCAGCGCTCATGTACCCAGCCGAGAGCAGCCTTACCTCGGCTAGTCCTTCTGACGTTTGCCGCTGGCTCCGTTTTGGCTGAGGGCAACGTGACGTTTCATAACTTTATATATGGCTATTTAACTTTTGTATCCTACTAAAGCGCTGATTTTGTACACTTGACTGAATTGTTTGCTTTATTTCTTATTGTATATTCTTACCTTTTATAATGGCTATTATTGATCATTAAAACTGACATAAAACAAATGGAGACATGGTTTTATGTTATAGCCTATTTCATTTTATTACAGTGAAGTTAATCAGAGTATGCACAAATAGTAGCCTATTACATTTGATATTTTTGAATATACAAAAAGAGATCGGCAGGGTTGTTTAATATTTCGTTTTGTTATAAATATATGCACATTGCAGATAATCACTCGTTGCCTGAGACTATTAAGTTTTTGTTTGTTTTTTACATAAAACGAAAAGAGGCAGAGTGGTGTTTTATAACAAATTTCGTTTTATTGTTGGCTAAAATATACATAAAGAGATAACCGGAGAAGCCAGAGCGAGCTGAGTGACGTTATCAAGAACGCTGCTGTTCCATTTGCAGAATCACCGGACTTGTGTTCTCCCGTCCACGGGAGTTCGTTCTCCTGAGTCGAACTTGCCAAGTCCTAACTACCAAGGACGCGAGTCCGAAGTTTGCGAACTTGGTTTTGAGAAACGGCCATGGATTATGTAGTTCGGGAAAGTGCAAGGAACTGTAGATAAAGTGGTGGAGTGGGGGAAAGAATGGGGATGTAGATTCTCATTGGAAAAAACCCAAAGTGTTTACTTTACTAATAAAAGAATAGATGAAAGATTGAAAATAAGGATGTATGGGAAAGAAATAGAGCAGGAACATTCAAATTCCTGAGGGTGCTTTTTGATTCCCGTTTAACATGGAAGAATAGTGTAGAAGAATAGTGGAAAAAAGTAAAAAAAAGTAATAAATGTAATGAGATGCTTACTGGCAGAGAATGGGGGGCAAGTTGCCAAGCACTAAAAAGATTTATGTGGCCCTGATAAGATCTATGGTGGACTATGGCAGTATAGAGTATACTTCAGCAGCTAGATCCCATTTAAAACAATTGGATATTATTTAGGCTCATGCGTTGAGAGTGTGTAGTGAAGCTTTTAAGACATCGCCTGTCGCAGCTATCCAGGTAGAGTTAGGAGAGATGCCACTGGAACTAAGGAGATGGCATATAATAGCAAATTACTGGGTTAACTTGCAGGGGCATAATGATTCGCACCCCACAAAAGAAGTGCTGAAGGAACGCTGGAGGAAGTAAAAAGGACAACTTTGGTCATATAGGGAATAAAACAGCAAAAGAGCTTGGGGTATCTGATATGAAAATCAGTTCTTGAATAGTACATCCGGTCATAGCCCCATGGAAGATGATATGTCCAGAGGTTGGTATCTATTAGAGATTAAAAGGAACGAAGAAAGTGCTGATCTGTTGGGGTGTTTAATGAATATATTACTGAAGTATATAAAAGCTATACTCAAATATATACAGATGGCACTAAGAACCCTGAAACAGGGGTAACAGGAATGGGTGTGGTGGTTCCAGCAAGAGGAATTGAAATCAATAGAAGAACATCTAATAATTTAGCAGTATGTACAGTGGAGATGGTTGCAATTTTATTTGCATTACGTTGGAAAAAGCAAAAATTGACAAAATCATAATATGTACAGACTCAGCTTCAGCTCTAGTTAGTCTAATCTCGTTCCATTCAAGTCAACAGGATATACTATATGACATTCTCTACTCAGTTACAAGAATAACACACCAGGGAGGACTAGTTACATTTTTAAGGGTTCCGGCACACATAGGAGTAAAGGGGAATGAAAAAGTGGACAAGGTCACAAAGAAGGCATTAAAGAAGGAAAATGTAGAAATGCAAATAAGAATCAGTAAAGCAGAAGTAAAATGTATAATCTGGGAAAAAATTAACCAAAAATGGCAAGAAATGTGGGATAGTGAAGGGAAAGGGAGACATTTATACCATATCCAAAAGAGTATTAAAGTTAAATAAGATAGGAGGTGGAGACAGAAAAGAGGAAACTGTACTAACGAGACTAAGGCTGGGACACTGTGCTCTAAATAAAACATTAAAAATGGTAGGGAAACATCAGACGGGTATGTGTGAGGAGTGTCAGGAAGAGGAATCGGTGGAACGTAATTCTACATTGTAGGAAATATCAGAGGGAGGAATGGATAATAGACTAAAGGAACTAGGTGCAGAAACTCACTTTAAAAACAATACTAAGTATGAATGATAGGGCACAGGTGAGAGAATTGTTGTTTTTTTAAGGGATACTGGGCTTTACTCTACCCCCTCAATCCCTGAAAATTTTTTAGATTATATTGTGAATTTACTGACTGATCCACACTCCGGAACAGAAGGTGGCGGTAATGCACCATTAAGCTGGATGCCAACGGCCGTTAAAAAAGAAGAAGAAGGAGTAGTAGCGGAAGCGAGTTGGGATCGTTGAGAGATGTTGCGATAATGCAAAGATTTGTATTGTCTTAAACTTGACGAAGACTCAAAATGAGCGGAGAGATCTCCGGGATTAACAACTCAAATATGTGTGACAATTTTGTAATGATGGAGTTTATTAAAGTGGAGATTGTAGATATGAGTGATCTAGAACAATGCAGAGTGAAAGATGAAGACACTGAGGAACAAAGAGGTTGGTGTCCGTTCTTATCAAATCATCGCACGCATCTTCACATTTATTGGCTGTAGTAAGAAAATATGAGGCGCTGTTGTTAATCGCAGTTCAGGGGTGTTACTTGTTCTGGAGATTTACTTTCTTGCAAAGTTCATCTTCAACCCTAAATACACATGGACCAGCTAACCAAGGTCTTTAGGAACACTTGATAATTAGACTAATTTACAGACGTGTTAATTATAAATCCTGGTATTATTTGTACTAGATCTGATCTTGATAATTTATGTATGGCTGATTGAGTTTTTGCATTTACGGATTTGCCATAATCGGGCATCTGTATGCTATGCTAGTACAAAAGCTAACTAATACAGACATGGTCATTATAACGTAGGTCAAACAACATTTATCATAACATGATTCTATAAGAATTGTAAATGGGTGCTAAAGAGAGTACCCATTAAAAGTAATTTGAGCCAATGGGATCGCTTGGGGTACTAACAGAGACCCGAGTTCGAGGGAGGACCTGATTTGTCTCCACAATGGCTTCTCAAATGAGAAAAAAAAATGTAGTCCCGACCTCATGCAACACGTCGTCATCAGAGAAACGATGTCGCTGCAAGAGGGAGTTATTGTGATTAAAGATTACAAGGCACATTAATTAAAATAAAAAATACTATAATACTATAATAAATACTGCAATATTCTATAAAAAATAAGAATGGTCAATTTTGAATTAATGGTGCCTTTAGGTTGTCTGCGCGTTCTGGTGTCTGTTGGAAAGGGCAGATGTATTGATATAGCTAATATAATGACATCCTCAGATTTTTTTTTTTTTTTTTTTTTTTAGATTTCTGGACCTTTATGTGATCTCAACCAGATAAGCGACCAAAAAGACAGAAGGTTGTAAAAATTTTGGTTAATATTGAAATCATGATTGTTTAACACGATTATTGGTGGGTGATATTTCTAGCTTCTGCCAGACCGCCTTCCGCATTCAATTTACGAAGAAAGTGTAAATCCTAAAAAAGAAAGCATTTCTGACGTCACACAGTATTGTTATTTCCAGGGGCGCAATTAAAGGTGCTCTAAGTGATCCTGGGTGGAGTAACTTCCTGTTGACGTTCGAAGTGTTGTCAAACAAAACAGATAGGAAAAATAGGAAAACACTAAAATCCACATATTTGACAATCAGAATATATCATATAATTCATGATATGGTTAGCCATATTCAATATTTTGAATAAAAAGGAAAAATGAAATAAACGCAATACACATCTGCCTGTGTGCCTAAATGATGTGTCGCCAATTAATTAATACATTCTAAAATAAATGTTCTTAATATCTCATGCTGGTGGCTACAATAGCCTATATAGAGCCCATAGAATATAGAGAGTTCCCCAGAGCGTGCTCACATTCGCTTCTTACATTCTATAATTCACAGATTTAAATTGTATTTTACTACAATATTATTAGTTAACGTGTTCATGTGTAAAAGAAAATCACACACACACACAAAATCCAAAGTCCTGATTTGGGGCCCCCTAGCGTCCTGGGCCCATATGCCTGGCATACTCTGCACCCCCCCTAACGGCGCCCCTGGTTATTTCTGTTTCAATAATTCAAATTATCACAGAAGTACTGAAATAAAAGTTTATAGTTCAAATATAAACACTGATGTCTACTAATTGTCCCTGGTTCAACAGATAAATCTAGACAACTCCGTAAACTCATTCAATCCATTTACTGTAATATCGGCCAGATTTGTTGATTACATTTTGTCCCCTTTTTTTTTTTTTTTGTTTACTATCCCCATTTTAGAACTGGTGGAGGTCAAAGAGGAAAGTCAAGAACTGAATGAACATCAGCATCAGGTACATTTCATAAGTGGAGAAAAATCTTCCCCACCGACTCAAACATTCACCTGCCCTCAATGTGAAAAGTGTTTCACATGTAAGGAACTCTTTAGTGATCACATAAGGATTCATACCGGAGAGAAGTTGTTCTCGTGCCGTTACTGTGATAAGAGTTTCACTCACAATGGACACCTTAAGGATCACATTAGAAGTCATACCGGAGAACGGCCTTACCGATGTGACCAGTGTGGCAAGAGTTTCACTCAAAGAGGACATCTTACTGATCACATTAGAATTCACACAGCAGAGAAGCCTTTCAAATGCCAGCAGTGTGGAAAGAGTTTCATTCAAAAAGGCCACCTTAAGAGTCACATGAGAGTTCACACTGGAGAGAAGCCATTTATCTGTCAGCAGTGCGGGAAGAGCTTCACAAATCAAGGAAACCTCATGAGTCATATAAAACTACATTCTGGAGAGAAATTACACCACTGCTCTCAGTGTGGCAAGAGTTTCTCTGGGGCATCATTGCTCAAAAAACACCTGCTTTATCACTTTGGAGAGAGGCCGTTTAGCTGTGATCAGTGCAGCCAAACTTTTTTTTTTGCATCACAGCTAAAGAGACACCTGAAAGTACATGCAAATGAGAGGCCCTACACATGTTCTTTTTGTGATAAGAGCTTTGTATGGTTCCACAATTTAAAAGACCACTACAAAACACACACTGGTATGAAAGATCATGTGTGCTTTGAGTGTGGGAAAGCCTTTAGCAGAGCCAACTATTTGGAACAACACCAAAACACCCATACAGGAATATCACCTTACAAGTGTTCATACTGCGATAAGAGTTTTAAAGTTTCGGGGTCCCTGAAAGCGCATGAAAGAATACATACTGGAGAGAATCTGTTTCACTGCCTTACATGTGGGAAGACCTTCACTCATTCAGGACACATGAAAGATCATGAGAGAGTGCATACCGGAGAGAAACCCTACAAATGCCCGCAGTGTGGCAAGGGTTTTGCCACATCAAGTAATCTACAGATTCATAAAAAACAGCATTGTCCAAAGTTGTTACACTGAGCAAAGTTCATCCTCAGGTCCAAACACTTCCATGTTTTAATGAAATTGGTTTTCTAGGGCCCTGTGATTTCCATGATGCGAAAATCTGGGAATCAAATCAAAAATGATATTTTTGGATGAATAAATCAAAAGTAGTGCCATACACTTAAACAAATTGTTAGTGTATGTGAATATTAAATCGATTGCTATTGAAATATGAAGTCTGCATGTTCTGCATGTCTCTGTGTGAATGAGTGGTGCAGTTTAATGTACTACACATATTCAAAACAACACAGAATTTCTTAAAGTATATTTAAAAAGTATTTGATTAGACATGCTTTTTGATTAATACATTTTTTTTTAAACCATTAAACATGAATTGTTGTTAAAATTGTAAAAGTTCTATAATCTTCACTTATTAAAGGAACATTTAACCCAAAAATGAAAATTATCCTATGAGTTACTCACTCTCAAGCCTACCTAGGTGTATATTCTTTCAGATGAACAGAATCAGAGATATATTTAAAAATATCCTTAGTCTTCCAAGGTTTATAATGGTTGTGAATGGAGGGGCTATGTTTTGAAGCCAAAAATAATGCATCCATCCATTAAAAAAAGTAATCCATACAACTCCAATAAAGGCCTTCTGAAGCAAAGCGATGCGTTTTTGTGAGAAAAATACCCATATTTGAAACTTTATAAACTCAAATAACTAGCTTCTGGTGGAAGACCGTTCGCAGAATGCGCAAGTCAACTTGCGTGCCAAATGAGTAATCCTCTGACACGATGTATGACTCAGGATGTTGGAGTATTGTAAGCTTAGACACCTCTCGTGGTTCAAACAAATAGGGCTGTTCAACAAATTTAAGCTCCTGTTCTTATATCGAAATCCTCCAACGTTTCTCTTTAAAAATGATAATTTTAGACATCATTTTTGTCGCTCTATCCTCTGTTCTCCTGTTGTCAATACGTTGTGCGTCAGGTCACAGGATACTCTTCCACCACAAGTGGAAAACGCGCGATATTTTTAAATATATCTCTGATTCTGTCTGAAAGAAGAGTCATATACACAGAGGATGGATTAGTAATGGGTGAGTAAATCATGGGATAATTTTTAATTTTTGGGTGAACTATCCCTTTAAGAAAGATAAAATCACTGCAGTCTACTGACTCAGGCTGCACAATCCATGAAAATTGCAGTGTCTTTTTTCTTGGCAATAACTTCAGTTATTGGATATGATTACTGAAATATTATTTAACCAATGAACAAAAATATAATTTAACCAAATCCAGAAAAAAAAATTAAATGGGGAAAAATGGAATTTGGGAAAGAAAATTAAATGGAATTTAGGAAAATACAGCTGACTTCATAGGGCCCTATTATTGTTAAAAAAAAAAAAAAAAAAAAAAAAAAAAAAGTTAGTAAGTCATTAAATTGTTAAAGTTTTATGAATTCAATTAATTTGATGTGTTTTTTAATTATTAAAATTGAATTGAACCATTAAAGCAGAATCGAGATGAACAAAAAGCAGAAAACACAAATTCTGGGAAACTGAATTCTGGAAAAAAACAAGGGATTTCATAGGGCCCTAAAATGTATTTTTGTTAGCCTTTTAATAAATTGTTGTTAACAGTTTTATGCCTTCTATTAATTAGACATGATTACTAAAATTTAATTTAACCATTAAAAAGAAAATCCAGAAAAAATTTAATGGAAAAACAAATTACCATTACAAAGAAGAACTATTTTTATTTTTTTATTTTTTTTTATTTTTTAAATAAAATGGAATTTGGGGGAAAAAAATACATGTACATGTATTAATACATGTACATTTTTACTAAATTATTACATTGGTAAAGTTTTATAAATTAAATAGATCATGGATGCTTTTTGATTATTAAAAATTAATTAAAGCATTAAAGTGAAATCCAGATAAACAAAAAGTAGAAAACATGAATTTTGGGAAAACAGAATTTGGGGGGAAAAAAGGATTTCTTAGGGCCCTAAAATGTATTTTGGTTGACCTTTTAAAATATTAAGTTTTATGACCATTAAATAAAATATTAAGTTTTTTAACCGTTAAAAAGAAAATCCAGAAAAATTAAAATGAAATAATAAAAAATAATTGGTGAAAAGATATAACTAAATTTGGGAAAAATTACAACTGATTTCACAGGGCTCTAGGTTTCTGTTTCTCTTTCAGTAGAGCAATTTCATGTATTTTTTTTTCTTATGAAGTGTACAATATTCTTGTCAATTTCATGTTTATCATGTTTACCTAAAAATAGGTAACATATTCACTGTGACTGTGATCACCTGCGTCACAGCTGTGTGTGGAACAGGCCTCATGTTCATGGACCTTTTTTTCTTTTTGCATTTTGCCTTTTGTTTATGAACCTTGTTTTCTTACTAAATTCTGATTTAGTTGTCTTTAACTGCCTCTTTAATAAACTGATGCATATGATTTACTATAAATGTACTCTGGTGTTACTGTATGAATCTGGAATGTCCAGTCCTGCTGCAGCACAACTGTTATGCAACTAGATGGTCTCGTATAGTTAATAAATCCACATGGCTACTTCATAAAGGTGAGAAAAGACTATTAAAAATATATTATAATAAAACCACCCCTGCTATAAATTATTTTAGAAATTGGTTAATCACATGATCATCATAATTTGTGTAAAATTGATACACAATTTATTGATACACAATTATATTGGTCGTAGTTTTATATTTCTATAGATTTTCACAGTTTGACTGAAACTCTGGGACAGATATGCAACAATAAAATCTATACGTTTAAAAAAAGCAATTAACAGAAATAAAAATCAACCCAAAGTGAAGATCACCATGATATAATGTATTAATTTATTTTAATAAACAAAGTTATTAGTATCATGCATTTATGGATAAAAGATAAGGGTGTGAACATATTCTCATTTTTACATTGATCAGTCAGAATCCATGCGATCCTGTAGGCAAGTGATATGGAAAATGAATAGATAGATAGTTTAATTTTTTTAAAACCAGAACTGCACTTGCAGAATGGACAATATTGCACTACTATTAAAAATAACCCCTTGTGTCATGAAAGTATATGCTAGACAACAAAGGCCCCCATTTAGTCTTATTACATCGCAGTGCTGGCTGGGTAGATTACTTACAAATTGTAGTCGGTTACTGATTCCAAAATGACAAAAATTGTAGTTAGTAACAATTCAATCCATTACATTACACATTTAAGGTAATACAATCTGACTTTTTTTTAATTACTTTTACATTACTTTTGACCTTACTCATTTTGCCCATTGAATAGGATAATCTTGTACCATGTTGATTTAAAAATACAAACAGAAAGAAAATATATTCTATTCTTTTATAACAACATGAAGTGCATTATATATTAGCCTACATTATGTCAGTGTTTCCCAGACTGGGGTTCATGATGGAACTGCAGGTGGTTTGTGAATTTAATGTAGTTATTAATTCAATCATAAAAAATTAAAATAATTTTAAAATAAAAACAATCAAAATAAAACACTAAAAAATATTAAATAGTTTGTTTACCTGCATGTCATGTGACAATTAACCAACATCAGAGAACCATGAACTTATAGGTGCAGTATGTCATTTTTTTCAATAGCATAAAAATATGTTCTAAAAACGTCAAACCGGTAGTCTGTTAGCATCGGACAAGAACAGAACATGTGAAGATGATCGGCTGGAGATTGTTAAGAAACATTTAAGCCAGTTTGGCATTAGTGAAATGGGCTCTGTGAAGCACTTTGCATTGTATTAGGTCATGTCTAGCCCTTCTTCTCTCCTCCTGAAATAATAACAAATTCTTCTGACTGTGCCTATGCCTTCATCCTGCCAGTTGGAGATTTCCTCAGGGCCCGGCGACCAGCTGGTTGTCTTTTTTCTTCCCTTGTTATTTAATAAACTTTGTGTTAACGCAAACCTGACATCAGAATCTTAGGCATAATTTGTGGGTGGGACGGGTGAGATATGTCCCCACCACTTTTTGCCAGCCACCAAAACCCACCCCCCCACCACCACCACACACATTCCTGTCCCACCCTATTTTTAAAATAAAGTTATGCAAACAATCACAATCCGCCAGAGTAGGACCCAGTGAGATGAGCATGGTTATTCTCCCACCTGCCACTATCCTGGCTGCTCTTTGCCAGTAGGGGTTGGACATGGGGGCCTTTGCTAAGGTGTTCGCAGCCACAGAGACTAATCCTCAGAGGCTGTCCTCTGCTCACCTGCTCACCTTCCCTGCCAGTCCTGTCACTACCACAGAATCCATCCCACCTACAAAGTCAATCCTAGAGTCTGCCCCAGTCGGCCCAGTGCATGCCCCAGGGTGCACTCCAATAGCCTTGGAGGCTGTTTCAGTCTGCTCCTATCCCTAAGCCTTTATATATGCCTGTCATGGCCACAGAGGCTGCCCTAACACACACTCCTGTTCCCCAATAGATGGTGCCTTGCCTTCCTTGGCCAAGCTCAACCCCTCATTGATCCCTCAGTCCCACCATTAATGTGACCAGCCCTTCATGCTTTCCCACTCTGTCAGACAGTTCTACTTTGTCAGGCTATGCCCCTATATTATTCTGCGGACACCACTTAGCCAGCCATTGAGTGATAGTCTGCTAAGTATCTCATCATTCCGATGAACAGAGAGCAAATTACAGTGTCTGACATCATACTTGTGAGTTCACACACCTCTTTAAAGGTGCCATCGAACGTTTTTTTACAAGATGTAATATAAGTCTAAGGTGTCCCCTGAATGTGTCTGTGAAGTTGCAGCTCAAAATACCCCATAGATTTTTTTAAATTAATTTTTTTAAATGCCTATTTTGAGGCATAATTAGAAATGCGCCTATTCAGGCTGCGGCCCCTTTAATTGCTCACGCTCTCCGCCCCTTCCCAAGCTCTCGACTCTATCATTGCATAAACAAAGTTCACACAGCTAATATAACCCTTAAAATGGATCTTTACAAAGTGTTCATCATGCAGCATGTCTAACCGCGTAAGTTATTGGTAAGTATTGAGTAAGTTATGGTATTTATTTGGATGTTTACATTTGATTCTGAATGAGTTTGATAGTGCTCCGTGGCTAACAGCTAATGCTACACTGTTGGAGAGATTTATAAAGAATGAAGTTGTGTTTATGCATTATACAGACTGTGCGTGTTTTTAATAATGAAAATAGCGACGGCTCTTGTCTCCGTGAATACAGTAAGAAACGATGGTAACTTTAACCACATTTAACAGTACATTAGCAACATGCTAACGAAACATTTAGAAAGACAATTTACAAATATCACTAAAAATATCATGTGTAAGAAAAATGATGAGGACTTAGAAGATCTCGATGAAGAAGTTTATTGCAGCGTAGCAGTGACAAAGTACACGTAGCACCTTGGGTTCATCGGAGTCGGAATGAACCCAGAACATCCAAATCTCAAACCTTTTATCCTGTCACAGTTTACCACTCTTCATGTAAATGTAGTTTCTCATGTTTTACCAGCTGTGGTCTGTATGTTAATAAGTTGTGACACCTCATTGTCTGAGATGGTTCCCTGTGTCCCACACCCATTCCCATTCTACAATTGATTACCATTTGCTCAGGATTTGATCAACCAAATGGTACATAAACAATATACCAGTTGAATGTCTTCTTCTCTATGATAATTAAGCCATTTTGGGGATGAGCTCATTCTAAAATATACTTTGGAGTGGAATCTGGGTCGAGGCAGCCTACAATTTCTTATACATGTTATCATGGGTCATGTCAGTTATTATCGCTCCATCTGCCATTTTTCGCTGTTGTCCTTGCTTGCTTACCTAGTCTGATGATTCAGCTGTGCACAGATCCAGACGTTAATACTGGCTGCCTTTGTGTAATGCCTCGATCATGGGCTGGCATATGCAAATATTGGGGGCATACACCCCGACTGTTACAGTCGGTGTTGAGATTTGCCTGTTCTTCTGAGGTCTTTAAAAACAAATGAGATTTATATAAGAAGGAGGAAACAATGGAGTTTGAGACTCACTGTATGTCATTTCCATGTACTGAACTCTTGTTGTTCAACTATGCCGAGGTAAATTCAATTTTCAATTCGATGGCACCTTTAATGTTAATTTTAGTGATCTCCGACTGGGGAAGTCCGACATCATTAGTGCCTATGTGAATAATAATCTTAGAGTATTTACGATTAGCATTAGCCAGCACTTTTAAATTTGCTTTGATGTCAGCCACTTCCAGCAATCTTGTGACTATGGTAGCTGGTGCCTCTAATTTTACATTCCCTAGTAATAGAAGCAATAACTAGGGCAGTTTCAACAGGATTCTCAATGGCTGCTACAGTGAGTGGGGAGAACCTGTTTGATGTTCTAATCTAATCTAATCAGAACGGAACAGCAGTGTTTTGTCCCGCGACTATGCCGTCTCAGTCACCCAGTTGCCCTGCTGCAGGGGCTCTACAGCCAGAACCGAACAATGTATGGGGTTTGCTAAGCTAGTCACATCTAAAACAGTATCTAGAGCCCCTGCATTCTTATTATCCTTGAATAAAGTTTGGATGTGTGTCTCTAATTTTTAAATCTTCTCCATCAGCCTGACTATTTCCCTGCATTTATGACATGTGAAACCCTTGTCACTGACAGAGAAGGCTTGCTAAACATGTGACAGGCAGTGAAGAAGATGACATGACTCACTGTGTTTGTTGACTGATTCCTGCTTAGTTACCACAGTTGCTTGATGGACTCGAAGAAAAAGAAGTGTGCGAGAGGAAAAAAAAGATGGTAAGCACAGATGATAAGTTAACAGGCTAGCGCAATGCTAATGCATTGTGATAGCGATTTAGATTAAAAGCTAGCAATGTCAGATTAATGTGATAGGCAATATCAACTGCTTACACACAAAATCCTTATTTGTCACATAATAAAAACACCATAACATTCAATCTTGCTTTCATGTTTACCATGAATTTTTCAACATCTCTCTGCCAATTATTTTCAATCTTACAACCCCTTGAACCCCTTGAAGAATCTGTGAAAATTTGAATGATTTTAACAAAATAAGATGGATATTTTATAAATTCAGCTATTTTTTTTGTCTTGTGGAGTTTATGTAAACATTGTTTATGTAAAATATCTTATTCAGGACAGTACTAAATTAAAAAATAAAATGTATTTTGTATGATCTCTGTTACTTTGTTAAAGATTATTCACATTTTCTGCAAGTGGTTCACAAACTTTCAAGCAGCACTGTATATCATGACAAAAAAAAAAATCACCTGGTCCTTTGCAGGTTTTAAAATTAGGTAAATACAATCTCAGATGAACAACAACACATGACATATTACACCATTATTTAAACTAGGCCAAATAGTGTGGAAACACTAAGTACACCTCATGATTCAATAGCTTAATGATAATAATGAAAGTCTTAAAGCCCTTAAATGCAGAAAGCCCTTAAATGGAGATGGTTTGGGATGTTTTATGCAAATTGATAACCTCAAGCACACCATTGCAAGGTTAAGAACAAATTCACATGCATACGTACGTTGTCAATTACGCAGAAATTTTTTGACAACTTTCCCGTGCATACAAATACAAAATAATCCACACAGTTTTTAGAGAATGAGACTCACTGAGTCTTTAAGTGTGCACTGGGCAACAACTCTTGTGTGTGTATGCCTGATTTTAAGTAACTGTAATTAAGGAGATTCAATTGTTTACCCAACATTTTATAGGAAGACAGAGAACTGGCCCCCAAACTAAGTCTGGTTTCTCCCAAGATTTTTTTTACCTGATGGAGTTTGGGTTCCTTACCACTGTTGCCTCTGGCTTGCTAAGATGGGGACACTTAATATTCAAAAATATTAGTGATCTGCCTGCATTGATACCATTGTATGAGAACTGAACTGAGCTGGACGATGCCATCACTGTTTTCTCCAGAGCTGCTGTATAGATAAATGAATAACTAATGATTTCTACAACTGAAATGAATCAGTACTGAATTTACTTAAAGGGTTAAGTAAACTTACCCTCATGCCGTTCCACACCCGTAAGACCTTCATTAATCTTTGGAACACAAATTAAGATATTTTAGTTGAATTCCGATGGCTCCGTGAGGCCTCCATAGCCAGCAATGACATTTCCTCTCTCAAGATCCATTAATGTACTAAAAAATATTTAAATTGGTTCATGTGAGTACAGTGGCTCAATATTAATATTATAAAGTGATGAGAATATTTTTGGAGTGCCAAAAAAAAAAAGAAGACTTATATAGTGATGGCTGATTTCAAAACACTGCTTCAGGAAGCATCGGAGCATAAATGAATCAGTGTATCGAATCTGCTGTTCAGAGCGCCAAAGTCTCGTGATTTCAGCCGTTGGCAGTTTGACACGCGATCTGAATCATAATTCGATACACTGATTCATTGTGCTCCGATGCTTCCTGAAGCATTGTTTTGAAATCGGCATTGTTTTGAAGTCGTTATTTAGTTTTTTTTTGGCGCACCAAAAATATTCTTGTCGCTTTATAATATTAATATAACCACTGTACTCACATGAACCCATTTAAATGTGTTTTTAGTACCTTTATGGATCTTGAGAGAGAAAATGTCATTGTTCCCTATGAAGGCCTCACGGAGCCATCGGATTTCAACTACCATATCTTCATTTGCGTTCCGAAGATTAACGAAGGTCTTACGGGTGTGGAACGGCATGAGGGTAAGTAATAAATTACAGAATTTTCATTTTTGGGTGAACTAACCCTTTAAGCTGGACAATGACACTATTTTCTTCTAGAGCTGCTGTACAGACCAGAGAAACATTCAAAAACTGTAGTGCAATAAAACTCCAGGAGACGGTTGGAGAAGAGAAGGGAAACACTGCAACAGACGACACCGTGGGAATATTGGTATGACCAAAATAAATTTAATTAGATCAATTTTGTAATTCACGAATACAGATAGTGATTTTTTTAAAAGCAAATATCCGTTGAATGTAACTGCTCATCTTTGCTCATCATCTGCTCATTGCTGTAGATATAAAATTAATTGGGTTAAATAAGATAGCTCACTTTGACAACTTTGGACAATGCTTCCTCACATGAATCAGTCGAGCACTTGATGAGGTGAAACCCTTCCTACATGAAGGGCACTGGTACGGCTTCTCTCCAGTGTGCACTCGCTCATGTAGTTTCAGCTGCCCTAACTGATTGAATCTCTTGTCACAATGTGAGCACTTGTACGGTTTTTCTCCAGTATGGATTCTTTGGTGAATTTTCAAGTCGCCGGCTCTGCCGAAGCTGTTTCCACACTCAGAGCACACATGAGCTTTTACCCCAGTATGAACTTTCTGGTGCATTTTAAAACAGTCCAGTCGTGAAAAAGTCTTTCCACACACAGAACAAAAGTAAGGCCTCTCATTTGCATGAACTTTCATATGTTTTTTCAGACGTGATCCCAAAATAAATGCTTCACCACACTGATCACATTTAAATGGCTTTATTCCAGCATGAGAGCGCAGATGATATGTAAGGCTGTCTGACTGTGCAAAATTCTTCCCACACTGATTGCATGTGAAAGGTGTCGCTCCAGTGTGAATTCTATAGTGATGCTTAAGTTTTCCTTTAAATGTGAAGCTCTTCCCGCATTGATCACATTTGTAAGGCTTCTCTCCAGTATGAATTCTCATGTGACAATTAAGGTTTCCTCTAAGTGAGAAACTCTTCCCACATTGAGAGCATCTGAAAGGCTTCTCTCCGGTGTGACTTCGCATGTGATCTTTCAGAAGTGCTTTACGAATGAAACTCTTTCCACACTGATCACATAAGAAAGGTTTTTCTCCAGTGTGATTTCTCATGTGATCAATGAGAAGTCCTTTACGGTTGAAACTCTTTTCACACTGATCACAGCTGTAAGGTTTCTCTCCAATATGAATTTCCATGTGAATCTTAAGGTCTCCCTTAACAGAGAAACTCTTTCCACACCGAAGGCATGCAAAAGGCTTCTCTCCAGTGTGAATTCTCATGTGATCATTCAAGAGTGCTTTACGCACAAAACTCTTTCCACACTGATCACATGTGAAGGGCTCCAACCCCAAGTGAATTCGTATGTGGTCAACAAGGAGTTGTTTACGAATGAAAGTCTTTCCACACTGCTTGCATGTGAAAGAATGTTCTACCTCAGTTCTTTGAGATCTTCTTCTCAAAAACTGAAAATAATTATTTTCAAAAGTCAAAGATTTTTCTCCAGGTTTAAAATTATGAGGTTCCGGATACTGATGTTTCCCCTCCACTTCATTTATTTTTTGACATTCCTCTTTTACCTCCATCAGACCTAAAGTGAACATTAATGTTAATGTTAATTTCAACATTTACTACATTTTCCCCTGGTTTCACAGACAAGGCTTAAGATAGTCCTAGACTAAAATGCATGTTTGAGCTGTTTCAGCTGAGAGCAATTTTAATGTCTTAAAATATGTCAGTGCCATTGTTTTGTCTCAAGATGTACACCAGTAATGTTTTTTTTTCTAGTGAATGTTTATAAAAGCTACTTAAATACCCTAATTGAACTAAGGCCTAAACCTGGCTTAGGCTGAGCCCTGTCTGTGAAACCGGGCCTATGGAAATCAAATGTTGTATTTGTTAAAGGGTTAGTTCACCCAAAAATGAAAATAATGTCATTTATTACTCAGCCTTATGCCGTTCCACACCCGTAAAACCTTTGTTAATCTTCAGAACACAAATTAAGATATTTTTGTTGAAATCCGCTGGCTCAGTGAGGCCTGCATAGCCATAAATGACATTTCCTCTCTCAAGATCCATTAATGTACTAAAAACATATTTAAATCAGTTAATGCGAGTACACTGGTTCAATATTAATATTATAAAGTGACGAGAATATTTTTGGTGCGCCAAAAAAACTAAATAACGACTTATATAGTGATGGCCGATTTCAAAACACTGCTTCATGAAGATTCGGAGCGTTATGAATCTTTTGTGTCGAATCAGCGGTTCGGAGCGCCAAAGTCACGCGATTTCAGCAGTTTGACACGCGATCCGAATCATGATTCGACACAAAAGATTCATGACGCTCTGAAGCTTAATGAAGCAGTGTTTTGAAATCGGCCATCACAATACAGGTCGTTATTTTGTTTTTTTGATGCACCAAAAATATTCTCGTCACTTTATAATATTAATATTTAACCACTGTACTCACATGAACTTATTGTTTTTGATACATTAATGGATCTTGAGAGAGGAAATGTCATTGCTGGCTATGCAGGCCTCACTGAGCCATCGGATTTCAACAAAAATATCTTAATTTGTGTTCCGAAGATGAACGAAGGTCTTACGGGTGTGGAACGGCATGAGGGTGAGTAATTAATGACATTTTCATTTTTGGGTGAACTAACCCTTTAACATTAGTTAATGCACTGTGAACATAAACAAACAATAAACAGATGTTTTTTTATTAACTAACATTATCAATGATTAATAAATAGTGTAACAAATGTATTGTTCATTGTTAGTTCATGTTAGTTATTACATTAACTTATGTTAACAAATGAGACCTTATTGTAAAGTGTTACCAGTATTATTATTATTATTATTATTGTGGTATTGAAACTTAATTGGTAAATTCAAATTCAATTGAAATTTCACTACTAAAATTTAGGTGTAATAACCTTATTAGAATAAAAAGTCAAAACTTATAAAAATAATATTATTTTTGTATTTTATTACTTGTTTTGTGATGGGGCCAGTGAAAATGTTGGCAGGGAAATTAAAATTTAGAATTAATTTAGAAGAAATATGGTGAACGCATGCTTTTGATGTTCCTCAGCAGTAATTAGTGGAGACTCAAGAATGATCACCAACCTCTGTGCTCCTCAGTGTTCACTCTGCCGGGTTCTGCCTCACTCATGTCCACAATCTCCAATTTAATATGCTCCATTTTTACATTGCACTATTTTTGAGATTTCATCAATGCTCTGTAAAACTTTTACTAAACATTTATTTCCAGTCTGTGCTTCGGAGCTTGTACGTTGTTGTTGTTCACCTTACTCCTCTTCTTCGTTTGTGTTTTATGTCGGTTGGCAAATCAGCTTATCTTGCATATCCGCCACCTACTGGAATGGAGTGTGGAGCATTGACGTTTGGGGAAAAGAAAAAACAAAAACTACATAAATAGGTCTACTCTTAAATCCTGTTTCTTAAAATTAAATCGATATCTTTTGGAAATATGTTATTTTTAGTACAGTATGTTAAACACTCTTAAATCTTCTTTTAAAAGACTGCTTTGAAAGCTGAGTATATAAATCTTAGATCTATAAACTTTCATTAACTCATTCTATATGTTGAAGCCCCAAGATCCTATCTTTTTTTCGTTGTTATATTTGTTATATAATTTGTTATTAATCTCATCCCAAAGTCTTCGCTGATATAACTGTGTCTTTATGTTTCTATAAATACTTGTCATTTTTTTCTGGCTGGTTTGTTCAAATAAAACAAAACAATACAGACACAAAAAACCTTTGATATTCAACATAATACAATGTCACAGATCACTATTTTCCAATGACACAAAATTAAATCAACAACAAAACTGTTTTGACTCTCACAAATGCTGATATTCTGATGAAATGACAAATAAATATATGCCTATTTAAAAAAAAAAAAAAAAACTTTTTTATTATCATTTTTTCAATTCATATTTGAGCCTGAACACTTGTGTACCCATATTTTATGCAAAATGTGGGAGGAGGAGTGTGCAGCAAACTTGCCTTTAGCAAACTTTAATTTTCATCGTCACGTCACGTGTTTTTCGCGTACTAGCTTTATCAAGCGTATATTTGTCACACGTGCGACGGTAATTCTCTGTTAGGACACACATGTCGTTCATCTGGTGCTGTGAACTCTAAACAGCAATATTTGAGGCTATTTTTGAAGTGATATTCGTGACCTACAGCTCTGTTTGGTTACAGACCGTAGGCCTAATCATGGTGAGCGTCGTGCAGTGTTTCATGTCCAAGCTGCTTTCACCTCTGTGGCGAAGAGCTCAGGAGGATGAGGAGGAGCAGGATCCTCATTTTGAGGGTTAGTGGATAAATGTGTACAGCGTAATTGATATTTTAAAGTAGGCCGCGTGAGACTGAGCTCTTTGCTGTGTGTTTAGGTGTGGCGCAGATCCGACAGGTGCAGACGGGCATCGTGACGCATCTTTGCGCGGATTATGGTCTCATAGATCATGCTGTGTATTTCACATCAGCAGTTGTGTTAGGAGGAGTCGTGCTGTGTGTGGGAGATACAGTTCAGGCCCTGGCCGTCCGGGAAGGAGCTCATGGACAGTGGAGAGCGCTTAGGGTGAGATCTGAGTCCACGAATGACCATTAGTATAGGGGTACAAATTGACAGTTGGCAAGCTGACTTAAATATCTTCTGTTCTTATGTCTTCCTTCTCTTTAATTGGCTTAATATTTGTGTTTAATAAAGCATTAAAACAGAAAATTTGGTATAACCAGGTATAAGGTCTTATTACTCAAAGAGACTATGGAATTGAATTGACAAAAATGTCAAGGTAAGAAGACCTTATATCAGTAAAACAATAGCATGCATTAAAGGTGCTAAAGAGGATGTTTTGTTTTATACATTTTTGCAATATTACTTGAAACTGTCTTTACTAACTGATAAAAGACTATTTATTAGGTGCACTGAAATGAATAATAATAATATACATCATCTGTGCACGAGGTAGGGCCTTAAAAACATCAGCCAATCGTTTGCCGTGCAATCACTGCTGTGATGTTCCTTGTCCGAGACGTGCACGGGTGTTTATAAATAAATAGGCCTGTAGAGGCAACCATTGCATTACATTGGAGCTAGGGCTGGGCGATGTATCGAATGCTTTTGTCACGCGCATTTCTTCAGTAAAGCCGGTTCCCTGATTACCGCTAAATCGCCATCACCTGCTTTCAAATGAAGCGGCATTCAATAGACGGAGCCGTAGATCACTGATAAGACACGCAATATCGCGTTCAATATCGATATGTATCGCCGTCGATATTGAACGCGATATTGCGTGTCTTATCAGTGATCTACGGCTCTGTCTATTAAATGCCGCTTCATTTGAAAGCAGGTGATGGCGATTTAGCGGTAATTAGGGAACCGGCTTTACTGAAGAAATGCGCGTGACAAAAGCATTCGATACATCGCCCAGCCCTAATTGGAGCAAAAGAATTTGTATTGATAACAGTTAATCGAACACTACTTACCATTAATATGACTCCTGATAATGCATGCTCATTGTCTTCTTTTTTCCTTTTGGCCATTTTCATCTTTGAAATGGTTAAACACTGCAAACAGATGGCGGCTGTGTAGTTTTCAACTGCTTTACATTAAAGGTGCCATCGAATTGAAAATTGAATTTACCTCGGCATAGTTGAATAACAAGAGTTCAGTACATGGAAATGACATACAGTGAGTCTCAAACTCCATTGTTTCCTCCTTATGTAAATCTCATTTGTTTAAAAGACCTCAGAAGAACAGGCGAATCTCAACATAACACCGACTGTTACGTAACAGTCGGGATCATTAATATGTATGCCCCCGATATTTGCATATGCCAGCCCATGATCAAGGCATTACACAAGGGCAGCCAGTATTAACGTCTGGATCTGTGCACAGCTGAATCATCAGACTAGGTAAGCAAGCAAGGACAACAGCGAAAAATGGCAGATGGAGCGATAATAACTGACATGATCCATGATAACATGATATTTTTAATGATGTTTGTAAATTGTCTTTCTAAATGTTTCGTTAGCATGTTGCTAATGTACTGTTAAATGTGGTTAAAGTTACCATCGTTTCTTACTGTATTCACGGAGACAAGAGCCGTCGCTATTTTCATTATTAAACACTTGCCGTCTATATAATGCATAAACACAACTTCATTCTTTATAAATCTCTCCAACAGTGTAGCAGTAGCCATTAGCCACAAAGCACTATCAAACTCATTCAGAATCAAATGTAAACATCCAAATAAATGCCATACTTACGCGGTTAGACCTGCTGCATGATGAACACTTTGTAAAGATCCATTTTGAGGGTTATATTAGCTGTGTGAACTTTGTTTATGCAATGATAGAGTCAAGAGCTCGGGAGGGGCGGAGAGCATGAGCAATTAAAGGGGCCTCAGCCTGAATCGGCGCATTTCTAATTATGCCTCAAAATAGGCAGTTTAAAAAATTAATAAAAAAAAAATCTAGGGGGTATTTTGAGCTGCAACTTCACAGACACATTCAGGGGACACCTTAGACTTATATTACATCTTGTAAAAAAACGTTCGATGGCACCTTTAAGAAAACAAAACTGTGAAAAAGTGAAACTACTAATATAAATTTCATCAATTCCAAATTGTTAAATTTTTACTTTGCATTGTAGCACACAGGTTGCACAGACCGCATGTATTCACCGACCATTATCGCAAACAAAATGGTCAAGAATCCTGTTTGAATTTATTACAGTTTGTTATAGGGCTGGGCGATATATCGCACGCAATTGTCACGCGCATTTCGTCAGTAAAGCCGGTTCCCTGATTACTGCTAAATCGCCATCACCTGCTTTCAAATGGAGCGGCATTTAATAGACAGAGCCGTAGTTCACTGATAAGCTACGCAATATCGCGTTCATTATCGCAGATGAATCGCCTTCGATAATGAACGCGATATTGCTTAGCTTATCAGTGAACTACGGCTCTGTTTATTAAATGCCGCTCCATTTGAAAGCAGGTGATGGCAATTTAGCGGCAATCAGGGAACCGGCTTTACTGACGAAATGCGCGTGACAATCGCATGCGATATATCGCCCAGCCCTAGTTTGTTACAGAGAAGGTTCGCTCACAGATTTAGTAGCAGAAAATCGTACGCACTGCCTCATGAAGGAATTTCACAATGAACATGTTTGTCAGTGTTTTCAGATCCTCAGTGCTTTTGTGAGCAAGTGTCATCAGAGCTGGTGTGCATGGTTGCCAGATTTGGAAAATTAAGTAAAACCTGGGCAGAAAATATATCCTTTTAAAGAATTAGTTCACTTTCAAATGAAAATTACCCCAAGGTTTACTCGCCCTCAAGCCACCCTAGTTTCTGATGAACACAATCGGAAAAATATTAATAAATATCCTTCCTGTATGCATCCAAGCTTTATAATGGCAGTGATCGAGGCCAATGAGTATGAGCTGAAGAAAGTGCCTCCATCTACATCCATCCATCATAAACATATTCCACACGGCTCCGGGGATGCTAATAAATATTTTTTTTTTTTTGAAAGTGAACTAATCCTTTAAGAGAAAAGTCCCGTTTGGGGTATTTATGCTCTTGACATCTGGTAACCCCAAGCAGGAAAGGTAGTTGAGGCTTGTTACCAATGCAAGATATTGGAAATGTCTAAATTAAAGAACTTTTTCAGGAAAAATAACAAGCACCCAATATTTCAATGTTTTTTTGTTGTTGATGTTGTTTTTTTTGTTTGTTTTTTTAAATCTATCAAGAGAAGCAGAAATCATTATCAGATTAAAATACGATTAATCCTGCAGCCCTTCCTCCAAATGGCATTAATCTGTCTCCATTCTTTGGATTTTAATTGGATTTTTAACTTGCATACTGCATTAATTGACAAATAGTATATAATGTGTTTTTCTAATGTTTTTATTATTTTCTAGAAATAAATCTATAATTTAGAGGTGAACATTGTTTACAAAAAAAAATTGTGCATGTTTGTGTGGGTAGCTAGTTATTTATGATTGCCATTGCTCGCTAAGTATTCATTGATAGAACTAGGTAGTTTAAAAAAAAATGTGTAGCAAATTATTAATAATTGTACAACAAAATTCAGATATGACATACAAAGCAACATGACTTAATCGTGAAAAAGGAGAGAAAGGTTTTTGTCACTTTGAGCTCATTGTAACCTCTCTAAATTTTGGATAAAGTGCAGATAATGAATGTCAGCATTGGCATGAGACAAATGAACAATTGTCATGGAAATGTCAGGTGTCTCTAAGTTTTAAATCTGGATTTATTGCTACATGAAAACTCAATTGCCCAATGAAAATATTACAGGGGACAAATTTACAATTTATTAAAAGCACAAAAAAGTGCTTTTTTTATATGCTATTTAAGCATATTAATATTAAATAATTACATCAAATTATTTCTTGTGGGTTTTCCCCCCCCCCCCCAAAAGTAAGCTTTTTGTTCTTTTATAATATTTATAGAAAATCTTTTTTTTTTTTTTCTCATAGAATGTTTACTTTGTATCATTCAATATATAGGAAATAGTAAATGAGTGAAGGAGTGCCCAATTTCGATCACAGCTAGTGTCTTGTGAGTCACTGAATAATGCACTCAAAAGATTCATTCAAACCACACACATGCTGGCTCAGAGTTCAGAGTTGAGAATCACTGGTTTATTAGGTATTTCCCTAGTTATGAGCTTGTGAAGTACTGATTGAAGACTGAATTATGCAGTCTGGATGTTGTTCATTAATTTCTTCTCAAAAGCAGTAATATTATGAGCATCTTTTTTCTTTTTATTTTGAAGTGTTGTTGATTTTGGAATACATTTTTAAAAATCTAAATAATGTGTACAATTTCTTTTTGTTGATTTCAGGTGGAGCGACAGAAGGACATGTGGGAGAGTGGAGGATCAGAAGCACTCAAACAGGACTCTGTTAAACCCAGGCCTCTGATTGGAACAGTGACATCATGTGATCGAGATGGAGGACTTATAAACCAGACAACATATTTCCCACGATCTGCTCTCTGTGAAGGTCAGAAAATCAGTTTATTTGCTTTCATGCTCAATAGTATGCTATGACAGGCCTTTATTGCAGCTCACAGACTGACATTTTATCTCAGTGTGCGAGTATTTAAAGGGCTTTTTATCATGTATCTGTAACTTTCAGAACACAAAACATTTTCCACAGTCCAAAATCTGATTAGACCGTTAGCATCTCGCTCAAAAATGACCAAAGAGTTTTGATATTTTTCCTATTTAAAACTTGACACCTGCTTGCACAGGGAGCGTGCCTTGCAACCATGGAGACATTTGTGAGAGACGATTCAGAAGATATTTACTTTGGTGCAGATCCTGAACCGTATCTATTTGAACCGGAATACACTGAAAATGAGCTTGCTGCGGACTATTTTCAGGCGCTGCATAATATCATTGCGCCATGGTACGGCAGCAAAGTTCCTTGATTATTACGCTGGAATGAGAGTATAGTTCCTAGCCACATCGGCCTAGAAAATCACAACTTCCATTAGTCTTAGTACACGATGTAACTACAGAAGTCAAGTTTTAAACAGGAAAAATATCGAAACTCTTTGGTCATTTTTGAGCGAGATGCTAACGGTCTAATCAGATTCAATGATCTATGCTAAGCTGCAGCTAAAAGTGCTACCGCTTGACCCGGAGATCGGCTGAATGGATTCGAAAACGGTAAAACTCAACTGTTTAACTCTAGGAGAGTTGCAAAATTAGCCTATTTTCAAAAATAGTGGTGTGTTCCTTTTAATTCTCAAAAATCTATCTTTTATATATATATATATATATATATATATATATATAATATATTAGGGGTGTGACGAGACGGGTATCTCACGAGACGAGACTCAAGATTGAGTTCACGAGACGAGAAAAGATTTTTACACACTATTTTTAAGAAATCCTCAATGGCAAAATACATGACTAGAAAAAATATTCTGCAGGTGTATTTGAAATGTTTTAACTAATCATCTTATAATGAATGTCATTCAGTTCTACTTTCTGAGTATGAATTATCATATGCAGTAAAAGACAACAATACTCAAGTACTGTAAAAGGTTTTGCCAAGGTTTTAACTCAACTGACTGACTTTTTCTTCTGTATGATTTCAGTCTCTTCAGACCTTACTGTACATGATTTATGAGCTTCTACAACCTTTGACCTCCTAACTGAACTCCTTTCCACAAACTGATCATAGAAATAAAAAATAAAAATGGTAACACTTTACAATAAGGTCTCATTTATTAACATTAACATATTAACCAACATCAACTAACAATGAGAAATATATTTGCTACAGTATTTATTAATCTTTATGTTAGTTAATAAAAATAGTCATTCATTGTTAGTTCATGATAGTTCACAGTGCATTAACTAATGTCAACAAATGAAACCTTACTGTTTGTGCTCAATAAGATTAAGAGAAAACTGTTATTCATTTTTATGGTAACATTACAAGTTGAAACCATAATCGCACCCTCTCAATATTCAAAGTGCAAATAAGACCAACTTTTTCTTTGATACAGAGCTAAGAGATGGTTACAACTACACTGCCCAGCCTAAAATAGTTTTCATATTGAGAGATATTTGCATTCATCAGGGAGCCGCTTTCAAAATGCGGGGTATTGAAATCGCGTTTGAATGCGTGCGCGCGTTTACTTTCACTTTCAGCGATCGTGCGTAGCTACTCTTTAAATATGGAGCGGCGGCGACCGTTATCCAACTTAATTAAATGTTTTTTATTTAAACACAAAGCAAAAGGACAGTGGAGGCGTAATGTAAATGTAGCGGTGGCATATTCTTTCCTAATCATCCTAACACTCTGTCATGGCAACATCACGAGACTACTTTTCGCCTCGATGAAAAATCTCGTCACGCTTTAGTCTCGCGAGATCTCGTGACACGAGATCTCGTCACACCCCTAATATATATATATATATATATATATATATATATATATATATATATATATATATATATATATATATATATATATATAATATAATATAATATAAAATATGGAAATATAAAAAATAAGATGGTAAAAAAGGTATGCAACAGTGATTTTTAAAATCAGTTTCACAGCATTTATGTTGATGGTGTGTGTGTTTTAGGATTCGAGCCAATGAAGGGAGACTGGGTGCTGGCGCAGTATGTCATCAGCCCTGCAGAATGCAGCAGCCAGGCTCAAGCAGTTTCTCCATTGCGTTACCGCCGCATGGATGGGGTTAGTAATTATCACACTGTGCATGTGGGACTGTTGTATAAGAATCTGTACTTTCTAGACTTGGGAAAGTCGAGAGTGATTACATTTAGTGATGTCCTGACTAGGGTAGTGTTGGGAATTGAAAAACAATTTCAATTCTGGAATTGGATACTTGTTATAAAATTAACATTTTGATTCCACTTATCGATTCCTTTGTGTCCATTTTAATGTGGTTTTAAATCATTCAAATGCAAAGAGATGTGAAAGAGATCTCAATTCGGCACTCGCGCGCATGTTTTCTATGCTGGAATTTGCCTCCTAATATAGTGCACGAACATGGAATTGAGTTATTTTTCGCTCCTTGCGCTTGAACGGACAAATACACACGAAATTATGTCAAAATATCCTCGTAAACACAGTTGGTCTCATTAATTGTAATCAAAGAACAAAAGGAAAAGTTACAAACTTATGAAAGTTACAAAAGTTATTTAGTCAAAAGTAGTGAGCCATTTTTTTCGTGTGTTGTTTGATTAACATTAAAACGCAGACAGCAGCACAGTAGGAATCTTAGATTATGGATTAATCTTGGATTATGCAACAGACATTGTACAGCTTGTACAGTTTGTTATATCGGCCTTTTTCCTGCTATAGCCAATATGCCGATGGTTGTAAATTGACCAAAAATATGCCGATACATCAGTGCATCTCCATTTAAAATCACATTAAAATGTGCACACACCGGAACCAATAAGTGGATTCGAAATGCACCTGTCTTATCAAAGCCACGGTTCTTGGAAATTTGGAGTGAATTAGTCTGGATCACAAGACTTATTTTGTAAAATGTCAGTGCTTGGAAATCCATAGGTCAAAAACTATGGTAACCCTGACAAACTTGCCTTTGGGGTTTTAAAGGACACTTAATATTTAGTAATATTATAGATTTGACTACACTGACACTATAGGATGAGTGCAAAACCTGAATTGAATTGCGATGAATAATGAAACTATTGTCTTCTGTCGAGCTGCTTTATAGCTGAAATTGAATTTGTTTCTTAAAACCCATTTTAGCCCACTGGCAACTATAGTTGCCGCAGTGTATGGTTGTCATTTTCCTTTTGTAAGTATTTTTTTTTAGATATTTTCCATGTTTTATGTCTCAATGACATGCAAGAAAACAACCAAATAAAGGATTTCAAGAACAAAAAAAAGGTATTCACTTCCTTCCTGTTACATGAGGCCATCAACTTCCAACCCCTACTTCCAGGAAGCATATTGAAGGCAAACCCTCCCAAAGAAAAGTAATTTTCATGTTAATATTAAGATTTTTTTGTTGACATATATCTATATAATCATGAGGGTCTCTAGAATCATCCAAACAAAACAAATCTTACAAGAGATCTATAGTTTTTTGTATACTTAGTCAAAAGTCCAAGCGGCAACTATAGTTGCCGGTGGGCAAATGACTTGTAAGTACGTATATTATGGGGAAATGGGGTATACTGTGTTTAATGGGTTAATAAATCAAGGTTATTGGTCTTGTTTAGTGCCTTTTACTTTCAGAATATTTTATATTGATATATATTGTTATTTGTTTATTTATTTTTTGTTTGTTTGTTATATGTGACCCTGGACTGCAAAACCAGACACAAGGGTCAATTTTTTGAAATTGAGATTTATACATCATCTGAAAGCTGAATATATATATAAGCTTTCCATTGATGAATGGTTTGTTATATTTGGCTGAGACTCAACTATTTGAAAATCTGGAATCTGAAGGTGCAAAAAAAAAAAATCAAAATATTGAGAAAATCGCCTTAAAAGTTGCCAAATGAAGCCCTTAACAATGTATATCCATTCACAAAAAGAATTTTTTTATATATTTACAGTACAAAATTTACAAAATATCTTCATGGAACATGATCTTTACTTAATATCCTAATGATTTTTCTCATAAAAAAAAAAAAAATCAATAATTTTGACCCATACAATGTATTGTTGGCTATAGCTACAAATATACCTGTGTGACTTCTGACTGGTTTTGTGGTCCAGGATCACACATAGGAGTATTTTTTTCTAATGAACAATGTAATTTAACTTTTTTGATTCACAATGCTCTGTTGGAGCAACTTAATGGCTGCACTTTGTTCTGCACTATGTTCCACCACTTTAAAGGTCCCGTTTTTCGTGGTTTTTTTGAAGCTTTGATTGTGTTTATAGTGTGCAATATAACATGTTCATGTTTCGCGTGTAAAAAAACACAGTATTTTTCATATAATTTACTTATCTGTATACCGCTGTTTCCACTGTCATAAAAATGGGCTGATGACTTCCTTATTCTATGAAGTCCCTCCTTCAGAAATACGTAACGAGTTCTGATTGTGCCAGCGGTTCCTGTGTTGTGATTCGACAGCAGCTTAGCTTACCGGTTGTGGTCCATAAACAACGCCTTCTCCAGACAAAGAGGGAACTGCTCCATCTTTCAAGAATAATCTTTGTGCGAATCCGGCATTAAACTGATTGAGATTGAGGAAGCTGTCCTCAGCAAAATGTGCTGCACATAGTTTTACATGTGGATTATAATTTTCGGGAACCGAGTTAAACATAAATTGTAACCATTGATCTCTAAGTACAGCGTCCCTGGGAAGGCCAAACAAAGGTGATTGGACTGCGGGATGAAAATATCAGCGTTTCGACGACATGGCGACAAACACACTCTACAAACGCAACTCTTGCTCTTCTCCGTGGGAGCGCAACAAGACCACGCCCCCTTTTTTTGTGTATTCCTGTGGGCGGAGGTTAGTCAAAAAACTGTTTTAGTGACGTCATTAAAGAAGGAAGTAGAGGGATGTAGTCCAAACTGGCCGTTCGATGTAGGCGACTTCTGTTAAATAAAATATCTCGCTTGGCATTGAACTTTGAGCTTTAAAATTTTACAGATTTTATTTATACTCTAACAACAACATTACACACTAACTAAAGTTTGAAACATGGGATCACGAAGAACGGGACCTTTAAAACAAATGGATTTGTTGTTTGTTTTGTTTTCATATTCAAGAGATAAGCTAGATGCAGCTTTTTTGTGTTTGCATCGAATGTTCTTCAACTTTGATTGATCTGTTGATCTGTTGAAAGCAGTCATTTTGAGTTAGATGCATAAATGTTCTCCTCCTATTCAAATTTTACATTGAGGGGTGCATACAACATATTTGCCCACCAGCAACTATAGTTGCCGCACATTCAAATACGTTTTTTAAGAAGGGAAAATAAATGCAGAACATGTTCACATAGGACACTATTAACAGGACTAAATGCATGAAATCATTCAGAAAAATTTGGGCACAAATGGGTTTTTAATTTCTTAATAATGACACTATTGCTTTACAGCAGAATTTGAATTTATTTCATATTTTTAAGTTTGCAGTATTGATTTTCCTGTTCATTACTGTGAAGCTGTTTTGAAACGATCCATATTGTATAAAGTGCAATGAAAATGGTGACTTGACAAAAAAAAAATGCAGAAACCGGAGCTCATCACATGAGAATGGGATTTTAATTTTGATAAGTCAAGTTATTTTTATTTGTATTGAGCAATTCATTTTAAAGCACGTGTCAGGTGTGACTTCCTCAGGACTCTCTTGCTGTCTGTCTCTCAGGTCAGTGTGACGAGAACACAAGGCAACAGTGGTGTTGTGGAAGACAGCGTGTTCTTCAGCCTGGAGTCTCTGATCGTGCCACCAGGCTTCAGACCTGCTCGCGGTGACGTGGTGAATGTGGTGGTGCTGGAGAGCAGTCAGTCACTGTACAGCTGGAGAGCTCTCTGCATGATGCCCGTTCAGCACAGGTGACACCTTCCCTTGCTCCTTCATGAGGAGACCTGCATGATTAAATTTGCACCTAACTGGATTTAGTCGAGAAAACTGCCGAATTTCAGATGCATTTTGCTGCCCAGTCACAGAATTTGAGTTTAGTAATATAATATAGAAATGGCGTAAAATGCTTTTCCAGAATGGGAGTGTGCAACTCCACTTTGGTCTCTGAGCACTCTCACCATGAAATCAAAATATTGCAGTGTTTATTATAAATGATTTATCTGTGCACATCATTATTTTTCTTCAAATTCTTGTCCCTCATAATTGTTAATCAAAATAACTTCCCATCCCTCTTGCAACGACATCCCTTCTCTGACTTGAGGGAGGGGCAACCTGTCACTCACATGAGACGTTTTATACATATTTTGTCCTCTTAATTTGGCTGTCAAGATGGCTGAAAAACTAATTGGGATTATTTTACTTAGGTATCACTAATTCAAATTGTGACAATTTAAAGGGGTCATGAAATTCATTTTTATTTTATTTTTATTTTATAATGTTCTCTGAGGTCCAATTATAATTTTATCAAGATTTTTACATAAAACAAATGGAAGTAATAGGCTATTTTCAATCCTGTTTTTGACCTTCTCTTTTGAACACATGCTGCATTCAAGACTTGGAGGTAAACGGCCACTGCTATGAGTGGGTAACAGTTTTGCATATTAAAATAATTTTCAGCGTTCCCGCCATTATATGTGTGAAATTGTTTTGAAAAATATCACTGTTGAAAAATATCTTGGTACGTTTATGCGCATTACATATGCTTTATAAGTCTTGGTTGTGGCAAATAAAGTTTAAAGGATTAGTTCACTTTCAAATAAACTTTTTCTGATAATTTACTCACCCCCATGTCATCCAAGATGTTCATGTCTTTCTTTCTTCAGTCGAAAAGAAATTAAGGTTTTTGATGAAAACATTCCAGGATTATTCTCCTTTTATAGTGGACTTCAATGGCCTCCAGACGGTTGAAGGTCAAAATTAAAACTGCCTTTTTATTGTGGCCAGCCTAAGGCACACCTGTGCAATATTCATGCTGTCTAATCAGCATCTTGATATGCCACACCTGTGAAGTGGGTGGATTATCTCGGCAAAGGAGAAGTGCTCACTAACACAGATTTAGACAGATTTGTGAACAGTATTTGAGAGAAATAGGCCTTTTGTGTACATAGAAAAAGTCTTAGATCTTTGAGTTCAGCTCATTAAAAATGGAGGCAAAAACAAAAGTGTTGCGTTTATAATTTTGTTCAGTGTTATTAATTATAAACAGCATCATTTATGATTAGTTCTTAAATCAAACGTTTAAAGGGGGGGTATCACACACAGTTTCTGCCAATCTCATGTTAATCTTGAGTACCTATAGAGTAGTAGTGCATCCTTCATATCTCTAAAGTCTTTAGTTCTATCATATTTATAAAAGATACATACGCTGTACCGAGTCTTTCCGAAAACAGCCGAGCGCCTGGAGGCATGTCGTGTGAGCGGAGCTAAAGAGTGAAGAACACGCGCAGCTTTTGCGTAGCGATCAGCTGCAAGCTATCAATGGTCAGCTAAACAAATGTATTTAAACACGCAATACACCATCGCATTATCCCTGGATAACTTTTGAATCACTATAATGAATATAGTGTGTAGTGATTGATGAATAATGAATTATGAATTCACTACGTTCATGTTGTTTACATTATATGCACTTAGGTGCCTATTGACAACAAAACAGACATTTGAAGCAGTTTTACTCACCATTTGCGGTTCTGACTCATGACCGGGATCATTATTGCTGTGACCGCTCCATCTTTCAGTTTCAAATGATCTGTAAATCCAGAACTGGGCCTTGTTTATAAAACCATAAGTGCTGATCCTGAGGGCTCAAGCAGCCACGGAAAACACAAGATATTCTCCATTCATTTTAACCAATAAAAAAGTGATTGCAACCATCTGTTTCTATTGCTATTTTAGTAGTCCAGATAATTGAGTAAAGGTATTTAAATGGTTATTAAATTTGACATGGTTTTACTAAATTCGCTGGAAATGAACTTTTCAACTCCTCTCGTCACTTATGAGCATTTCCCGGTATCCCCTGAAACGTCACTATCTCTGCTCTCCAAATATGGTGTTACACGTTGTATAGAACCAATCAAAAAGCTTAGAAATGTAAACACACTGACATAAACGCTGATTTTTATCAATGGGAAGCCCCGTTTCGACCGACAGGCATGCGATTGGTCCAGCCATCCTCCTGTCAGACTAGCGCACGCTCTGTGTAAACAAGCTAGTAGATCTCCTCAGAAAGATTCAAGGTCAGTGCTTTATAGTGTAGTGTAGTATACTGTGTGTAAGTTCTGTTTATTAATAATATTTGAGAAATGTCGCTGTCAAAAGAGAAAAAAGTGGCCAAAGCTTTAAACTCACTGGAGGCTGCTAACCTAAGCTCTGCTTCTCTCTCTCTCTCTCTTCTGCAGAGGGTTGTGCTGTGATTATCTTCTCTTGAACTTCCTCTTGAACTTTCCTCATTCAGGTGTGAAAGTGGAAAAAAAAAAATCAACTGAAACTTTTGTCTTTTTTGGTCTAAACGTTGTCTTATGTTGAATCTTCTACTTTTCTGCTAATTTGTTGATAAAATTATTCTCATTTTTCGTAATTTATCTGGAGCTCAACTCAAGTGTGACCATCTCTCACGGAATTCTCTCTCTCTCTCTCTCACTCACACGCACACACACACCCTCTCTCTCAAGCAAAAATGTAGCACCTCTGTTTTAGTAAATCTTTGTAAAAGTGCCTTATAAAATATTAATTCAAATAAATACTTTAAAATAATTTGAGCTTCAGCCTGGTTTAATAGCATTTATATATATATATATATAAATGTCTTTGGTCAAATTAAGCTGTAAAATAAAAAGTTTAGCCCTTTAAATGCAATGGATTTTGAAAGATATCAACAAAAAAATGGGCAAAAAACTTTCAAAGCGATTTTTCTCAGGTTTTCAATTGGAAAAAGAGGGCAGACGACCATAATTCAAATGGGTATATCTTTAAAACCATTCAAGGTATGACTTTGACTAGGATATCATTTTAAAGCTTATTGTCTCATCTTTCCTTTGATACCAAAATCTCAATTTTGAAATTTGGCTCACTGTGACTCATTTTGCTGGATCAGGTCACAAATACCGAGCTCACGTCAATGTAATGCATGAGCACAAAACTCTCAGCTCCACTTAACACTGGGTTCTTTGGGAAGCAAGGTTATCTTTCCCTCACAACCAAAAACACACTTCTTTGGTGACATTGTTGATTTTGTGAAGTCCTGTGATCTGTGTAGCGCTGCCGATGACTTCCGTAAAGCCGAATGCGCATTGATGGGCGTGCTCTTGCTCTCTCGCTCTGGTCTGCGCGCGCACTCTTCCGGGAGAAGTGCCCGTACAAGGAATTCCAACCTTTCTGATGTCACAGACACATACTTGAAAAAAAGACAGCGAAATTTATGAGCATTTGGAAGAGTATTTTTGGCACAGAAATACTCCGTCATACGTCCAACTCGTGTTTTGAAACTTCGGCCATGTTTAGTATGAGAATCCAACTCTTTAACAGTGTAAATAAGTCAGAATACATGAAATGGCATTATACCCCCCCCACCCCCCCCCCCCTTTAAAAACTAGTCATAGAAAAGTTTAATTTATCAGCTGATTACATGACTTACAGAGTTAACCCTTTACCCTGTTAGATGTAATTATCCATACTTTAATTTTGGCTTTGGTAAAATAATAATAATAAAAATTTCCGTACATAACTTTAAAATAGCAAATTCTTGGCATTCTACCTTGTGCAATATTTGTTGTTTTGGTTCATAAGACAAGGAAACAAAGACAATTAAATTGTTTATTAAATCATCAACTCTTTGTATGACAGTTAATTTTAAACCAAAATGTCATAATCATGACTAGGTCAAAACATTTGTTTATTCACTATATCACAGTCATGACTTTTTCCCACTCACATCTTCTTTGTCATCTTCCCTCTTTGTGTGTTTCTAATAGTCCAAACCCTTCCGAGCTGAATATGTCAGATGCAGACATTCACAGTTTGCTGGAGAATAAAGGTGGGCTTCAGGTCAGCCGGGAAACCCATTTTGGGTCTCTCCTAGTAGGAACCTGCAAAGAGCTGCTGATCTGGATCCGGTGAGTTCACACATGCACAACTTAAATATCACTGACTTAGAGTTAGTTTAGTTAGTTTTAGTTAGAATGAAAATCCTGTAATTTATTCATCCTCATGTCGTTCCAAATAAGTGTGTGACATTGACCAAAAATATTGATATTTTCTGCCATTTTGTCAGTTCAGGGTTTTTTTTGTCGATAGCAATAATTAGTCAGTATTTTGCCAAGTATGTTTTATGCTGGGATCTTTGCCGGTTCATATTCTCTGCATGTCATCAGTTAATGGAACTTTTCCATTAAGAGATATTTTCCACCTTACATAAATTTCCAGGTTTATTGTTACATTTAATCAGTACATTCAATTAAAATATCGAGACACTACAGACTGTTATCAAATAAATGAAATCAGAATCAACAAAATCCATTTTTGCACTGCAGAAATGGCACAGAAGCTGCATCTAAAGCAGCATTTAGATCAGGGGTAGGGAACCTTTTTTTGACCAAAGAGACAATTTTTGGTAAATGCATTTTTCCAAAACAGCCACAGCAAAAAAATAATGTAATATAATAAAATAATATCTATATAATATAAATGTATATGTTTTTTTTTTTCTATAACATTTCAGTAATGGTACATTTATTAAGTCCATAGACAACTAAAAACTAACAAATATGCAACAAACAATAAATAAGTTGCAATATGAAATTAATTGTTCAGGGATTTCACTGTGAGGTTGTTACCACCTGAGTCACATAAATCCTCTTCGTGAGTGAGTGTCAACTCGCAGTGCTTACATTGAATGTTTTTATGTGCCTATTCACCAAGGCGGGCATTTTGACATATTCTGTGGCTACTATGCCTGTCTGTGTTCCGCTAGGAGCGAGTGCACAGAAAGCATGCGTTCAGTAGCAGTTTAGTATACTGTTTTATAAAATCAATATCACATTTGCAATTGTTCTGATTATTCTGGGTCAGCACAATTGCTCGTGTGATATTATTCTACAAGGATTTTCAAGACAAAGTGAGTGGCACACTCGATAGTGTCTGCTTCCACTGCGTTAAAAGATCATTACCATATTATCGTAGAAAATACATATCGCACAGCACTAGTTCCAAACCTGTATGACTTCCTTTGTGGAAAACGAAAGGAAATGTTTAGTGTCTGAGCTGCTTTTGTCCATTAAAAGCCTGGGAAAACAGAATTGACATTGTGTGTTGTTGTGTGTGGTGTGACTGATTGCGTTGCACCAAATTATTAAAACGGATATGAGAGCAATGGCATTTTGCTTAACTTCTATCATTTTCAATTAAAAAGACATGCAGGTGAGTAGGTGATGACATTTCATTATTAGGTGTGCTGTTCCTTTAGCACTTGAATGGATTTATTATAGGAACGTGACAGAAATAGCAGGATTGCGTTGTTTTGATTTCTGATGCATCTGTTGATTCTTTCTCTCTGTGTTGATTTAAAACAGAAACACTGGCTCAGAGAGTCACAGCCTGAAGTGCTGTGAGTTTGCAGGATGGGACTCGGGCCAGCAGTTCTGTCTCAGTTCTGTGTCTCTCAACAATGGCAAAACTCAAGACATGCGTGCCTCCTGCAGCTTGAACCGGTGCGCTGATGAAAGCAGGACAGATGGGGAGGTAGAGGACGGTGAAGGTTCTGTGGAGAAGCAAGCCGTGCGGATGCTGGAGAGAAACCTGGAGATTGAACCTGGAGAAAAGGTGTCTGTGACCCTCAGCTGTCAGGCCAAGTAAGGTTTTTTTTTTAATGCATTTATTCACTTGTTGTTACTGCATATGATAAATTGGAATAAAATCAAAATCACAATATAGCTTAGTGAGGTTATCACATCATGCATCATTGGGGCAAAATTGCATTGTTGCGAAAGTCATTTTTCAGCTTTTTTATTTTCTATGCAGATGCAAAATCACACCATTATTTTTTTATAATTATTTCCAAATAGATTTATTCAAGTCATCTGAGGTAAAGTTTCTGTATTTTACATATCACCTATATAATGCAGCGCTACATGTATTTTTTTTGGCTCAGAAATATTTAATAATAATATATTTATTTAATATTTACCCACTTTTAAATTTATTTTTTACCAACTGAACAACTAACTTTCTTTGCATTTACGAGGTATCTTGTGTGTGGGGCAGTGTCTTGCCTTCATTTCCTGAGATGTTAATAAAAGTAAAACATATAGAACGTTCTAGATTTTAAAGTCTGCATTTCCAATGTCAAGGATGTGACATGTCTAAGCATCTATGCTGCATGTCTGTCTTGCTGAAAATGCATGTACTTATTCTAATGAGGAGACGCTGTCTTGTAATTTTTCACAACAGCATGTGACACTTTCCTTTGACAAACACTTCAAACTGAGAGATGTGTACAGGGTTTGTTTTTGTGTTGTGAGTTTCTGCTTTGGTGTTTTGAATACTCTTCTATAGACATTTCATATCCTGAGTCTCTGACAAAAATGCAATCCATGCATTTTGGGGTTTTGCCTTTATTGCCACGTGAAAGCAAAGTGTAAATTTGCAGAACTTTTTCATGCTTAAACAGCAACATTACACACTAAAGTCATTTTTTTTTTTTTTTTTTGTCTATATTATATATAGTTTTTATTACATTTAATTTGTTTTGGTTAGTTTAGTGTATCAAGTTAAACTAAAATAAATAATGAGAAACTAGCTGAAATAGAATAATTGTTTTTATATTTCAAGTAAAGAAATTTTTTTTTTTTTTTTTTTTTTTTTTTAATGGTTTTAGTTGACTATAATAACCCTAGTCTGTGCAGGCCAACGGCTGCTTCTCTCTGGCAAACGTCTTTCTGGTTTGAACACATGGTAAGGTGTTTTAATGTGTTTGCTGTAGGACTCTGGGTCGCTCTGCTGAACTGCTGCTCCTGCACTTCTCCTCTTTCACCATTGCGAGGCGTCTGGAGGTCTCTGTGAGCAGCGCGGAGGAGAGTCTGCTCAAACCCAGCGTCCCCTACACTGCTTTAACAGCACTGCCACTGCAGCAGCAGCCCGTCCAGGTGCTCACGATTACGGCTCCTCCGGCTCCCATCAGGTGAGGCTGATTACCTGACACTTGCTGATCTCATCTAAAACATCACTGATTGTGGGCAAATTCCAAACGGAAGGGAGCATCCCTATGCCTTACTCCCTTCGAAGGGCAGAGCCCTTAAAGTGGGGACTTTGGAGGGAACAGGGCACTTGTGTGCCATTATGTAGCCGTTTGGAATGCACTTGGCGAAGGGAGCAATGAAAGACAATGTAATTTCTTAATTATCTTCACCTGGGATGTTCCCATGACAACACAGCACGGTGCCCATGGAGCTGTTCTTACGATAAAAACGTCTTATTATTGCTGTTAACATAACTGCTGCAAATAAAGATATATATATATAATATATGGTTGAGAGATATCATGAGAAAAAAAAAAAAAAAAAAAAAAAAACTTGAATTGCTCTGTTTGTAATGTTAACTCAAACTCTTCCGTCATCTAACTTTAGAATGATGGATCACATGACCATAAATGATAAAATTATTTCTTATTATTAATTATTAAGTGACCATCGGATGTACCCTTCATTTACGGCCTTGTGGAAGGACCCTTCGTGAAGGGATTCAGTTGTTCACTTTCGTTTGGAACACCCCTACAAATGGCGTCCCCTTCTCGAAAAGCCTTCAAGGGCGCAAAAGTGCCATTTGGAATTTGCCTTGTGTGCTCAAATCCATTTCCTTTCCTGCTTTAGCTAACTTTCTCAGCGAGGTTCTCTTCAAACTGGAAGCTGACAGTGTATTTTAAGTTATATATTAGTTAAAAGTTATATGTAATTTGGCCTCTAAAATTGCTATAAAATCAAAGCCATATGTACAACCAAATTTGAAGTTAACAAAAATTGAGCTTGCCAAAAGTTTAAGTACCGTATTTATGATAGTGCAATGTCCAATTTCAAAACGGTTTTCACAGTATGAATTTTGAGTGTTTAATCTTTAGAATTTTATATAATTTGATGATTACTAAAATATGTAATATGTCTCAAAAAAGGCAATAAAAAGGTTGCCAAGTGTCCCGCTACCAGCACCCTGACAGTTAACAGGTTAAACATCTAACTTTTTTTCTTCTTTTTTTTTTTTTTTTACACTTCATTTTCTTTACATTTTTCATTTTTTAAAAAACTGCTTTCATTTCTGCAATAATCTGCTGAGTTTCCTTTAAGGGCTGTATTCCCAAACATTCATGAACGTTGATGAATTGAAACCATTTAAGTTCAGAGGCCAGTTGCATAAACTTAGTCACTATATTAAGACCGTGTCTTAAGAACTAGTTTGACCAAATTGCAGTTAACCAAGAGGTAATCAATGTTATTTTTTCAATTCAAATTACACCAATCTACCTTTTTATGTAACAGACTTTAAAAAATTAGGACCACTCTTCATGAAAAACATTAGTGTCTTAACTTTTAAGTCTAGTCTAAGTGGTTTATGCAACCGGCCCCAGGTCTGTGATTGAAAATGGGGGCGACAGTAACAAATGTAGCTGTTGTTTGCCCATTACATTACATTTCTTTTCCTCCTCTTCATCCATGTTTTAGTTGTGTGTATATTTATACTGTACATAATTGTGCGAATGGTAAACATTTACTATGCAGAAAGATTTTTTTTTTTTTTTTGAGCATTTTGTCTCTTTCGACAGGCTTGCAAGGCGGCATCTTCCAAACTTCTTGGGGCATTACGGTGTGCCGCAGGCTCTCAGAAATTGTGTTGAAGCTCAGAAGGATGTGCTGGTTGTCCAACCTGCTCTGGCAGAGGTAACGTCATCTTCAGTGCTGTTTTCCACATGATCATTCATCTCAGTCATTGCTTGTAGGGCCCTATGAAATCTTTTAATTTTTCTGGATTCCATTTTAATGGTTAAATAAAATTTTTGTAATCTAAAAGCAGCCTGCATGTCTAATAGGTTGTTTGCAACCACGTGGTTCTGGTGACGCGCAAAATTCCGGTGGAAGGCAAGCAGTGAAAATTAGAATGGAAGAGATGGGGAAAAGTCCTTTCTTTGCTGGTTTAGAAAGGAATAAACAGAAAATCACAACATATGTTGGACGCGATCCTTATGTTATGAAGAGGAGCGACTTTTCCGCTGAATTAAAAGACTTTCCTGCCATTGAGGAGACAGATATAGAAGATGTGAAGCTGCCCTCACGCCGTGTTCAGTTCTAGTCTGGGTTTGTTTATATCGCTCTGCCTTTCTACTAGTGAAGTTAGAGCAGTATTTTGATTTTCTGTCGTGATTGTGAAAAATGTCGCCATTGTAGGTCATTTATGCTGAGTCGGGAATTGTAATAGGAACTCACGATATCGTTCGTGGAAAAAAAAAAAAAAGGACGGTAATACAATTTTCGCCTTGGTTGAGAAGGTGAGGGAAGACGACTAGCAAATGTAATAATGTCACTAAATAAACCCACTGCCTTTCACTCAAAATAATCACATACTTTGCTTAGTTTTGTATTTGGTTTTTGTGTAATAATTAACATTATGTTTTAGAGTATGATCACTCGGCTTGTGAATGATTATAACTTGCACACAGCCACACACAGCCACTTCAAAACTGTTCACGAGCTTTATGGGTTTGATTTTGGTTGTCATTGGTTGAAATAAATACAAAAATACAGCGTGTCTGTGTCCTGAACGTGACCCTCCGATTCTCCTCCGTGGTCATACGAGAAAGTGAATATTTACAAAAACAACATTTAAACTAGTTACATTTACACGCTTCCAACAAATAAATGGATCGACTTCAGTCAGCTTGTTGAACACATTTATTTTATTTGGACATTTTCTACCATATGATGGCTGAAGCAGCAGCGCGTGACACTGTTCTCATGGTAACCAGATCAACATTGTGAACAGAAAACTACAAAACTGAAGTGAAAATACCAAATTATAATTAAATAGGATAAAATATCTTCTCCTCCCTGCAAATGATAGCATGAAAAATGTGAATATTTAACCAAGTCAAAAAGGTAAGCAAGTATCCATATTCATTTACGTTAAGTATCAGCAGACGCAAAACGCTATACAAGGCGACAACTTTTAAAATTAAAAAACGAAATAAGTTATAAAAAACGGTATAAGTTATGTAAACGATATAAACACCTTCTGGGTTCTCGATTTTATCGATTTGAGCAACCATAAACGACGCAAAACATGCGAATTTTGAGTTTTTGATAGGATTCCCATATAGAAACATCACTCCCTGCCCTCCAGACTCATTCGCGCTGCTGCTGTGACGTCATCTGCAAACAACCTATTAGGTGAATTCATTAAAAATATAATTTAACAACAATTTAAGTAAAAAAAAAAAAAAAATCATTTTGAAGACTCTATGAAATCATTTTTATTTTTCCTAAATTAAGTGTTTTCCATTTTAATATTTCTGGATTCCATTTTAATGATTTAATAAAATTTTCATAATCTAAAAAATTCTAAATTTTACTGTACAATAGTAATATATTTCTGTACATTTTCAGGTTAAACTGTACTTTTATTTTGGTGTGTTGTAGTGTAGAGCTTTGAGTTTCTCTAAAGTTGCCCCTATTATGCTTTTTGGGATATTTTCTTTAATAGTGTGTAATATAGCTGTTTGTGAATATAAAAGGTCTGCAAAGTTTAAAAGATCAAAGTGATGGAGTTATTGGGCCTGTTTACACCTGGTCACTTCATGCGTTTTTTTATTTTTCTGAACAGATAGCTTATCCGATTGTGAAAAGACCAGCACTGGAAAGCTTTTCTAATGTTTTCTAATGTCTTAAAGCGCTTTCCTGATCATAACCCTTAAAAGCGCTTTCCTGATCATAACCCCCCTCCCCACAAAAAAACTGCCTTTGTTAAAATAAGTATTTTGAAATGCATGTCACCTTTTACAGTTTTTCAAAATCACTTTGGCACATTTTTCGAAACAGCCCTAACATTCTCTAAACTGTTAGTGCAGTTGTCACAACTGTTTGCTGGAAGATCAGAACAAAATGTAGTTACTCACCCAAAACATTTAATTCATGCTTCAAAACCTAGTTATTGTGTCAGTTAATTGGCCAACACCACCAAAATTGTGTTTTTGCCATCCTGTGGACCATACTGATCAAAATGTTAAGATGCTTTTTCACCATGGAAATATTTGTTAAATACAAATACATAAATAAGTACAGTGTACTTGTTGTGTATATTTTTTTTTTATCGCAAAACACTTTTGCTGCTAATGAGGTAGGATACAAGTAAGGTTAGGGACAGGTTTGTTGGTAGGGGTGCTTTAAGGATATTTTAAAGGGTTAGTTCACCCAAAAATGAAAATTCTGTCGTTACTCACTCTCATGTCGTTCCACACCTGTAAGACCTTCATTCATTTTCGGAACACAAATGAAGATATTTTTGATGAAATCCAAGAGCTGTCTGACTCCTCCATAGTAATTTAAACCACCACTTTCAAGGTCCAGAAAGGTACTAAAGACATTGTCCACGTGATTGTTTTTTGTGCGCAAAAACAAAACAAAAATAGCGACTTTATTCAACAATACCTTCTCTTCTGTGTGTGTGTGTATGTATGTATGTATGTATGTCTGACATTTTGATAACTGAATGGATCATTTTGGATGTGGAAGCTCACATGATGAATGTTTAGAAGTTGTGAAGAAATTGACCGTTTTATTGAAAATCAACTCGTCAGTTTTGCCATGTGCACATTTAGATGTTGTGCAAATTGTAGACAGTTGTACTTACTCTGTTCCACACATGCAAATTCCTTAAATCAATAAGAAATTCAAATCTGATGTGAACAAGAAACTAGTCGTTCAGAGACCTAAACTTATTATTTTGAGAAACACAGTTTCAATTGAGAATTGAGCCAAAGCGATTGAGAAAAACTGTAATAGATTTTATTATAGCCCCTTTCCTCTTTTGTTTTCACAGCCCTTGAGTTTGTTGTCTATGTTGCCGCGTTTCTCTGCTCTTTTGTGGTTGGAGGAGCTGGAGGCTGAGAGGGAGCTCAGAGAGTTCAGCCTCACCGGCGCCATCCTCAGGAAGGGAGCGATATACTTACATCTGGAGGTGCCAGGACTCACTGAGGGTCGGCCAAGCCTCTTCATTGGTAAGGATGTTTTCTTTTAATCTGTACCTTTTTAAATGTATGTATACATTTAAGGAAAAAAGTTTCAGCCAAAAATAAATGGGAAAGCATCAGAAAAGTGTTATAAAATAGTCCCTATAAATCAAGCACTACATTACAAGTCTCCTGAGACGAGGAGGATCAGGAGAAATACTGAATCCAAAATATAATAGTTAATCACTGATAATAGAAAATGATACTGTGTGAGAATAACATGAGGGTGAGTAAATGCTAAAAAAAAAAACATTAATTTTTACATGAAATATTCCTTTTAAATAATAATAATAATAAAAATTATCAGTAAAAAGTAACAGAGCAAATACTGCATCTAATTTTACATCTTTTTGTGAGAATAGTTTGGTGTACATAATACTAAAATTGTTTAATCCTCCAAATAGGTGATAAAGTGGTTCTGAAGAAACCGTGTAGTGGAGGAATTGTTCTTGAGTATATGTCTTACATCACAGAGGTATCTTGAAAATTTCTATTCTTAATGTTCACATTATTATTTGCATGCAGGTCTGTTACTAATGACTGTTTTGCTTAATGTATTAATCTGACTGTTTCTTCAAATAATTCATTTATGTTTACATTTAAATACTGTATGCTTTTTATCGGTTTGTGTATTTCCTGGTAAACAAACCCATTTTTAAAAAAAACATGTTTCAGTAAACAAGCTAAGTTGTAACTGATAAGAGGGTGAATATTTTGCAGGAATGCACAAATCCCCTCTTCTGAACATAGGGTAACACTTTAGATTGTTACACATCTATTACACATAATCACTATTAACCAGTTGCTTATTACCATGCATATTAGTAGCGTTTTGGCTGTATATTAGCACATATTAATGCCTTATTCTGCATGACTATATTCTAGATCTCTTAACCCTACCCCATACCTAAACATAACCACTACAACAACTACCTTACTTACTATCAATAAGCAGTAATTAGGAGTTTGAGGGAAACCTCCTAGTTCATAGTGAATGAACTAGGAGGTGACTGAACATCATAATGCATTACTGAAATAGCTTTGTCCTGTAAATGTATGTGCATTTAACAGCATGTGCAATCTGATAAGGAAAAAAAAACACCTGGTAAAATTATTTTGAGTTTCTTTGTGTTTAATAAAGTTCTATTGTACTTAAAACAACTTGAGTCATCCACTTGTCCTGCAACTTAAGGTGATGATACACGGGGCCATTTTTTGAGCAAAGTTGCCGAGCAACGTTGCTTGGGCACTTTCCCACTGAGAATGAGCAACAAATTTCTATCTGGATACATTAGATCGGTCATGGCCAATTTTTTGAGATCCTCCAATCAGAATGTTAGCAGCTGATCACGTGACCGGTTCGGAGATTTCAGAAAAAATTCAAACAAGATGGTGGCCTCTCAGTGGCAGTGGAGCGGAGAAAAGGAGCATGAACTTATATCTTTTTATGCTAGTAAGTTGTCATGCATCAACCCAAAACAGGGAATTTACCTCATATGCTTAAAATGCCAACAGCTGTCCAATTTAATGCGTGTAAGCTGTAATTAAGCCATTGAATGTTTTCAGTTAAATACTAAAAAGACGGGGTCTGTTTAATGTCTGTAGTAGCGAAGGCTGTAGGGCGTATGGCACATGAATGTAGCTTTTGATGCAATCAACGCGGGTTTGAATCCGCCTTTTGCTGAACTCGTTCTTCTCCCTTTTCCTATCACAAATCAGATTCATTTATTTTGAATAAAAATGAAGAAAATATTTGAAAAGTTGAATAAAGTGCCTAACAAGTGTTTATTATAAAGTATTTATTGGGTTGTCAATAAATTTGCTCCTCTCTGATTATTTGCTGCTAACTGTCCGTTGCCCTAATTAGTTGCCCTGTTCTCATCAGGTTGCCCGTTCACGGCAACATTGCTCAAAAAGCTGCCATGTGTATCATCACCTTTATTGTGTGGCTTCTGTCATTCCACAATCACTTGTTTTGCAAAATAAAAATGTTGTATGTCACATCTATATTGATGCTTACAGATCACAGAAGATGACGTGAGTTTACGCGTAAATGCCGATTTCCAGAATAGCTACCTAGGAGAACCTCTGGACGTGGAGTTTACACTCAACAGGTGCTGCTGGCTCGCTGCACCTTCACAGTGCTGCCATTTCATGATTAAAAATTCTTACACGAATACCCCTTTTTGTCCAGGTTGACCACGAGGAGGTGCCATTGCGCTTTGGAACAGATAAAACATTTTGGCGACAACAGTAAGAACTACATTGTGCTAATTACCATATCATATCATATATTTGCAATGTCATATTGCTTTGAGGAATGGCTCTCGGTTGCAAATGGTTTGGGCAAATTATAAAAGACTCTCAGAACTTTCTGACCAAAATTGTTCTTGCATAAAAATGTGAGCAGAATGAAGGTGTAGAGACTGATTTTTAACAGATGAAGTTCTTGACACAATGTCTAGAAAATGTTGTCACTCTTATAAGTGATTAAAAAAACACAGTTTTGGATTATTTTGTGTGACTAAACAGCACTCAATTAAATTAAATGTCTTTGCATTGAATCAGCCTCTGACAGTTTCAGGATTTTGGAGTTGCAGTCCTGTGGTGTGACTACTGCTACAATCGCCAGTCTAATGAAGAACCAAACGGTTTGGTCGATTGTGACCCAACTCTTAATTATTTGTACAGTCTGACACACAGTTTTGGATTTTATGATTTCACTGTGGTAATATTGTGCAAACAACCATTAAGGACAGGACAAGAGTGGCACGAGCTGAGTTTCATTGTATTCTCCAGTCTTGATGTGTGCCAAAAATGCTTTAAACTTTTTTCTGTTAACCTGCACCTCCACATTGGAGCACAGACCAGTATAAAAAAGTGGTTGCTAAAAGATATAAATGGTAAAACTGTGGTCATATGTAGAAGTGTAAGTTTCAATATTATTATTATTATTATTTTTATTTTTTTTAAGATTTATGTGTATTTTGTCAGGAACTAATAATATACATTGGTTAAGTTTATGCTGTAATGACAGTAAACATAGACCTGTTAACAGGTTTTTAAAAAAATCATGTTGGCTTTGTTCTGGATGAATCTGTTTCTTACTTTTGAACACGTTTAGAATTTTACCATTTAAGAATATAAAATGGAGGAACATTTATGTTGTTTTGTATGGAGAAACAATAGTTACGTTTTTTTTTTTCGTTTGTTTTTTGTTTTTTTTAGTTTTGTTTCCCAGCATGCTCACACTGCAGCCACCCCAGTGGAATGGAGAGTGGGGTCCACAAGAAGAGGATAAACATCTCCCAGAAGAGGTGAAAGTGAGCATGTGCATTTATTCATCATAGTTATGACTAGACCTCAACACACTTAGAGCTTAGAGTCCATAATATATGATCATGTGTTTGATGTGTCTATGTTCTGATTATGTCACCAGGAGAATGGTGCAACCCAAACGATCAATGGCTCATCTTCACTGACTGCAGAGATGGTATCTGTGGCCACACAAACTAAAACGGGTAACTTAAAAAATGTGTAATTATCATTCATTTTCAGCACTTTTAACTGTGCACCTTTTTTAGGGGGGGCAAGCACCAAAGGTTATTAAATCTTTATTACTATTCTTCCTAAACCTAAGTCTATGTCAGCCTTAGAAACCATCCATAGGAAACTGATTAAATTTGGCACACTGATTATGGTGCTCCTGAATACCGGCAAACTAGACACTTTTCGGCGAAATTCGCTGTCAAAATGTAATTTATGTGAATTGTGTAGATCCAAAGAGGTTTTTTTTTTTTTTTTTTTTTCCCGGGGATGGCGGGTGTCAGGGTGAGTTTGCAGGCACAATAAATGGAAAATGGGCTACTTTCCCATAGACTAGAGTGAGACCATAAATGTCTCAAGCTGTCGTGATCTTTATTGGTGCTCTGTGGTGTGACTGACACATCGCTGTAGCGCTTCAGTTCAAACAGAGGCAGAGCGCACGTGGGTCTCTTCCACTTTACAACACAAAATAAACATGAATGGATGTAGGATGAATGAATACCGAAAGTATGTTGAAAGATCCAGTACAACTTTCTGAAATCCGTATCATGTCATATGTAACGTTAATCGATTGTTTCAACCATTTGAAAAAACTTGTTAGTCAGCTACAAAAATGAACTTGGAGAGGAGCATTTTGATATATATTTACTGTGACTATAGGCCATTGCATATTCATGTACTTAATATGTGCTTCAATACTGAATATATAAAACCGTTTTATGACGGCCACCATTTAAATGTTTAGGCCGATATTAAAAACGAGTAGAAACATAATTATGTCATTAAAAATGTATTATAACGTTATTATAAAAACTACTTTGTGTAATTTATATGTAAGTAGCTTACAAATCAATTCATTTTAACCTTCAATATTATAATGATTTACCAGCTGTGGTTCCTTGTATAGGTTACAGCAATAGTTGAAAGATTTTTTTTCTTTGAGGAAATTTGCCATGTACTGTACATGATAGGCCCCAAATTAATCATTATTGAATTAAAGGTAATCAAATCGAAATCAAATCAAGCTTCTGAATCAAAATCTAATCCAATTGTGAAACTTGTCAATGCTCAGCCCTAGTGTCAATAATCTTTTTTTTTTTTTTCTTCTTTTTTTTTTTACTTGAAGCAAATGTTGTTTTTTTCCCAATTACTTTCTTGTGGGAGTGCACCAGAATGCTTAGTTTATATCGTCGCTGCCTGATGAAACTCACGTATGTCCAAAACGGTTACTTTTCAGGAAGTGAAAAAAACACCGTATTTCAAAAGCAGTTGAATGTAGCATTGTCATACTTAGTACGGCATCTTTACATGTAACCATATTCTTGCCAGTGTAATGATATAATCCACATTTGACCAAAATTGAGTTTAAATGGACATACGTGCATATTTTACAGTAACGGTGGTCGATACGCATTCTTCCGATCATTAATTAGAATGGCCAAGTCGCGTTTCATATTGACAGATGAATACGCTCAGTTTATTAATACGTCTTAGTTTATTAAATACGCTTAGTTTATTTAATATTAATTATAAATTTATTAAATGTCTCTTGCAAACTATGAAGGGACAATGAATCAATACACTGACATGGTAATGCTAGACAGATACTTAGTTTGCACAGGCCTACTGTAATTTTGTCACTCCTAGACGTACGTCTGGCGTCAGGGGGGAAACGTTTACCTCGATAAAGGAAAGTCATTGTCTCACCAGGCTATGTTTATTTGGCAATGTAACCTCACAGTGTTATTCGGCTATCCAGTGCTGAGCTTCGATGAAACTTCACGAGACCGGCGAGATGCTTCCACAGGGCGGGAGATACGCGGCGTGATTGACAGCTTTGACACCAAATGGATATACGTGAAAAGCAGCGACGATATGTTAAAGTAACAAAAATCTTCTCCTAGGGGGAGGATGACCCCAGACCCCCCTACTACTATTTACTTTGTAAACATGTCACCTTTTTCACCACTTTGGAGTTTGCAGGTATGATAGTAATCTGCCCAATTTTTAGGTCTCTTGGACCAACTCTATGGCACCACCGGCAGTTTAAAAATTCTCTTTTCTTTTGGAAATGAAATTTTTAGTTCACCTGATTTCTATTCCCATGCTGATCACAATTATTGTTCATATGTGGTGTTTTTAATATGTTTTAAGACAAACCATGTGCAAATTCATAAGTCAACACCATTGCTGAGTATTTTCAGTGAACCAAAGGCGCAGTTTATCGGCGGTGTTCCTTATGTCACAAACTACCTTGTATCAGAGTCCTGCACGGGTCCTATTTGATAAACCTGCACCCACAGTTATTAACAGCACACCCGACCCGATATCTGACAGAAACACTAATTTTAGCCCGCACCCGACCCGACCCGTTTGACATAAAAACCACGACCCGACCCACACCCGCATTAAATCTCCTACATCAGGTAGACAAAAATATTTTTCTCATGTAGCCTAACACAAGCAATAAAACCAACATTAAGCATTATATGTAGCTGAATCTAATTAATCATTGCATTAAACAACACAAGTAAATAATAGAACAAAGAATGTTTTAGTAGGGCTATTTAACTGTAAGCTTAAAGCTAGTAAATATTTTATCAGATTCACTCGCATTTAAACGCGGTTGTCTCTTCTAAAACTAAGCAGTGTTTACCTGGCCGCTGGTCCTTTTGTAGCAGTGCGAAAAATATTCTAAAACTTTTATTCAAATTGTAAATAGCCTATATTAAATGCATAAAGTGAGCAAAGCATGCTTCCTTTATTAATCACTATAGCTTTTAATCAGATGCAACGCGATTGGCTACAATGCTCAGCACTGCAAATCCTGCTGTAATTAGAAGCCCTTAACAGTCTTCAGACAGTGCGTGAACACAAATAAGCACGGGACCATTTGAAAGCAGCTGCCAAATGCACCAAATTGAGTTGGAATAGTGGCTATTGGCTATTGCGTTGTGCTGCTCACATGTGCAGCTTTGGCCAATACTGAGCCGGCATTTGGACATAAACGTGGAAGCCTTCAGTATGCTTACTGCGGAAACTGCATAAGGATAATGACGGGGAACAGAAGAGCTCATTGAATAAAGTTATTTATGTTTTGTTTTTGCGCACAAAGTATTTTTGTCATTTCATAACATTTAAGGTTGAACCACTGAAGTCACATCGACTGTTTTAATGATGTCTTCAGTACCTTTCTGGACCTTGAAAGTGGTGATTATATTGCTGTCTATGGATGAGCCATATACCTCTCGGATTTCATCAAAAGTCTTATTTTGTGTTCCAAAGATCAGCAAATGTCTTACGGATGTAGAACGTCATGAGGGAGAGTAATTAATGACATCAATTTCATTTTTGGGTGAACTAACCCTTTAAGAGCTTGATGAACTGTTAAAGGGTCATGAAACCCCAAAACACTTTTTTTTTCTTTTTTTTTTTTTTTAGATGTAAACAGATATGTATAGGTTGCGCATCATTGACAACACTAAAGGTACTCATTATTGTTATTCATAAGTGGAAAATAGTTATTTTTGCATTTTTCAGAGCGATTTCTGTCTTCTGGTTTGAAAAGCTGAGTCGGAGCAACGTCATAAAATCTGACGTAATCGTGTACTTTCGGCCCAAGTATGGGCATGGTCGAATATGCTGACGTAGACCGTTTCGAGCCATTCATGACATAAAGCTCATTTAATCCAATCACTGCGCTGTAGTATGCATAAGATTATAATTGCGGTATTATGCGTGAGGAAGTATCACTTTTTTCGCCTCGGTCTCTTGTCATTCAGAGACATATCGTTGGTGTTCGTTTCCTCAGTGCTACAACACAATGTGTTTTCTTGAGACGCGACCAGAGCAGAAGTTTGGGTACATGTGGATTGTTTTGCTGTAATCTACCAGCACAAATGGAAAATATGTTCGCGTGAGATCGCATTACTGCAGAGAATTCAAATGTCACAAAAGTGCGGCTTATTCACCTCTGCCTGCTCTAGCTGCGTTCAAACACGCGAGCTGTATGTAGGCTATGTTTCCCTCAGCACAGTAAGCACGTGAGTGTTGTTTGTATTTTGCTTGCGATGCGGTCAGAACTGGAGTTTGAATACAAACACGTGAAAAATACGACTGTTATGATATACACGCGGAGCGCGCATATGATCGGTTTCAGCGCGGAGCTTCGTGTTGTCTAACAGCACTAGCCATGTGGCACATAGCTCATACAGAAAGTATCAGTGTTTAAAGTTTTTATTTCACACATTCTCCTGCACCAAACATTAACCAGCACGGTGTAGTTATGCACACATATTTCATTAATTCTTCTTTAAATGAATTATATGTGCAAACTGGACACTGATACAGTGGTGTAGCCTATCTGAACGCGACGACACAATTATTCTAATAGACAAAAGACTGATTTTGAGACTGCAGTGCTCATAAACGTAATCAAAGTAGCCTATATTAGCCCTATTAAATATTCTTTCGCATTTCTCTCCTTGTGCTTGGGAGTTTATCATTTTCTCCGTGCTCATATATTAATATTCATTATTCTGTGTAATGAGTGTGTTCTATGTCTGTGCTTCATTGGTTGTTCTCTCCCCTCTTCTCCCCCTCTACTCTCCCACTTTTCCAGAGCTTTACACGCCCATTTTTTACAACGTTTTTTTGAGCTTTGAGGTGTGTATGACCAGGGTAAAACAGGGGGGGTTTCATGACCATTTAAGGAGAAGGAAATTAACATTTTCGGTGTAAGAAAATGGTTTTAGGTGACTAAATAATACAGGGGTACTCAAGTTCAGAGGCCAAGAGGGACGCATTTAAACCACATAAAATACAAAGAGCAACAAATTACAACTTTGTATGACTTAATATTTGTAGTTTTACTGAGTATTTACAAATGCAGTTTATTACCTAGCTAAGTCTTCTTAATGGTTATCCTATTTAAAGTGTCACGGAACATGAAAATAATTAAAAAAATGTTCTGCATTAAAAAAAGCATTAATAGTTTGTCTTGCTGCATTCTTTATGCAAAAAACAACAAAAAAAAAGCATTCATACTAAGAGTATGGGGAAAAAAATGGCAAAATGCATAAAGAAAAACATTCTTGAGAAAACCTGACAAGAAGTGATGAAAAGAAGTCCTTATTCTTAGTGAAAGTCTGCATTCTTCTCACAAGTAATTTCAGGTCTGTCTGTTCCTCACTGGCTGTGAGTTAGACGAGAACCTTGCGTCTTTTTATACTTTTTATACTCAACTGCGCCTTTTTAATACTTTTTATAGTGCCTATTTATACTCGGTCGCTTTACAAAGGTTTAATTATTATTGTTATTTTTATTATTATTAATAATAATAATAATAATACCTCTACCTTTTAATTTAGTCAGAATTTTTTATTCAGTCACTGGCTCGCAAAGCCTCTCATTATAACAATCAGTGTAAACGCAATGTAAATAAGAGATTTGTTGTGGAGTGCTGTCAGCTTCTTTGATTATAACAAGAGTTTTAGCAAGAGTGAAGAACATCATGAGCCCATTAAAGTCACCAAAGCTCTAGTCAATTTAATGGGAACGCTCTTTGTTTGCTTTGTTTATAACACATCGACAATTTGAATTAAAGTTTTGTTTTCCATGCTGCTAAGAGGACCATCGGCCACTTACACACTGCAAAGTTACAGTAGTGTCAACAGCTGATGCAAATGATTCAAAATAAAGTAACATCCTATTTTTTTTTTTTTTTTTACATATGTGCACAGCCATTAAAAGTATATATTTCTTTTTCTTTTTTTAATGTTTTGATCATAACTTGAAATGTTTGTTGGAAAATAATGATCTGTCTGTGTATTCCATGGGTCATGCTGAATCCGTTGATACCGATTTTGCCGGGATCGGATGAGACAACTTTTCCTCCATTTTTGCAATATTTTTTTTTTTTTTTACATTTTGACATATCAACATAAAATTTGGTAGAGATCGTAGTCAGCATGAACTGAAGGTGCCTGACAAGTTTGAAGACAGCACTACTTATGCACTGTAAACTTCAGAAAGATGAGTGAGATGCTGATTGCAGCTATATTTCCTTCGGATTTTTTCCATTTTGTGATTTCAGATATATCTATGCTATTTCAGATCTCACATTGTCTGCAAAATGCATCCCAAACCCTGGCCAGTTCTTCAACGTTCAACTGAATTCTGCCCAGAAAGAGGCCATTAAACGGATTCTGAGTGGAGAATGTCGTCCCACACCCTACATTCTGTTTGGGCCTCCTGGCACAGGCAAAACCATTACACTCATAGAAGCTATTCTGCAGGTAGTCTGCGAGTTACTACACAGTTTGTGCATGTGCCTGAAAATCTGTGATGCCAGAGCAAATTCTTTTAAAACAAATGCTATTAATGTTTATTGCATAATTTCTAAGTTTGCTTTAGTGGTCAGCTGATATTTGGCATATTTTGGCCTGTGTCAGAAGCAGTACTTTTATTTTGAAAATGCATAGACCTCCTGGGGTGCGTTTCCCAAAAGCATCGTTAGCCAACTAACACCGCAAGTTCCGTCGTTACTAACATAGTTCAACGATTTGGTGTTTCCCGAAACCATAGTTCAAGCAAACATTCGCAAACTGCATTGCAAACTTGTGTGGTTGGAACGACAGCTCTCGAGTTAGAAACATAGTTTCTTGTTTTTATGACGTGGATTAATAAATCATTGTCTTGAGGAAAATAAGCAAGCTGACATTAAGTACAATGTGTATCTTTTATTTCGAAGATATACAAATGTCATTTACATATTTCAGTTTGTCAAGAGATTTTAAGCACCGTTTTTGAAAAGTGTGCATGTGTGTACGTGATCTAGTATGTAAGAATGAGCCTATGATTAAATCTGGAAATAAAGAAAAATAACTGAGAAAAATGAGAATTTGTTCTCAGATGCCATGTACGTAATTTATATCACAAAAATCTAGCATTAATTCGATCTCCAACAGATTCATTTAAAGAAGTTATTACTCCACCACCTGCGTGACATCATTCACCAACGTGGTTGAATGTCAGGTTTACAACAATACGGTTTCGGGAAACAGTCGTGACTAGCTAGTTGATTTGTTCAACGATGCATCGTACTATGGTAGTTAAGCAGCGAGTTATATCGTTGTATGGGAAACGCACCCCAGCACCTAAGTGCAGATGCACAGAAGCTCTCATTCTGTCTTCATTAGCTTATTGTCTTTAACAGTTCTGTCTTATAAAATTATTAGACTATTATAATTCTATGAAAGAATCCAGCAAGTCATTGCCTTTTTTAAACCATAATTGGATGTAAATTAATCACAGTTTAATCACAATTTCTAATCTCTCAGCACTGTTTGTGGTAAAAATTGTGTATATTGTTTACAACTTTTCATGAATTAGTTTTGAAGTCAGATTCTGTGTGTGCTGGTGAAGTCAAGTGTGTGATGCTAAGCAACCATGTCTGTACTGTATGTGCAGGTGTATCACCGCATCCCCTGCAGTCGTGTGCTAGTGTGCACACCCTCAAACAGCGCCGCTGACCTTGTCTGCATGCGCCTTCACCAGAGTGGTTACTTGCACACTGCCAGTCTGGCTCGTGTCAACGCCACCTGCAGGCCAGAAGAGGTGCTGTTGTTTCTATATCTGTAATTGCAGCCTGTTGTTTATTTTTAGGTATGCGCCAATCCGATACTGCCATTTTTTTTTTTTTGCCAAATCGGATATCAGTCAGACAAGATTGTGCGTATACTATTCTGTGTTATTGTTATGCCCCACAAAAACATTATAAAGCACCATAAAGTTTTCGTGCATTATATTCCAAGTGTTCTGAAGCCATTCCATAGTTTAATGTGAGGTACAGATAAATACTATTCATTACTAAGTCATTAAATTCAAGTTCACGTAAATGCTTTCCTCCACTGCAGCTGTTAGTCATTCTCCATTCAGCATTCGAACTGCGTGTCACGTTCGGTTACAGCAGTCGACAAGATGAAACTCTCCAAGATGATTCAATGTTCCTGTTATACTTGATCTGTAGATAGAGGTCTATGGTTTTGCATAAAAGAACTTTATCGTGCTGGAGTTTATTGCTTTTTCTAAATCATGTCATCTTTCTACCGAGTGTCTGTTAAATCACAAGACTGGAGTACTGCAGAGAGCACTATGAATTGTTCTTCATGCACACAGTAACTGAAATTTAAAACTGTTAAAAGAAAAGGCTCAATAAACTATTGCATAAATATAATACAATAAGCATCAATATCTCTTCCCTTTGTGCTTTGAACTTTTCAATGCGAAGTGCTGCGCTCTGCGACTCAGTTGCTTCAAGCTGCTTTGTGCTGGTCTTAGGGATGTAACGATATCAAAATCTCATGATACAATAATACCTTGATATAAAGTCCACAATACTGTATTTATTGCGATATTTAAAAAAAAAAAAAAAAAAGGAAAAGAAAGAAAAAGAAAAGAAATGAAGACTTAGAAAAAAGTGCCATAAGTGTTAAACAATGATTGAACATTACAATGATGTACAAATTAACCATATCATATCCTGTCCTCTTTTCTTTATCCTCTAATCATAACTGTTGTTTAGAGGTATGAGGTATAGTATGAGATGGGTCAAATGACTAAAACTCCCCTTTATAAAATAAAATAATTGCACCAGATGGTCCTTGACAAAGGTAACATCTATTATTTTTTTTCTAACATTCTCAAGAGTTTTATTTGTTAACATTAGTTAATGCACTGTGAAGTAAACTGAACAAACTATGAACAGCTGTATTTTTATTAATTAAGGTTAACAACGATGAACAAATACAGTAACAAATGTATTGCTCAAGGTTAGTTCATGTTAGTTAATGCATTAACTAATGTTAACAATGAACCTTATTGTAAAGTGTTACCACGGGCGAATTGTTGTCATTTAGGAATTAGATCATGTAGGTGATGAAATCGAGAACGCAGTCTTTTAAAGATTAAACGTGCTCGCCTTTGTGCACCTCTCTCTTTCTCTCTCTCTCTCTCTCTCTCTGCATTGATATCTGATGTATATGAGTAGCGGAAGGCTTTTCAGTGCATTCATTGCTATAATATTCATGATGTGAGATGTCTCTATCAAAGGATACACTCCTCGCACTTCGCCTATCCATCGCACCAGAACAGTTTTCGGAACCAGGTTGAAAAAACTACTTTTTGCCCGGAAGATGTATCGTTTCATACAGTCATGTGACCACGATAATATCGAGACAATTTTGCTATCGCGATACCACAATATTGATAATATTGTTACATCCCTAGCTGCTCTGTGTTGGAGCCTTTCATATTATAATACTTTTGCACAATGAAAGATCATCAATAGCCTTGTTCTATCCTATCTATCATATGTTGCTACCTCATTTAAAAGCTGTGCTATACATTTGAAAGAAATATATTTTTATTTTACAGTATACATTTACTTGTTTTTCACAAATGTATTTTACAATACAGAGCATTTTACCAGATTTAGTGCTGCATTTGTTCACTTTTATTTGTTCTCCACTAAATGTTTAGATTTTATACAATTACTCATAATTATACAATTATGTGCACTCATGATTTTTCTAGAGTAAATTTTGCTGCTGAATTATCCACTTACCTAGTTTATAATAGTATTTTTTTTTTTTTTTATCATAGATTGATTATATATCTTTTTCATTTGTTGTTTTTCTTTATAATGAAGTTGTCTGTATTTAGTAGATTGTGTTTAACACAAAAGAGTGATTATCAGTTCAACACAAAGGTACAGAAATTCTACATTGATTTAAAAAAAAAACTGCGCTGGTATCGGATCGGACGATACTTTTTTGGCAGCAGTACAGTTCTGAAAAAATGGTATCGGTGCATCCCTAGTTCTCTTTCTGTTCTCTCCCATCTGGTGATTTTAAACTGATTAATTAGACCAAAGAAATCAGGACCTTCAAATCTTTACAGACCCAGGGACCTGGGTTAGTAAAGCATATTTGATTGTGATCATATTTTGTGCTCTACAGTCTATGCCAGAGGAGTTGCGTCAGTATGCAAGAGCTGGAGAAGATATTCGACATGCCAGTTTTCATCGTATTGTTGTTTGCACTTGTTCCAGTGCTGGTATGTTCTACCAGATTGGTCTGCGGTAAGACACTGACACTTAAGACCCTTTATTGCATACTGTGTGCACTACATGCCTCTGTTCTTAAATATGCTTCATAAAGTATTGTGCTTTATTTTAACACTTAAACCACACTTAAAGGTTTAGTTCTCTCAAAATTGAAAAGTGTCATTAATTACTCAGACTCATTTCGTTCCAAAACTTTCGTTCATCTTTGGAACACAAATGAAGATCTTTTTAATTAAATCTGAGAGCTCCATTGACAGTCCACACAACTACCTCTTCCAAGCTCCAGAAAGGTAGTAAAGACATCATAAGTAATTCATGTGACTCCAGTGGTTTAACCTCAATTTAATGAAGCGGCACGAGTGCTTCGTTTGTTAAATAAATCTCCGATGTGCGTTCATGCAACAACATCTGCTGCGTGTCAGCACAACACATATGGATCGTGGTGCCCTCGCAAAGCACTCACTTCATAAATTTGAGGTTAAACCACTGGAGTCACATGTATTACTTTTATGATGTTGATTTACTACCTTTCTGAGGCTTGAAAGTGGTAATTGCATAGGATGTTGATGGAGAGACAGAGATTTCATCAAAAAGATCTTTGTGTTTTTAGGGTTGGTCATTTTACCCATGTGTTTTTGGATGAGGCTGGTCAGGCCACTGAACCCGAAACTCTGATCCCTCTGAGTTTGCTGTCTGAGACAAGTGGGCAGGTAAGACTTCACAATGTTTGTGTTGACCATTTGAAACTATATTGAGCTATATTTATTTGTGTATTAGCCTATATCCTCTGACTTTTACCCATCTTTATTCAATAGATAGTGCTGGCTGGTGATCCAAAGCAACTGGGGCCAGTGGTGAAGTCAAGACTTGCTTCTGTGTTTGGACTAGGGGTTTCTCTTCTCGAGAGGCTGATGGGAACTCCGCTCTACAGCTGCAGCGAGAGAGGCTACAATCCCCTGCTGGTCAGAAGACAATATCACAAATGATTACTGTTTGTTTGTGTGATATAAAGGAATATTCTGAGTTAAATGCAGACAAACAAAACATGTTCATGACAACAAAACTTTTGCATGACACACACACACAAGGTTGCCTAAAAGGGACATTACACAATTATCCGTAAAGCTCTTTTTAAGAGAGCAAGAATCTGCTTGCAGAAATTACATTGGTAATTCGTAACCTTTAGAAGTTGTCACACATGGAAGTGACAGTGTTTTGACAACAGAGGCCTATTTTAGAAAGGACATTACGTGAAAACTCTGAGTATGTTAACCCTGATGAGGGAAACTCTAGGTTTTCTGTTTCAGTATAGGAAAAGAGTCAGTTACCATGGTAACCTGTTACCAAATATTTGCGCATAACCATTTTTAAATGGTAGTTTTCTATATAACATCAGGGATGTAGAGCACATTAGTGAGGCTGCTATATGAGCGGTAAGGAAAGCGTTCCTCGCTCACACTCCTTTTTGTGTTGTTTCCTGGGCGCAACCGCATGAGAGCCATCAAAGAGGAGTTTCACAGGATTGCAGGTAAGTGGTGTAGAAATCTGTTTAAATGAGGCTAATCTAATAAATGACATTCACTTGATAACATCTTCCTCTAGAAGTAACCTAATAATTAGAATTTCCTTTTGGATTTCCAGTGTGGTTGAATGCATTGATGACACGCACATTCCCATCATCGCACCTTCTGAAAATGAAACGGGTGTAGAATGGAAGTATGCCGGATGGAAGGGTAGTCTGAGATATGTGCCAAAACCACCACTATGGCTGTTAAATGAACACAAATTATTCACAATTTATTTGGTCCTCTTTATTTCCTACAAATAGAAAAGCAACAGTTATTAATTTTTTTTATTCCAATACTTGATATTGTGGCCATCTACTCTTCATCTGTCGGTGGTGGTGGTGCAGGTGCAGGTCCTCCCCCCATTTTGTGAGCCTCTGCCTTCTTGCTGTTGGCTGAGTAGAAGTCAAATGTTAATTTTATTACCCTAATTAAGAAATGCGACTGGTTGCATTAGAGAACATTTAATCATGTGAAAAGAACATAAGACTATGTGGAAAAGCTGCTGCACATTGAAATAGACACAATGATATTTATTTCATGTCAAATGTTTGTAAAGTCTTGTAGACTACACCCATGAACCTTTTATGCATAAAGCTTTACCTGATTGAATTGTTTTTTTTTTAATACTTCATTTTTAGCTCCTGCCATGTTATTTATTTTTTAAATTTTTTTTGAAAACTCAGAGTTTCCCATCTCAGGGTAAGTCAACTCTGGTTCAAGTTTTAACTTAGAGTTTGTTGAACCTCCTTATTGAAATGGGCCCCTGATCCAGTAATGTACTGTTTGTGTTAGTTCATGTAAAATGTGTGTAATTTCTGTGCTACAAATGCAACCAAATGGAATTGCAAAATTAATGTCACTTTTCAAACACGTTTTCCTGTCATTCCCCCTCTCTGCTATTTGACCAAATGTCAAAATATAGAAAATGTGCATCAAAAATGCAAGATGTTCAAATGAACCACACTGAATCATTGGGACTTGGGGGGGGAATAAGCCTACAAATGGCTTACTTATAGATGTGTCTGCATATTAAGCTGAGATGTAATTTTTTTCCCAGTGTTACCTTCTTATATCACCTTTTAAGAAAAATACAAACTCAGGCATATAAATGGTCCATACTCTAAACTAATTTCCGTATTGAAATAAGCACAGTCTCCTCGCTATCATTAGGTAGCTGGAGATTCTTGTCTTCAGCAGCTCCATCAAGAACCTTTATTGACGCATCATGATTTAAAATAAATCAACAAAAACATTTAAGGCTAGAATCATAGTGTATTTGCACATTAAAATGGTTCAGATTTCCTTAAATAGCCAAATGAACTTCACTGCAGGATACTCACTCCACTAAAACCTGGAAACCCCAATTGAGTAATACTACAAGAATGGATAAAACAATAAATGAGTGGCTCTGTTCAGATTCTGTGAAATGGAACCACTTCTCAGGCTCTCCATCACAAAACCTCCCCTTTGTTGAATGTAGTTCAATCCTTGTTGCTTTGTAGGTGACTAAGCTGGTCTATAACTACCGATCCCATGAGGCTTTGCTGGAGTTGCCATCACGACTCTTTTATGCGGGCGAGCTGTGTGTGCGCTCTCAGAGAGCTGTAGTGGATGCTCTCTGCCACTGGAACAGACTTCCAACTAAGGGCTTCCCCTTTATTTTTCATGGAGTTCGGGTAAGTAAAGACTTAAATGTCACTTCTCGGGCCCTGCATGTGCTTTTGTCTGCTGTACATGTCGATTTTGTTTTGAAGGGGACTGAAATGAGAGAGGGCAGTAATCCATCATGGTTTAATCCTGCTGAGGCAGTGCAAGTCATGATGTACTGTTGCCAGCTAGCAAAAAGACTCTATAACCCCATACCAGCTACAGACATTGGAGTCATTGCCCCATATAAAAAGCAGGTGAGTCTCTGTACAGCAGATGTACAATTTTCTCACCACATCTGGCAATGTTTTCGGACCTTCTGTCTCTCTTTACTGTTTTGATTGTGGTATGCAATGCATTGTTATTATTTGCAACCACCACCTCCTTGTTTAACGAGATTTGAAATGCATGGCCCCTATAATTGCACTGTAACAAGAACACATTAAAACAATTTATAACTGTGTTAATGAATTTTTATAAAAATGAGCTATAGTAAGTGCATTGGTTTAAGGTTGTGGAGTGGTTAAATGCTTGTGTGTTTAGCTGCTGCTTGAAAATTGTGATGGTTCCTGCAGTTTGGGTGGAGTTTGGCAGCTGATTTCACTAGAGAGGAGCAAAGAGGGTGAAGGTTCTGGAAAGAAACTTGATGCCTCTTTGTAAAGGAACACTGTAACTGACATGAGAGAGCATACAGTTGTAGGAGTGTTTTAAAGTGCAAATCTACACAAACAGGCAGTTGGGGAAATATGGGTGGTAGAGCTCAACTGGTCATCAAAAACAACCCCCAGGTTCCTTGCTGTCCTGGTTTGTATTGGTGTTGTAGACTCCAGTTGAACAACTGATGGGTTTGCAGGGATTACAAGGAGCTCCATCTTTGCAAGGTTGATTTGGAGACTATGCTCCTTTATCCAAGCAGAGATGTCTGAATGGCAGGTAGATGTACAAGTTGAGACGGTGGAATCATCAGGTTGAAATTGTGAAACAATGTGAAATGATGCAATGCGGGGTTAACGGCACAAGAGCACTGCACAGACGGCACACTGCACAAATCTTGGCAATGTTAGAATGTTACACTAGATGCTTAGCAACTGACAGCCAATCACATGACTCATATTCACTTGCTTCAGACAGTCAAGTGAAACGCTGTGTTGCGTATAAACAGTTGAAACAGCATTTGAGGGGGAAACAGTTTGCATGCTGTGTTCGTCCAGTCAATGACACTGACACATCAAATGTGCAAATAAGAATGTTACCCCAGGGTTTTGGAATATACAGTGTGATGTCAGATTATGGATTCCCAGGATTAACTTGAAACAAAGATTTATGTGAATCACAGGATCACCCAGATTTCATGTGTAAAAAGCTGTTGTGTGTGTTGTCAGGTGGAGAAGATCCGTGTGCTGCTCCACAGGGTGGGTCTGGGAGAAGTGAAGGTGGGCTCAGTGGAGGAGTTTCAGGGTCAGGAGTACCTCATCATGATCATGTCAACGGTAACTGAAGTGATTTCTGGGCGGGTACTTTGCAAATAAGTAAACTGTAGAAAACTTCTGAATCCAGAGACCTATTTTAACTAATTTGGGAGTAACTGAGGCCATTTTTATTTTATAGAGGAAGTTGCATTTTACCTTTTATATAGCCCATTATACAAGTACTAATATACAGTGAATATAAAACTATACTGCTCAAAAAATAAAGGAACACTTTGAAAACGCATCAGATCTCAATGGGGAAAAATATCATGCTGGATCTCTATACTGATATAGTCTGGGTAGAGTTAGAATGAAAGGATGCGAAATAGTTTGATGGAAATGAAAATTATCAACCTACAGAGTACTGAATTCAAAGACACCCCCGAAAATCAAAGTTAAAAAAAGTAGTTTTTATGGCCCCCATGTGCTTGTATGCATGCCTGACAACGTTGGGGCATGCTCCTAATGAGACGACGGATGGTGTCCAGTAGTATTTCCTCCCAGATCTGGACCAGGGCATCACTGAGCTCCTGGACAGTCTGAGGTGCAACCTGGCGGCATCGGATGGACGATACATAATGTCCCAGAGGTGTTCTATTGGATTTAGGTCAGGCAAGCGTGGGGGCCATTCAGTGGTATCAATTCCTTCATCCTCCAGGAACTGCCTGCATACTCACCACATGAGGCCAGGCATTGTCATGCACCAGGAGGAACCCAGTACCCACTGCACCAGTGTAGAGTCTGACAATGGGTCCAAGGTTTTCATCCAGATACCTAATGGCATTCAGGGTACCATTGTCTAGCCTGTAGCGGTCTGTGTGTCCCACCATGGATATGCCTCCCCAGACCATCACTGACCCACCACCGGTGTTACAGGCAGCATAACGTTCTCCAAAGCTTCATGTGCTCAGGGTGAAACTGCTCTCGTCTGTGAAAAGCACAGGGCGCCAGTAGCAGACCTGCCAATTCTGGTGTTCAGTGGCAAATACCAATCGAGCTCCACGGTGCCGGGTCGTGAGCACAGGGCCCACTAGAGGATGTTGGGCCCTTAGGCCACCCGCATGAAGTCTGTTTCTGGTTGTTTGGTCAGAGACATTCACACCAGTGGCCTGCTAGAGGTCATTTTGTAGGGCTCTGGCAGTGCTCATCCTGTTCCTCCTTGCACAAAGGAGCAGAAACTGGTCCTGCTGATGGATTAAGGACCTTCTATGGCCCTAGAGTAACTGCCTGTCTCCTGGAATATCCTCCATGCTCTTGAAACTGTGCTTGGAGACACAGCAAACCTTCTGGCAATGGCACGTATTGATGTGCCATCCTGGAGGAGTTGGACTGCCTTTGCAACCTCTTTAGGGTCCAGGTATCGCCTCATGCTACCAGCAGTGACACTGACCCTAGCCAAATGCAAAACTAGTGAAAAAGTCAGAAAAGATGAGTAGGGAAAAAAATGTCGGTGGCCTCCACCTGTAAAAACGTTCCTGTTTTGGGGGTCGTCTCATTGCTGCCAATCTAGTGCACCTGTTGTTAATTTCATTAACACCAAAGCAGCTGAAACTGATTAACAACCCCCTCTGCTACTTAACTGACCAGATCAATATCCCAGGAGTTTAACTGACTTGATGCTATTCTCTGATTAAAAAGTGTTCCTTTAATTTTTTTCAGCAGTGTATATTAAATATTTAAAAAACAATCTACACACCCCTGTTAAAACAGCTGGTTTTTGTGATGTAAAAAATTAAACCTAGATAAATTATATCAGATTGTAGTTATTCCAAGTTTTTTTCCTCTGAATTGTCACTTTGGTTTTCAGTGACATTGTATAGATTGTAAATATTACATTGAATTGTGCAAATGTTCTGATATGATTTTTCTTTTTTACTTCATACTAAACAAACAGCTGTTTTAACAGGGGTGTGTATATATCCACAGTAACATGTAATGCCATTTTTAACAGAAACTGACAAACAAAAAAGTAAAACAAGAACCATAATAAATTTTATTTTATTTTATTTTTTTTTATTTTTTTAAATGATGCACTTTACTGCTCAAGGTTTGCACTCATACTAAAGCGCAGTACATTGGCTTGAACAGTAAACAAACATGGATTATTGCACATCATTATTATTGCACATCTGGCTGTTTTTATATTGTTTTAACAATGGATTGTACAGGTGCTTGTAGCGGCGGACTTCTTCACACAGTTGTTGTTTTTCCAGCACATGCGCATTTGGTGATTTTGTAGCCTAGGGACCACACGTACTTGTCGCACGGTCACAAAAAATGGGATGCAAAGTTGTCCGCAAAGAGCCTCTGCGTGCACCCTCCGATGACGATTTTTACGTCACACAGACCCTCGCGCACACTGAAAGTATAACACTAGCTTAAGAGCCATCCTAATAAATCGGGTGAAACTGGTAAAGCATCTAATGTGTATTATAATGTTTTGAAGAAATGTTTGAGGTGGTCCATTAAATGAATTAACATAGGTATAAGTGACAGGTGTTCAGATCCATCTTTCCTCTCAGATGAATAAACATATTTGTTTAAAACTGTAGGTCCGGTCCAATGAGTCCTTGCTGAATGAAGAACTGCAAAGCATGCTGGGATTTCTCTCCAACCCAAAGCGTTTCAATGTTGCCATTACACGAGCCAAAGCTCTCCTCATTGTTATCGGAAACCCACACATTTTAATCAAGGTGAGATTTAAAGCTGACAGAAACTGAATGTCATTTGTGGATATGCAAAATGAATCCAATGAGGGCCACTAAACTCTATAAACTTTCTCTGTGAACTCAGTATTGGTCCTGAGCAGTAGACCAGGGGTGCCATGAACGGTTTTGAAGAAATCATGATGACTTTTGTTTCTTTTGACCTGATGAAATAATTTATATTAATTTCTGTTATACAGTGATTCATTGTCTTTTTTTATCAAACATATTAAAGTCTAAACACACAAGCAGAATAACACTTTTAACTAGTCTTACATTCACTATCTAGACAAATCTCCTTTACATGGATGGAAGGGCAAAAAAAGAACATTGTAATATATCCAGAGGGTAAAGGAGATTGATTTTTGCCCTAAACCTCTGGGCCATAAAAACAAAATGACTCCCAGTCAATTGCGTCTATGTTCTTAGTGTTGTTAATGTCCTGCATGCCATATTTTGAAGATAGAGCAGAGCAAGTTCACTTGTGATCATTTGTAGATTTTAATTTAGTTTTACTACACTATTAATGCTTTAAATGTGTTTGTGTAATAAAAACAATTTAAGAAGAAATTTTGAATTGATGATGATGGGCCCAAATGCTTGGCATACTCTGTACTCTGTTTCATTTGTGCCTTCTCGTTGTGTTTGTCTAAATCCATGTGTATGTCTATGCATATATTACAGGACCCATGTTTCAGTGCTTTGCTGCAGTACTCGTATGATAACCGAGCGTTCCTGGGGTGTGACCCTCCAATGAGCCTACAGGCCTCTTCGAGGTTTGATTATTTGTTTTTGACACATTCAAGTCATGTCTTTCTGTTTTTGTATGTCAGGAATACATGGTTTCATCACTTAATGCTGTTGATGCTTTTACAGGATTCTCTCAGAAGAAACCTAGAAATCACTTTGGCCAGAGTGTTGTGATAATTATTCCATGATTCTTTTGTGTTAAATAAATAATGGATCTGTCTTCTAGCCACTTTTTGCTTAACATCTAAATACCTCACTGAAAGACCAGACTAGGTCTGCAGTCTCGGAAGAATAGAAATATATTTTACTAGTTCCCAGCACAAATAGTTAGAGAGTAGTTCTCAGGAATTGTTTGTCATACCTCTGGCTGAATGGGGCATAATTGAGGCACTGCACTTTGAGAACCAGTGTTTATTTCTGTTATGTTGAAATGTTTATTAAAATAATTTGATCAAGCATTCTCATTTTAAGTGTTCTTGCCACTGGGTTCCATCTGTTCTATACTTCCACAGGTTTTTACATTGAGATGATCTTGTATTTAGTTGTCTGACAGACTGTATTGGTGGTCTTAACATTATCATGACTCAAGGTTATTAGAACTAATTGCATCCGTCTGACCAACATCTAAAGCAACCAGTAACTGTCAACTTTAACATGATGTACGGGTATGGTATATATTGCATACTGTAATTTATCACAAAGCTGAATACACAGATGTGCTCAAGGTTGTCAGAGATTTGATGGCACTAACTTGTAAAACATTTTCCAATTTAACGATCAGATTTTTAATTAGATGTGCTATTGTGGTGGCCCTGTTGCTCATAAACATTTTTTTTTCTTTTAAAGTCCCTGTGAACTGGAAGTTGCAAATGACTTTTCGCCAGTGATGTGACGTATTTCCAAGTGAAACGGAATATTGAATAGAGGGCAGGGTTTTACTTTAGCGCTCCTCCTTTCCATCTCTTGCTCATAGCAGACTATCAGTTGGAGGGAAGTGGTTTAAGCGTTTTCAACCCAAACTGACGTCATCAGAGAAGGAACGCCATTCCAGACCGGTAGTAACTTTTCAGATTTTGATTAAAGATTACCACGACAAACTATTTTTTTTTCCTGTGTATTAACTTGAACGAATTAATAGTTCACCACAAGACTAGTAATATGCGCTTACAAAGTAAATAGGGTCACTTTTGATTTCATGACGACTTTAAACTGAATAAATGTCAGTGGCAGAGAGGCTTCAGTACACTGAATAAACTGCTTTTGTGAGTTTGTGAGCAAACAACTGATTACTTATTGAATTAGCTGGATGCAGATCTAATGCTTGTGCAAGGTTACTTGCAACTTTCAACCTTTCAAAGTACCTGGATTTAAATGTTTATTTGGCCTCGGAAATCATAATAGGCTTCTATGCGTGTTCCCAGACATGTCATAACGCCCAAAAAAATCATAATTGCTATGTTTCTTTTATTAAAAACATTGTATAAGCAGTCAGCAACTTAAACAGTGGCAAATAAATATTTACCTATTAACACTTTTCAGACCCTTAATTCCAGTGGACATAATTTTTCTATAGCTTTTTATGGTTTTTGTCATGTGATACCACACAGATTTCAAAAGTTTATTAGACTGGACAATGTGCTTATTTGACCATTGAAATCAACTATGGTGGACTGTGACACAATTAGACAAATAGGGTGTAACTTGAATGCAAATGCCACTAGGGAAAAAAAAAAAAAAAAAGTATTATACATGGGATTTTTAAGGATTATGTGGAATATACATGGAATATTTAAGGATTATCATCTGAATCATCAAGAATCATTTAATAATGGTCATAATTTAAGCCTGAAAAGGTTCATTCCATAATAACTTTATTCAAATGTTTATTTTATCAGTGATTTTGCAAGGAATTACTTGCGTTGTAATTTTTGTTCACCCATGCCACACATACAAATTTTCATGGATGAAAGATCTTATGGACTGCATGAGAAAACAATATTTATATTCATGACATCAGTTAATTTCTTAGTTATAATTGAAGGCTAACAAGACCATTGAGCTTGAACATAGAACATATTTTACAAAGCTAAAGCCAATAAAAAATAGCTTGAACTTAATAGGTGTTTCTATTTTCTTATAGATATCTGAATAGCCTTCGGATGTGTCAGAAGTGTCTATTCATTCAAAGATTAACTGCTCATCTAAACTGTCAAAATTATCTTTTTAAATGCAAACAGGAGAGATCTGGAGTGGGATTGCAAGCTTCATGTGTACCATTTAAGCGATCCTGTAATCCAAACCAGCCCACTATGCTTTTTATTGTCAAAGCTTCATATTTTATTGAATAAACTTTAAAAAAAAAAATTTCAATAATTTGTGTAATTTTTGGTTCAACTTGTAGAACTGCTGATCAAAATGCACAAATATGGAATATAGTTTTTAGGTTGGACATTTTCTACCATCCATTCAACAAGAGTTAAACATGATTGGTCAGCGTAAACTCTTCATCTAGAATAGATGAAGGTGATTTTTTTTTTTTTTTTTGGTTGTCTAAAAGAGAAAGTGTAGCTATAACAAGCAATAGACCCTTTTACAGCCCACGTGGTCAAATAGTTGCGCGCGCATTTTGGCAACGGAAGTGGTGTTGTTGCCTATTGGTTTTAACGTGTTAGCAACTCTGAAAGTTTTTCAGGGCTCTCAAGTGTAACGCACTGAGCGTGACAGTCACTCATTTCGGTCTTTTGTCACGCATTCCCGCCACACATTGTATTTCTCACGCAGAAAAACTATTTTTCATAATTTAATATGCCGCTGCGCCGGGCAGGAATCAAGCGCGTCTCCTCTGGAGTAGCCTGCCACTTATCAGCCAATCAAAAAAAGAAAGAGGCTACACAGTAGCCAATCAGAAAATAGCACTATTGTATCTGGGTAAGATTTAACGCAACAACCAATGAAAAAAAAAAGCATATCCTGTAATTGTTCACCATCATCCTCGTTCACCCACAGAGGAAAACACTGGAGCTCTGAGCATCACTTTGAGCACAGAGTAAGTCATGATCTCCTAAATAATTTTAATGTTACAACAAATTCACAGCTTGTTTGACACAAACAATGACAACTTGACTGCTGTTAGAGAATGTTTCCCATATAATCAGCATCAGTTTTTCATGAGTGTCTGAACTAGTCAACAGTTTTACAGCCTGTTCACTGAAAACACCTGCTCAGTAGTTTAGACCTAGTTATATTTTCGTTATCACACGATGACTGACATTTTGTCACATTAAACATCTCTCTCTCCAAATAGGCTTAATAATTTTATTAGCACTAAATAAATTATATTGGTCACTTTAAAAATCATGTCATGTTGTTGGATATTTGTCATTCTTGCCTGTCTTTAAAACTTGAGAGCCCTGGTTTATGTATATATATCTGGCCACTGTATTTGGCCATCTGCTAACGTCTTCTATCCACTCGACTACACGGATCTGATAGCCGGATACCATTTGATAAAGTCAACTTTTTAAAATAACTTTATCTGTCTGTGTTGCTTAATCCGCTCGCGAAGCTGTAGATATATATATCAATTTCGGAGTTGCTAACACGTTAGGGGAACAACCACTTCCGTTGCCAAAATGCGCGCGCATACGTTGCTACGTCATCATTGTGTACAAACAGTAAAAGGGTCTATATAGAATAAGAAATTGTCACATGTATGAATGACCTGTTCCAGGTGATAGTGATGAAGACTTGTGTTTTACTGGTATATGGTGGTGGATTGTGGATTAGATATATATAAAGTCTGCAAATATTCAATATGGTAGGGTCTGCATTAATTTGAGATCTGGGGAACGTAACATTTATGCATTTCACATGTATATAGTCAAAACTGCTTGTGGAGTCACATTTATTTATATAGTACTTTATACAATACAGGTTGCTTCTGAACAGCTTTACAGTAATAAACAGGAAAAAAACAGCATCAAATCAAACCATATTATCAAATCATCAATGTTGCAAAATTATTCAATAAGGAAACAATAAATCCACTTCAAATGACTAAAAAGCACCTCTAGAGAAGAAAATAAAGCATTATTCAGCTCAATTCAAATCAATTACTATTGCGTTCTCATTCGATAGTGTGAACTTTTAAGTCAACGGCTCGGTTACGCAATTACCATGCTCAGGCAAGCATCTTTTTATTTGGGATTTTCAGTAATACAAATCAGGGTCTGTTAAAGGATCTCATTGCAAGTATACCTCAGTTCTCCACACACCACTTCTCAACAGCTATGATTAACTAAACTGAACGATTTAACACGGAGAAAGATATAATATTTAACAAGTGCCCTCTTGTACAATTAATGTATTTACAATTAATATGATTTACAACCGCTAGTCCCAACATAAAAGCATTACTAATAGTCTTCCGAATTAATATTTTGATATATTAATTTATTTTATTTTTTTTATAGTTTGACTTCAGTTGTCCTTCAGTTGTCATTGAACAAACAATCTTCGTGACTACAGGTCATTTTAATAAACTTCCATCTTAGATAAAATTGCTCTTTATATTTCTCAATATTTTCTTAAATCTGCTGGACCTAAAAAAGAAAGCATTTTGCCATCATCACTAATTTAAACAATGCTTTGCTCTATGATCGGGTGAAAACTCAAGTACAGTTTATTTGCTACATTCCCACACCCAAAACACACAAACTTTCAGACAGTATAGTTTATGGTTCTTTTAAACTCGCTAAGGCATCTTTCCACGGAGGGATTATGCTCAAGATTTCTCCTTTGCATGCCATCTCAGGTGTCTCTTTAAGTGTGCTGACAAGATAAATCTCTGACCACAATGATCACATTTAAAGGGCATTGTTCCAGCATGATAGAGCACAGGAGTTTTAAAATTGCACACTTGTGCAAGTTTCTTTTCGCTGTGAGGACTTCGGTTTGACTTCTCACCAGTATGAATCTTCATGTGACTTGTTAGGTTTCCTTGATGTCTGAAATTATTCCCACACTGATGGCATGTGAAAGGCCTCTCTCCAAAATGAACTATTATGTGTTTCTTCAGGTCTCCCTTGCGTGTGAAGCTCTTCTCACACTGAGAGCATGTGAAAGGCTTGTCTCCATTGTGAATTAACAAGTGATTCTGAAGGTTGATTTTTTGCGTGTAACTCTTTCCACACTGTAGGCATGTGTACGGCCTCTCACTATGGATTGTCATGTGATCCTTAAGGTCTTCTTTACATTTGTAACTCTTTCCACAATGTGGGCATCCAAATGATTTTTTGGCCCCTGGACTTTGTGTCAAGTCGTTTTCTGTTTGTGAATTTTCTCCAGTTGAGAAGCTATGAGGCTCCTGATACTCCTGATGATTTTTCGCCACTTCATTCTGATCTTGATTTTCCTCTTCCACTTTAAGCAGGTCTAAAATGAACAAAGTGGTAATAATCAATTCAAGAGCAACAATGGTAAAAGATGATGTATAAATGAACCATTTGGACTGCAGATAACATTTATGTGATCAAAGTAACTTCTGGCATTTGCATCAAACGAAGGTAAATAAATACACACAACATCACGATCATTTATTTATTTTTTCTATTGAAGAATGGACACCAACCTCTTTGTTCCTCAGTTTCTTCTTTCACTCTGAATGGCTCTAGATCTGTCAGATCCACAATCTCCACTTTAATATACTCCATCGTCAGGCAGATCTCGATCGATAAACCTCTGGCTTTTCCTGCTTGTTTGGAAACGGGTCAGCGATTACAATTGAGAAAGAAAATTAAAGCCAAAATAGATTATTCTGTTACATGTGCGCTACTCAGGAATATAAAACTCAGAAATGAAGATTTCTGATAAAAGACGCTATCGACACGTCACATGAATACATTGTAATTACAATCAATAACAACCAACATTAATTTTAACCTTACCGCAACAAAACGGTTTTAGTAACATTAGTAACAGTTGGAGCAAAAAGCGTAAAGAACTTTGAATGTTTTGTATCGTTTTATACAGCTGAAAACACAAACCTTTTATTCAGCGGACATTAGAGAAGGCGCGGGCGCAGAGTTTATGACGTCACGCGAAGCCCCAGCAGTTCAGAGAATCAAAATAAAAGTCTCTGGTCTTTAATTTAGAAGCATAACTTCTTCCCACATAGTTATATAATTTGTCACAGCAAGGATATGCTGTACAATAATAAATACATTTATAATGATAGTTATTTGGCAAAGAATGATGGTTAGGCAATTATTAATTATTTAATTATATAAATGTCCCTTTTTAAGTATGAAGAATTTGTATTTTATTATGGAATGTCAGCAAGGGAATAATATGCTGTCGCTTTTGGAGCCATTAGAGATAGCGAAACACTTGCTGCGTTCCATTCGACAGGGTCCCTAAGCAGTGTTCACTGCTCCTTATACTCCCTGAGCACGATATATCAGTTATGGACTTCGCTGACGCTAGGCTCGTTTGAGATGCGCTTCGCCTTGCCTGAAATGTAGGCGAGAGTAGGCGGTTGCAGTGAGGGGAGGAGTGAAAAAAGTGAATGCAAGACGGACAGTTCTCTCTTTAGTGGATCTAAAAATGTACATTTATTCACTTCGGAACTTAATTTGTGTCAACTCCATCAGACGCATTAAAAAGCATGCTATTTTAATTTGATACATCCAACAACAGTGTAAAGTCTTCAATTAGGCCTATGTAATAATGGTGTTCAGTAAAGGAGCTAAGTGGAAAAAAAAAAATTCTCTCTGAAAAAAAAAAAAAAAAAAAAAAAATAGGGTTATGAACAATCCAGTTCCTAAATTCCTTAATCTAACCTCCTTTTTAATATTAAACATATATAACCAATGTTCTTAGGTAAATCAGACATTATATCGTAGTTCAGTTGATGTTTTAATATTTTAACACAATAAATTGAAAAAAGAATAAGACATTACTTTCAAAATTAGCAAAAACCTTCACCTGATGATGGTGTTAAATACTGAAGAAGTTGACAAATACTGATGGAGTTGACAAAGGTCCAGATGGGGCCAAATATACAGTATATGTAAATAGAATCATGAAACAACATTATAAGAATTACCCATATGCAAAGAAAAAAAGAAAAAAAAAACATTAAATCACATTATATAGACTTTTTAAGAGCACTTGTCAACCATCAGAAAATAAAACCTGAAGGAGTTGACAAAATATAATTTTTTTCCACCTTAAAGGGATAGTTCACCCAAAAATGAAAATTTGATGTTTATCTGCTTACCCCCAGCGCATCCAAGATGTAGGTGACTTTGTTTCTTCAGTAGAACACAAATGATGATTTTTAACTGCAACCGTTGCCATCTGTCAGTCAAATAATGCGAGTGAATGGGAACTCTATCAATAAGAGATGAAAAAACATGCATAGACAAATCCAAATTAAACCCTGCGGCTCGTGATGACACATTGATGTCCTAAGACACGAAACGATCGGTTTGTGCGAGAAATCGAACAGTATTTATATAATTTTTTACCTCTAAAACACCACAATGTCCAACTGCGTTCAGCACTCGGTTAGTGAGGTCTGATCGCGCTCTGACAACGGCAGTATGTCTCGCGCATATACTTCAATGAGTGCGAGACATCACAGCCGTTGTGTTTTTTCGACTCTTATTGATAGAGTTCCCATTCACTCGCATTGTTTGACTGACAGACGGCAACGGTTGCAGTTAAAAATCATCATTTGTGTTCTACTGAAGAAACAAAGTCACCTACATCTTGGATGTGCTGGGGGTAAGCAGATAAACATCAAATTTTCATTTTTGGGTGAACTATCCCTTTAACCACGTGTTGTGGAGCCATTTTGTTTTCTTTCTCAGTAGTAGCTGCCTTAATAAACATATAAAAAATTCCAGTATTTATTTCACAACTTTACAGAAACTATTACACCAGTACGACGGAGTTGACATGTTAAAGCTGTTACAGCAGAGACTTCAAAATTGTTTGTATAAAATATAAAAAATATAAAACTGCCAGGACTATGTGTCCTACTGTGAGATCCACAATGAGCAGGAAATAGTAAGTGCTCCTCAGAGTTAAAAATGACCATGACATTGCCTGATTTACTCAGAATTATTAAAAAAAAGTTTAAAAATCAAACATTTTAAAAGAGAACAATGCATCAGAGGACTGTTTTAACCAATGAGAATTAAAGGGTTAGTTCACCCAAAAATGAAAATTCTGTCATTAATTACATATCCTCATGTCATCCACACCCATAAGACATTCGTTCTTCTTCGGAACACAAATTAAAATATTTTTGATGAAATCCGAGAGGTATATGACTCGTCCATAGACAACAATTTAACCACCACTTTCAAGGTCCAGAAAGGTACTAAAAAAAAACAGATTAATCATTGATTCAAACATCTTTCAGCATCTGTCGGGGATGAATGAGTATACCAGAGTGCAGTCTGGACAGTTTAAAAGTTGCAGATGTCGTGTCAGTTGGAAGTCGTGTCAGGTATATGCAGCGCAGCTGAGGAATAGAAGTACTAAAGATTCTATGCTCAAAAGACCACAGCAGAGACAGTGATGGTGTTGGAAGACTATAGAGTCGCCCTCGGGGTGAGGTTGTAATACTCGGAGTTAGTATTAATGATCCTGTGTCAGACCAGCGTACACCTGAGAAGGACGGTGAGAGTGTATAGATGCTAAAGACCTGTGTGCTCATGTGTGATTGAGGTAGTGATAGTAGCTTCTTGACGGGACGCCGTCACCTTATTTTGGGAAGGGAATTACCTCGAAATATTGGAAATGTATTAGAAGTATTCGAGAAGGGAATTACCTCAAGATACTGTAGTATTATATTGTATTATATTCGGGACGGGAATTACCTCGAAGGTACTGTAGTATTGTGGTACTGTAGTATTGTATTGTATTATATTCGGGATGGGAATTACCTCGAAGGTACTGTAGTACTGTATTGGTACTGAGTATTATATATTATATTGACAACTGGAGGTTGTTTGAATTGTCAGTGGTGAAGTCGGATTAGTATTGAGAATTTCCACGACAACTTACATGATAGTTGTCAACTTACATAAGATCGACCAATAGCAAACCACAACCATCCAATCAATTCCCCATGGACAAAATCAAGCTCCGCCCTACATTTTTGTTTGAGAAGCCATTTTACTTGAATATACACATCACAAATGGAAAGAAAAGCATATCGCAACTTCTATTTTATGTCAGCTTAAAGCAATATCACACAAATATTTGTGCTGTTTTCCCTGAACATCAGCAACAACTCAACTGATTGAAACAACTCATTATATACAACAAATAATTGCTGCATTTTTCCAACTCATGCAAGTATGGTTATACATTTTGATCTGTTTTCTTTATGTGTGTTCGAAATTTAATTGGTTATATGAATACATCAAATGCTGGAAATGTGGGTGATTGAAGAGGTGAACACTTTACAATAAGGTTTATTTGTTAACATTAATTAATGTATTAACTAACATGAACTAAACATTATGAACGTTATAAATTTGTTACTGTAGGCCCTATTTGTTAATCTTTGTTAACGTTAGTTAATAAAAATAGAGCAGTTCATTGTTTGTTCGTGTTAGTTCACAGTGCATTAACTAATGTTAACAAGATTTTAATGTTGAAATTAACATTAACAAAGATCAATAAATGCTGTTGTTTTAAGGAGATAAAAATGGCCCATATCAACCTTGATTGACATGGCAATAAAATTCTATCACATTATTTTGTCAGTTAAAGTTTTGGGCTGGACTTAAGGAAATGAAGCATTACTGAAAAGTATAGAACTCAACCAATGTGAAAAACATAATTTGTAGCATCACTGTTGCATTTCAGATGCTGAATATAAATGTCTGTGAGTGTATAAATAACACTGTCATTGTTAACTTTTTGTTTAAAACATAATTTGTGCCATTTATACACTCATAGACATCAACATTTGACATATGAAACACAACAATGGTGACATGCTTCATGCCAGCATACAAAACATATTCATGGTTCCCAGCATGCATTGCAGCATGAATAAATTATGCAGCTGTTATTATTATTATTATTATTATTATTATTATTATTTTTCCACCGTTGTTGAGATTTGTATGATGAGTGCTGATGTCTAAGTGTGTTGTATTTAATTTTTAAATAGATTTGGACAATCTTACATAAATCACTTCAGTGTTAAAAATTATTTTTATCACATGATTTTAGTTTAATACATCTCATATAACATTCCAATTCCAAAAGTAAGCAAAAACTACAGAAAAAGTAGTTGTTTAAACCACTTTAATGAAGTAATTTGACTGTTAAAACAGACATGTCGATCTGCTTTATCAATAAAGAAATGTTTTCTGAAAACACCTGCAACTGATGAAAAAGAAGCAACTCAAAAAAGTCAAGGGTCAAGAGCTCAACTAAACAAACACTAATCTCCATGATGGTGACTTGAACTGAAACATTTTAATAAGACATCAACATCCAAACCTCTGTTAATTCTCAATAAGAACTGCTAGACGTCTGACAGAAATAAAGTCAGTCTGGTTAGTAATAAGTGAAGCTGGTAATCCTGTTTGTGGAGTTGTTTAATCCGATATTGAGAGATTGTATCTCAATATTGATATTGAAGATGTTTCATCTTCAGTTCATCTAAGGCTGTGGCTGAAGAAAGTCGTAGTTTGTGTTTTTATTTCTCTTTCTTTCGGTGCTTGTTCATATCAGGTGTTTGAATGATTAAAAGAATGTTTCAGGAACATCATACATTTTAAAACACGTTCCTCTAACATCAAGAAAACTGGATATGTTTTACATTCCCAAAAGCAACACTGAATATTTGGAGAACATTCTTATAACAAAATTCTGTTAACTGGGTTTTCTCTCTCCTGGTTATTTGGTTATTTCTTAGGCAGTGTCAAAGAAGCCAGAGTCTCAGTTGTTGTAATTGTTGTATGCAATGCTGTGATTCATTGGATAAAAAAAAGCAAAACATAAAATAAAAATAAAGTAAAATAAATAAAGTAAAGATGAATTTGACTGATAACATTGAATCACTGAATCATTGTCCTGTTATTACTGTAAAGCTGCTTTCAAACAATCTGTATTGTATAAAGTGCTATATAAATAAAGGTGACTTGACTAAGCAACACACAGTTTTTCATTCCTGAATGAACTTGAATCAACGTTTTAAATGAATTCAAGGCTTCATTGACACGTACATTCTGCTGGCAAAATATACTTTTGACTGCCTATGTGGTAGAATGGCGAAAAAAATTGAAATCAATGCTATCTGACTAGAGAAAACAGAGAAAAATGGCTGTTGTCTTCCCTTTTGCCAAATACGTAAGAAATCTTCAACACCCATAATGCACTGGGCATGTTATGGATAGGCTATGGATAGGCTTGACCAGAGTACCACCTTGTTTTAGTAGGAAATACTTCTTAGCAAACATTTAGGCACATGGTGTTAACTTATATTGTTCACAGGTGCAAGGATTCAAAGAGTAAATATTTAGAGGGAGTGAGTTATTTTTGGTTTCCAGTGAAGGATCCAGCGTGTTGTAGGCATGGCTTAAAGGGATAGTTCACCCAAAAATGAAAATTATCCCATGATTTACTCACCCTCTAGCCTTTCTAGGTGTATATGACCATCTTCTTTCAGACACACAATCAGAGATATAAAAATATCCTTAATCCTCAAAGGTTTATAATGGTTGTGAATGGGTGGCCATGTTTAAAAAAAAAAAAAAAAAAAAAAATCTATCCATTATCAAAGTAATCCATACAGCTCTAGAGGGTTAATAAAGGCCTTTTGAAGCGAACGGATGCGTTTTTGTAAAATATCCGTATTTAAACCTTTATAAATTCTAGCTTATAGCTCTATAAATAACTAGCTTCATTCTACAGAACTACCCATAAGTGCTGAATTACTACACATACAGGTCAGTTTATTTGATGAATTCAAATTGTGAGGCAACACAGTTTCACGTGGTCTACACTATCATACTAAACTGCATTTGAGTGTGTTAAATTGTTGGCTGTATGAGACTAGCAGTAACCTAAATCAACATTAGAATATCATACTGATGATATTCTAACATTTGATTGTGTTGAGTTGTACAACATTGATTCGTTTTATGTACATTTGCTCACCTGTCTAATAAAGCACATGCAAGAGTGGTGTCTGTCAAGGCGAAGTTTGTCACAAAGCTCTCGGAATTTCAAAAACGCCACACCAATATTGATCCTCGTTTTATTTCTCTTTTTGTCCCAAACTCTACTTGACATTACACAGTTGTCCACATCTGTTGCCATGGTTACTATGGCAGTACAAGCAGAAACCAGGGATAATACAGATATTATGTCATGGACAGGCGACAAGGGACGGGCACTATTTAAAATTGTGAATTTAATTTGGAAATATTGATTTAGGATAATGTAAGAACACAACTGAACGAAATATAACACTGTGCAAGTGGTTTTTGGATATTTTAATACAAAAATCTTGCATACTGTGCCTTTAATAATTATAACATAGCCAAGAAAACAAATATATTTTTTAACTTGTTTATTATATGTTTATTTAAAGATGTAATGGCAAAATCAGTATGGACCATTAAGCTGAATGTCAATTTTACACTTTGAAACATTATTTCCCCCATATGTTGACATTTTATTTTCACAAATGTTATTTGAAATATTAAAGTAGACACTTTACTTGCATTTGAGAACTGATGAGAAACAATTAAACTTGAGACTTTACGACGAGCAAGCAGTCCACAAGCAGAACATAAAGAATGCTGAATGTAAGAACAGTTAAGCTAACACATGGATCATCACATAGGTTACAAAATATTATGCTCACGGATACATTTATACAGGTTTATTCCAGTTGCTATAGGCATTGATGTATTCAATAAAGAACAACAACAAATAAAGTCACAGAATCCCAGTTTTAAAACATCTCAAAGTACAAACAATAGCACAACTGAAATCAATTTAGACAATAGTTGAAAGTTATGTCACGGGGCAGGCCCCTCAGGCTGCAACCACCCCTAAAACCCGTACCACCCTTGGGGGAGGCGGACAGCGGCCAGACAAGGACGACAGACAAGGCTTCAAGTAACACCGTATTTTATTGAATATAAAAAGGGAATCTAAAAATGATGAGTCTTCTGGGCAGGGTCGTTCCGTCCTGCGGACCCACAGAGTGCGATATAGGGGGGTGCTCTAGCGAATGGCTTCGCTGTCTTCCAATGGGAAAGACGGGTCAGGGCTCACACTGGGAGGAGACTGCTGTAGGACCGTTCAGGTACGTATTTCAGGTGACGTACTCCCTTCTTCCCAAGGGGAGGACGGGTCAGGACTTACGACCGGAGGGTCTGTGATGGGACAGTTAAGGTACGCGTTTTGGATACGTACTCTTCTTCTGCAGATGACAGGCAGAAAACTGACGGCTGAGGAGCTCCACTACCAAGCAGTCCGGGATGTATTCCAATATGAAATCCTCTTGATGGGCTGGCAGACACAGAGCTTACAATAGGGGAAGTTCACTGCAAAGCAGACAGGTGAATACAGAGATACGTAATCCTCTTCTTCAGCAATGACAGACAGAGAACTTACAGCTGGAGGAGCTTCACTGCAAAGCAATCAGGTGAGTATTCAGGTATGACTTCCTCTTGAAGGACTGGCAGACACAGAGCTCACAATGGGAGAAGTTCACTGCAAAGCAGGCAGGTAGATACACAGATACGTAATCCTCCTCTTCAACAAGGACAGTCAGAGAACTTACAGCTGGAGGAACTTCACTGCAAAACAATCAGGTGAGTATTCAGATGTAACTTCCTCTTGAAGGGCTGGCAGACACAGAGCTTACAATGGGAGGAGTTCAATGCAAAGCAGGCAGGTAGATACACAAATACGTAATCCTCTTCTTCAACAATGACAGACAGAGAACTTACGGCTGGAGGAGCTTCACTGCAGAGCAATCAGGTAAGTATTCAAGTATAACTTCCGCTTGAAGGACTGGCAGACACAGAGCTTACAATGGGAGGAGTTCACTGCAAAGCAGGCAGGTAAACACACAGATACATAATCCTCTTCTTACTTCTTAGAACGTGACAGAAAGCTCAGGTAAGTAGTGGACACCCGGCGGGTTTAAGTTCACACTTCACACATCAAGACAGTGCATCACATCACTTCATCACTGCAATTCAACACTCAGTGGGAAATACATATATAGATGGCCGTCGCCCATTTCTGACCTGGCATTCACGTCAGGAAGTCCCATAAACAAGGAAGAGGATGGAGATCAATTGAACTACTCACAGTCTCTCCCAAACAATCTTACTGTCCAGCGATTTCCTCCTTCCGATTGAGTCAACGTGCTCTCTCTCCCAAACTCACAATGCTGTGCCTGATTGCCAGTCCCACTTCCTCTTCTCCACCGCTCACTCTTCCTCCGAGATTCACAGTCCCCAAACAAAAGAAACAACAAAAAAAACGCCCCTTTTAGTGCATCCTCTCTCCTTTTATCCTACCCTAAGGGCAACATGTCTCAATCTGCACCGCTGCCGGCAATCTTCACTAATCACCCCATTCGCGGGGATTTTTCGCTAGACCGGAACTAGATGATGCCTGATGATGCCTGTCATTCAATTATGTAGGACTGCACAAAATGAGCAATAAAATGTATAAACAGCAAAAAGAAGGTAAACATTTTCATTGTAAGCGGCGCTGAAACTATACCTATGAAATAATTCAGTAAACGTTCTGACTGAGATACAAGGTGCGCATATCTGGAAAACTCATGAATATGCTATTTCCAGGCTACACTGAATCCATTGATTTCAGTTACAGAGAGACAACTATAAGACATTAAAATTGAGAACAATAACTTAACTGAACTACAACCAGCACTTACCAAATGAACAAGACCACCAGAGGGCTAAAGAGCTGCTGTTGTTGTTGTTGTTGTTGTTGTTCTTCTTCTTCTTCTTCTGTTGTTATCGGCGGGTGGCAAAGAAACCTAAGATGCATTACCGCCACCCACTGACATATAGTGTAGGGTGACCAGACGTCCCCGTTTTCCGGGGACAGTCCCGGTTTTTGGTGCTCCGTCCCCGACTGGAGCTGTCCCCGGAAATGTCACCGTTTTATATCTCGTTCAAAATAATCCGCAAATACATTGCAAAAAAGTCTGGCCAGCATACAGCATAGAGTTTCTTAACGGTGCTGTTGTTAATATATATATTTTTTTCTAAACATATCTCTCTATTAAAATATGTTAAACAGTTCAATCCCGCTTTTCTACAGTATCCATATACACCGGCAGACACACAGACACGCCTGTCACTCACTCAGCGCAGCGGCAGGCCTCGAGACTCTCGTTCAGTCCGGTTGAAGGGTTTTTGTTATGATATAACACCTGATATGACAACTTTAGCACATGTGTCAGCTAAACATTCATTCAGTGTTTCCCATTAATGACCCTGTGCCGCCACCGTTTCATAATGAACCGAAAATTTAAAACATATGGTCTCTACGTTGTATTTTGCCAACGAACTAAAATCGAAACCGTGATAAAACAGCAAAATACAGTGATTAAGTATAGGCTATATGCAGTCTGTTTATGCTGCGTGTTTTAAAGAGACGTGTGCACTTTGGTCACACGATCAGCTGGCGATTTGGTGATTAAAATTAAAGCTCAGGGATTTATCTTAGAAATTGGCTACAAAATAGTATTTTAATTTCCTTACGTTGTGTAAAGTAGCCTAACCAAAAAAACAAAACACAAAAAAAAAAAACATATATATATATTATATACATACATTATTATTTTATTGTAATAATTGTTTGGCATCCTAAAACACCTAAAACGATATAGACTTTATATCACAACTAAAAAGAAGAACAAAAAACCCTCGTTAATGTCCAGGTACAAGTTAATGCTGTTTCTTTGTTCAATGTGCACACTGTACATGGGTTGAAGCTCTTAATTTTGAGCTTCCAAAGTGCACCAGATTGATGCATTTAACCTTAAAATGTACAAAATTTTCTTACGGGGGTGCATGCCCCCGGACCCCCCTAGAAGAGGTATACAGAACATTTTTACAAATTCAAGTGGAAAATAATGTAACCTACATTTTATGAACTTTACTCAAAGCTCCTTTCATGTCAGTAAAATGTCATTGGACAAAAGTTGTAATTTTGTACAGTATAAACAGCTCATGAAAATGAAAATATTCAATAATAAATGTTGCAAATATTATTTGTGTTATTTATCTCATATTTTGTAATGTGATTTTTCAAAATAGTTTAATAGTTTTTTTGTAGTTAGGCCTAGTTATTTTGGTGAATTGTATTAAAACCAGACCAAAAATCCTAATAAAATTAAGTCATAATATTTATTAATGTAAATGTGAAACTCACAACAATGAAAAATGTACTGTCCCCGTTTTTTAATTAATAGATAATAACAAATGAGATTTTGGTGGTATTTTGACCACTCGCATAGGAAATGTCCCCAGTTTCCATTTCAGAAATCTGGTCACCTTAATGTAGTGTGGAGCTTCAAAGCGTGCGTGGTAAATGAAATTGCTTATAGTGTACTTGAAAGACTTGAAAGTCTTTGTAATACAACTAACGTTCTTATGTGTAGGAAGGAAGGGGACAGGGTCGGCGTTCAACTGCTGACTGAGCTTTATTTCAAGAATTAGAAACGTCCAACAAAAACTGTGCAAGGCACAACAGCAAATAAAATAATCCACAAAGGGCTTCACTCCAGTCACGGCATCTACAATCCACAAAGGGCTTCACTCCTGGTCACGGCTGTACAATCCACAATGGGCTTCACTCCAGTTAGTCGTGCACCAGCTGCTCAGTCAGCAGTTCCCCTCTCTCTCCCCGACTCCTGCTTCTCGCGGCGTTTTAACCTGTCTCCGCGCCAATTACTGAAATGAGAAACAGGTGTTCGTGATTTACATTTAACTCGCTCACTCACCAAAGATCTCCCGATGCTCTCTCCCGCCGCAGACCTCGCTGAACCACGCCCCCCTCGCCACATACCCCCACCGCCCGACTCAGGCCGGGGAGCCGTCCGGCCTGCAGCCCCCCCCCCCCATTTCTGGAGAGGAAATCGGCCACAGCCATCTGAACACCCGGCCTGTGGACCACCTTGAACTTAAAAGGCTGTAATGCCAGATACCAACGAGTGATCCGCGCATTGGTATCCTTCATGCGGTGGAGCCACTGCAGGGGAGCGTGGTCCGAACAGAGAGTGAATTCCCGCCCCAGGAGATAATAGCGGAGGGTGAGGACGGCCCATCTAATAGCCAAACACTCTTTCTCAACGGTGCTGTACTTAGCTTCTCTCTTTGAGAGCTTACGGCTAATGTACAGCACCGGCCGTTCCTCACCCTCTATCTCCTGGGACAGGACAGCACCCAGCCCCCTGTCCGACGCGTCAGTCTGCAACAGAAAAGGGAGAGAAAAATCAGGAGAGTGAAGCAATGGCCCGCCACATAGAGCAGCCTTCACCTGGGTGAAGGCCTGCTGGCACAGCTCCGTCCACTGGACCGTATCTGGCGCATCCTTTTTGGTTAGATCAGTCAACGAGCTGGTGAGGGCCGAATAATTAGGAACAAACCTCCTATAATATCCCGCCAGCCCGAGGAACTGTCTAACCTCCTTTTTGGTCTTGGGGCGCGGACAGGTCGCAATCGCTGCCGTCTTATCAATTTGGGGACGCACCTGTCCATGCCCCAAGTGGAAGCCCAGATACCTTACTTCCACGCGCCCAATCGCACACTTCTTCGGGTTGGCCGTGAGCCCGGCCCCCCTCAGCGATCTCAGGACGGCCCTCAAATGCTGCATATGCCGCTGCCAGTCATTACTGAAGATAATAATATCGTCCAGATAGGCAGCAGCATATGCACCATGGGGCCGCAAAATTTTATCCATGAGACGCTGAAAGGTAGCCGGTGCCCCGAACAACCCGAACGGAAGGGTGACGAATTGGTGTAATCCAAACGGCGTCGTGAAAGCCGTCTTTTCTTTGGATAATGGCGACAAGGGGATCTGCCAATACCCTTTCGTTAAGTCCAGTGTCGAATAAAATCGAGCCGTACCTAGCCGGTCAAGCAACTCGTCCACCCGAGGCATTGGATACGCGTCGAATTTCGACACTGCGTTCACCTTGCGATAGTCCACACAGAACCGAACTGAACCGTCCGTCTTGGGAACCAAAACTATCGGGCTCGCCCAGTTACTGCTGGACTCTTCTATTACTCCCATTTCAAGCATAGCTTCTAATTCTGCCTGCACTACATTTTTCTTGTGTTCAGGCAATCTATACGGCCGGCTGCGAACCACCACGCCCGGCTCTGTCTCGATGTGGTGCTGAATGAGGTTTGTACGGCCCGGTAGGGGAGAAAACACGTCTGCAAACTCTGCTTGTAACTTGGATAAATCAGTGAGCTGTGAGGGCGAGAGGTGATCTCCCCCTGGGGCCAGAGCGAGGGACTGTTTTTTGACATTCGCCTCTGGCCCGAGATCATCCTCTCCGCTAATCACCGTCGCCAGCATCACTGATTCCGCCTCATTCCATTTTTTAAGGAGATTGAGGTGGTAAATCTGACGTGCTCCTCTCCTATCGGAACGCACAACCTCATAATCGAGCTCACCGACTTGCCGTGTCACCACAAACGGTCCTTGCCACTTTGCAAGTAATTTCGAGCTTGAAGTGGGAAGCAATACAAGTACTTTATCTCCCGGTGAAAATTTGCGCAAGTTAGCTCCCCTGTTATACAGCTGGCTCTGTCTGTGCTGGGCTTGTAACAAATTCTCCATAGACAGCCGCCCCAACGTGTGGAGTTTTGCTCTCAAGTCCAGCACATACTGAATTTCATTTTTGGCCTGAGATGGTCCGTCCTCCCAAGTCTCTCTTAGGACGTCTAATACCCCCCGGGGCTGGCGTCCAAAGAGAAGCTCGAAGGGGGAAAACCCCGTGGAGGCTTGCGGGACCTCTCGCACTGCAAATAACAGAGGTTCTAACCACTTATCCCAATTTTTGGCGTCTTCTTGAACGAATTTACGAATCATGGATTTAAGCGTGCGATTAAACCGTTCGACCAGGCCGTCCGTTTGTGGGTGAAAGACGCTGGTACGCACGGATTTAATGCCCAACAATTCGTAAAGTTCGCGTAACGTGCGTGACATAAACGCCGTGCCTTGATCAGTGAGGATTTCTTTCGGAACCCCCACTCGGGAGATTAAACTAAACAGTGCATCCGCAACACTCTTAGCAGAAATGTTGCGGAGTGGCACTGCTTCAGGATATCGCGTTGCATAATCCACAATGACTAATGCAAAGCGATGCCCTCTTGCTGACCGCTCTAATGGCCCGATGAGGTCCATACCAATTCTTTCGAAGGGGACCTGCATTAATGGGAGGGGGCGCAACGGCGCTTTTGGGGTGGCCGGTGGGTTAACCAACTGACATTCCCGACAAGACGCGCACCACCTGCGCACATTCTCGTGAATGCCCGGCCAAAAGAATCGGGTCATGAGACGATTTAGTGTTGCCGTTTGTCCTAAATGCCCAGCCATCGGATTAGAATGAGCCGCGTGGAAAAGCATTTCCCTGCGGCTCCTTGGAACTAATAATTGGGTCGTATCTTCTTTTGTCTGAGTGTCTTGGGTCACTCGATACAACCTATCTTTTATGATCGCAAAATACGGATAAGAAAGTGGACGCCCAGGCTGGAGAGGCTGACCATCGATGGTGCTGACCTTTTCAAACGCGTTTTTTAGCGTCTCATCGTGAGACTGTTCCAGGGGAAAGTCATCGCGATCCGAAAGAATAAGTCTTCCAATTTCGCTCTGTTCCCCTGAAGCTGAACTCACCGGTCCCTGATCAGTCTCTCCCGCCTGCACTCGCACCTCCTTATCCCGCGATTTTTCCCCCCAAGAGGCATCCGAGCATAAACACCCCAATAATTTATTAAATGCAGGCCAATTCGTCCCCAAAATTATCGGATGCCGGAGGTGCGGATTAACTGCCACCTCCACCCTATGCTTTTGACCCCTAAATTGAATAATGACGGGCACTAACGGATATTTCACCACATCCCCGTGCACACACCTCACCTTAACCAAGCGGCCTGTATCCAATGCCCCGGACGAAATCAGGCTTTGATGCACCGAGGTTTGGTTACATCCTGAGTCCACCAAAGCCTGATAGGTACCCCCCTTGACACTCACAGGTATTTGGTACTCGCCAGCTTGACCGGGGGCAGCCTGCGGATCGTCCGGGACCCGGATCAACGTCCCAACCTCCATCACTGGACACCTGTCCACAAAGTGCTCCGGGTCCCCGCAACGCCAACAGGCCGGCCCAGACCTGCCCGCCGCTCTTGTGGCAGGGAGCGGGTTAAATGGTTGACGCGGAGAGAGGGGAGAAGCAGGAGCGGAGTCCGGCCCGGCAGCAGGGAGTCCCGCCCCCCTGGGCGGGGCTCTTGGTCCATAATACGGGCCCTGTTCCGTTCCGCCCCGCCCCCGGGGCGGAACACGTGGTGGGCCGGGCGGACGAGACCTGGGTAGAGGGACAGGTTTAGAGAGAGAGGGGGAATTAAAAGAAGGAGAGAGAGAGGCGGATGGTAGGGGTTCGCCGACCCCTTGGCACGCCACCATGTGGTCCTCCGCCAGTTCGATGGCTGAGTCCAGCGACGTGGGGCGGTGGCACTGGACCCACTCGGCTGTTTTCTTGGGGAGCCGAGTGATAAACTGCTCCAGTACCACGCGATCGATAATCCGGTCCACGTCGCTTCCCTCAGCCAGTAGCCATTTGCGGCACGAGTCCCGGAGCTGTTGGGCCAACACGAAGGGCCGGCCGGACTCACCCAGGTCCAGGGAGCGGAAGCGTTGACGATGTTGCTCTGGGGTCCGGCCGACCCGCTGAACGATGGCCCGCCGAAGGTCGTCAAAGACCAGGAGGTTCTCTGCTGGCAGCTGCTGCGCCGCCACCTGCGATTCCCCCGAGAGGAGGGGGACCAGCCTCATGGCCCACTGGTCCCGCGGCCAGCCACTTGCCTCGGCTGACCGCTCAAATAAGTCGAGGAAGGCCTCGGGGTCGTCCGACGGCCCCATTTTGTTCAATGGCAGGTGGGTAGGCGCAGCCGGCTGCCCGATGGTCTCCTGGTGAACCTCCCGGTCAATCCAGCTCCGGAACCTCTCGCGGTCCTCCTGCTGGGCCTGCACGATGGCTTGGAAGCGACGTTCTTGGTCGGTGCGCAGGTCCAGCAGGGCTCGATGTTGTTCCTGATGCAGGACCGCGAGGGACGCGATGACTTCCGCAAATGTCGATGGGGAGGACGAAGATTGCATGGCAGCGGCCACCCAGCTTCCTTCCCGGGTTTCGGCACCAGTGTAATACAACTAACGTTCTTATGTGTAGGAAGGAAGGGGACAGGGTCGGCGTTCAACTGCTGACTGAGCTTTATTTCAAGAATTAGAAACGTCCAACAAAAACTGTGCAAGGCACAACAGCAAATAAAATAATCCACAAAGGGCTTCACTCCAGTCACGGCATCTACAATCCACAAAGGGCTTCACTCCTGGTCACGGCTGTACAATCCACAATGGGCTTCACTCCAGTTAGTCGTGCACCAGCTGCTCAGTCAGCAGTTCCCCTCTCTCTCCCCGACTCCTGCTTCTCGCGGCGTTTTAACCTGTCTCCGCGCCAATTACTGAAATGAGAAACAGGTGTTCGTGATTTACATTTAACTCGCTCACTCACCAAAGATCTCCCGATGCTCTCTCCCGCCGCAGACCTCGCTGAACCACGCCCCCCTCGCCACAGTCTTATTTAACAGTAGCCTACTTGAGTATTTTACTTTACTTTACTCAAAGAAGCACAGGTCCCCAACAAGAGATGTTGGTGAAAAGCAAGTAACAGTTGATTTGTGAGGTTTTATTTCCTAAAATATAAATGAAACTGAACACTTCAATATTTCATCAAATCAAGATCAACACAACAGCCTTTTAAACATGGCAGAATGAAAAATGGACCAAACAAGTCAGTCTCAGTCAAACTCAAGTGTTCAAAAAAGGTAAAACCTTTTTTTCAAAAAGATATTTTCAGTACAATGAACAAATAAAGTAAAATTATTTTAGTTAAAGTAAAATCAAATATTCAGAGCCGACTGCGATGTAGGCCTACCTCTCAGTTTCAAACTTAAACAAAAGCTGGTTCTTAAAGTTCCTAGAATTTATTCTAACACTTTTTGGACTGAAAATGAGGCCAGTGCCAAAAATTCGCTCACATGCAGCAGATGTAGGGGAGTGTTGAACCTTAATGACATCTTCAGCAGGAAGCTGTCACATGGGAAGATTTTCAGGACACCCATGTCATCACCAGCAATTGTCAGTTAGCCATCAAGCACTGTAGGGCCTTGCTGTGACTGGGATGACTGGCTTGAAGAAATCCTCTTCCTTCGATGAGGTGGCATCACTTGTAAGCTGTGAGGTCTCCTCCATATTTCCCTTTATGAAGTCAAGACCTACAATACTATACACATTTAGTAATGTTTCTGCAACAATTTAAAAATTAATTATTATTATTATTATTATTTAAATATAAAGCTTATATGCACTTATTTGTTTTAAAATATAATATGTATCTTATCATTCCAAAGTTCCAAAAATTACACACATTACTGATAAAAGTGTGTATAGAATATTGCCAATTTTTCCCCAATGCAATTATGTAGTTATCATATGTGACCCTGGACCACAAAATCAGTCATAAGGGTCAATTTTTTGAGATTTTGAGAAATTGAGATTTATACATAATCTGAAAGCTGAATAAATAAGCTTTCCATTGATGTATGGTAGAGACAATATTTGGCAGAGATACAACTATTTGAAAATCTGGAATCTGGGGGTGCAAAAAAATCAAAATATTAAGAAAATCGCCTTTAAAGTTGTTTAAAGTCCCTATCAATGCATACATTTTTTATATATTTATGGTAGGAAATTCACAAAATATCTTCATGGAACATGATCTTTACTTAATATCCTAATGATTTTTGGCATAAAAGAAAAATCGATAATTTTGTCCCATACAATGTATTGTTGGCTATTGCTACAAATATACCCATGCAACTTATGACTGCTTTTGTGGTCCAGGGTCACATATACAAGAACACCCATTATTCCATCTAAATGTTTTAGCTCTAAAATCAGTTTGTGATTTAAAAAAAACAAAAACAAAACATAAATCTGTACTAATTAGTATGTCCCTGCTTTTCATTTAGTTTTATATGCATATGTCCATGAACTGAGTTTGAGGGTGGCAGCATCAGTTGTCCATAAGTTTTAAACTTTGGAAGCAGGATTGCAGCCGCAATCAGCTCAGGATCATTGAGCATGTCCCCGAAGGCCTTGTTGACACCCGAGAGGATTGCATCTACCAGGCTCTTGCAGAGTTTCATGGATATCTTGGGTCGTATATGTGTGGAACCATGATTGTTGAGTGTTGGTACAAGCCAGCCCATGTGCATTGGTTCCACCCTGCAAGATATTAATCATCTATATTTTTTGTAATCAGCTACTTTATATACAGTCTTAAATGAGGTTGTTCTTTTATAGGTTCACTCCTACAGAAAAAAGCCTTTTTTGGGGAATACATTATGTCACAGATAAGGCCATATCAGTGACATAATGTATTCCCCAAAAAAGGCTTTTTTCTGCAGGAGTGAACTTATAAAAGAACAACCTCATTTAGATGCTACTGAATCAGTATATAAATGTTTCATCATAGGACAATTTGCAATTTGCATTCATTTGTAATGATTTGCTGCTACCCCTCCTGTTTCCCACTTTTTGAATGAATTACTAGTAAAAAATATTCATTATTTCATCTGACAATTCAGGATGCCATGACGCCATACAAATAATTACTTTTGCTGGTGGAAAAAAAAGGCATAAAGTCTCTGAGAGAAACTTTAAAAGAAAATGCATAGCATCCTTATATTTAGAATATTATAACATTACGCACATGAAAGATTCCAGAAAGGACTATCTCCCTTTTCCTTCATGATCTTCAGGATCCTCTCCACTGAAAGAAAGAGTTCCATCGTATGGCATTTGAATGAATTAACTCCATACATTCCTCTTCCTCCATCTCTGCAGTTTTGGTGGACCAGCTACTCTTTTTTCACAAAGCCCAACATTTGGAGAAGGATGATCTTGATAACCTTTTGTAGGTTTCATCCGACTGAGCAGTTTCAACATCCATGGTGGAAACCAGGTTAAAAAAATGGCAAGCACAATGTTGATTCTTGGGCAAATGAAATTCAAGATCATACTTGGCTAGAATATCAGCACCCTCAACATATTCAATCTCCTCATAATTCTAGTCATCTTGAGTGTCAGATTCATCCTCATCCTCTGATGTTGTTGCTGTTGCATTTTCTGTATTGTTGCAGTTTTTGTTCTCACCTCCATAGACATGAAAGACTTATGACAACACTTTTTTTGCAACTTATTTCAATATTGTGATAATACTGTATATTGTCATAAAAGCTTCAGCAATTATTGCAACATGAAAATTTGGTATCGCCACATGCCTACACCCCACCATCAAGGATGGAAGAGACAGAGAAGCTGTATAACATGTTCTGGCAAAGAAAGGTGCCTTCCATGATTTCAACAGCTCCTCATGCATTTAAGGGAAAGAAAGGAACTGGGGCTGGGTGCGGCGATGCGTTGTGCTTCGACCCAAGAACCAATCGTCTAGACGAGAGCACTCGGGACAGGGTGGAGGAGTCCACTTGAGTGCGATGCTTGCAGCTGAAAGCATGGCCACCAACTTAGTATCCGCCTGAGACTGAGTGGCCACACCCAGGGATGGGGGTCCAGCCAATGCTTCAGCCTCAGAAAGCTGTAGGCACCCTCCGATGCTGCGATCAGTAACTCGTCCTCCATGTGAGCACCAAATGAAAAATTATGCTCACCCTGGGGTGAGCTGCCAAACTCTTCCGGGAACTCAACCAGAAGACACGTGCAAACATGGCCGCAGGAACTAGGGGTGCTGAGGGTGTTGCAGCACCCACTGTTGTAGTTTCACTACATTGGAATTTAAGATGACATGACTTAAAATAAAATAGTTTTTCAACATGTTTTTTAATTTTCCACTTTTATTCATAAACTAACTCTAAAGATTTTTTTATATATGTTGTCGAATATGGTTTTATGACTAAGAGAGGCTATTTTAAAGCCAATCTCACGTGTGAGTGATGTGACTGGTTGAGGACCAGCATATCTCAGAACTCATTTGACACTTATGCATGTTCTCATGTAGACATCAGTGAAAAACAAAATAGGTAGGTGAAAAACTTAATATATATAGTGTTATATCTTTGCTCATACCAGCTAAAGACATCGAATTAAATCAGAATGGAGACAGACCGATGGTGAACTCAACTTGTTGTCTTTACTCGTACCCATTCACAACGTCATGACATCACACGCATCACACGTGATACACGACATCTCCCCTTTGCTTGGAATTAAACATATCCTTGGAGATTACATAGAAAACATTGTAAACTTATTCAACTGTCATAAACAATATGACATATCAAAATGCCAATCTTAAAACATAAATCTCTTCTTTTTCAATGGTCAACTTCCTCTTACATATCTCTTTTAACCGAGGACATATTGATTTCAAACACGTTTTAAATGTACCCTTAATGTACTTAACGTGAACACAATTGAAAGAAATATATATGCATTACAACTGAGTATGTGTTATTTCCTCAACAGGATCACTCAATAATAAAGTCTTTAAATTTCTCTGGCAGTTTGATTAGCCTCTGTGGTCTCTCACGAGGAGTCACTACACCACCTAGTGGCGTACTCTGGGTATGCATTTTGTTAGAAGTCATTTGCCCAGTTTTCTCTGTCTCTAATTTGACTGGTTCTGACTCTGCTTGGTTTTCCATTTCAACAGGACTGTCTTTTGCATTCTCGCTGAAGAATTTTTTCACGAACGTTGTGTTCCTTTTGTATTGTGCTCCCTTTGAATCTTCAATGGTCACGGAATTTCCCTTTCTGGACACGATGGTGTAAGGAACTTGGCTGAATGCAGTTGTCAGTTTGTCTATCTTTTCTTGTCTCACCAGAACCTGATCTCCCACATCCAGCTGTGAGTGCTTTGCCCCGCGGCGGTGGTCTGCATAAAGTTTAGCTTTACCTTTTTGCTCAGCATCATGATCCCTTACTTCCTGATCATTTCGCGGCATGGTAAAATCAGGAAGTTTCCCCCTGATTTTCCTCTTGAAAAGCAATTCAGCAGGACTCTTCCCCGTAGTGTTATGTTCAATAGCTCTGTAGGTGGCCACATATCTGCGGAGCTCCTTTTTCCAGTCTAGGCCTTCCGCCTGAGCAATCCGTATGCGTTTCAGAATAGACGCATTCTGTCTCTCCACCTCACCATTTGCTTGTGCCCACCTTGGTGTTGTCTTCACATGCTGAATGCCATTTGTCTCACAGAATTGTTGAAATTGATTAGACATAAATTGTGGACCACAATCTGATCTGAGGGTGCACGGCAGACCGTGACGGCTAAACACCTCCTCCAAACAGTCAATGATTTTATCAGCTGTGGTAGACTTGAGTATTGCATACTCATAATAGCGGCTATAGTAATCTACTGTCACTAGTATGGACTCTCCTGTTGGCAGAGGACCTAATATGTCTGTGGCTAGATCCTGCCAAGGGCCTTCAGGTAAGCAGGTCATTCTCAGAGGCTCTGGATTATCAGGTCTCATCACAAGTTGGCATGCATGGCATGACCTAACATGCCTTTCTGCGTCTTTATCCATGGCAGGCCACCATAATTTGCTTCGAAGGTTCTGTTTGGTGCCTACTATACCCAAATGTCCTTCGTGAGCTAAGTTTAAAGCTCTTGCTCTGAGCGACTGTGGTAGTACAATGCGTGTACCTCTTAAAACCAATTGTCCAATCACACTTAACTCATTGGCGATGTGGGCATACAACTTGCATTCGTCAAAACAACCAGTTTGTATGGCATGTCTGACCTTTCTTAACTCTTCATCAACTCCTGATGTTTTTTCCACAGTTTGTGTCGTGAGTGCACTTGGAGTAGCATTTACGGCCACGAATTGCACATACTCCTCAGCTCCATGCATATGTGCCTGTTTTCCTATTTTTCTACAGACCAAACGCGAAAGTGAATCTGCTATGTTTTGCTTGCCGGGGATGTGGACTACACGAAAGTCATATGGTTGTAGTCTTAACACCCATCTCTCGATGCGAGCACATGGTTTTGACCGCAGTCCATAGATAGTTTCAAATGGCTTATGGTCAGTGACCAGGTCAAACGTTTGCCCATATATGTATGGATGGAGTCTCTCACACGCCCATACTAAGGACAACGCTTCACGTTCCGTCTGTGAGTATCTTTGTTCACATTCAGTCAAGCTGCGACTGACATAACATATGGGGACACTTTCTCCGTTTTGTTCTTGAATCAACACCGCCCCAATGCCTACCGGGCTGGCATCTGCAATGACCTTGGTCGGTGCTTTCTTATCGAAGTAAGCCAGGGTTCCGGCCTCAGCTAGCCTCTGCTTTAAGACTTGAAACGCCTGTTTTTGTTCAGCACCAAACTTGAATGGAGTTTCCTTTTTTGTTAATCTCCTTAGTGGTTCAGTGATGGATGCAAATTGTGGGATGAAACGACTACTATATCCCACCAATCCTAAGAAGCTTCGTACTTCTGATGCGTTCTCTGGTTCTCTGGCCTCGACCACGGCACGAACCCTCTCAGCTGTTGGGCCAATCCCTTTTTCCGAAAGAAGCATTCCCATGAACACAAGCTTATTCATATTGTACTGACACTTTTCCTCATTGAGTGTCAGTCCACAATTCACAAGCCTCTGTAAGACAGCATGTAGTCTCTGATCATGTGTCTGCTGGGTTGGAGCATGTACAATAATGTCGTCAGAGATATTCTCCACTCCCTCTATACCGGCGAGAGCTGATGCAACTTCATGCTGATATTGCTCACTGGCTGATGACACTCCGAAGATAAGTCTCTTGTATCGATATGTGCCATTATGAATTGCAAACGTGGTAATACCTCTGGACTGTGGCGTAAGCTCTAGTTGGTGGTAACCCCATTTGAGGTCAAGCTTACTAAAAATGGAGGAGCCGTTCATACTCTGAAGAAGCTCATCCACGGTTGGAATCGAGTATCGGCCTCGAATTATGGCTTTATTTGCCTGCCTCATATCCAAGCATAGCCTAATGTCTTTGTCAGGTTTAGGTACAATCACCACCGGATTTACCCATGGGGTGGCGTCAGATACTGGTTCAATAATGTCCATCTCTAGAAGCTGCTGAATCTTATGTTCCACTGCTTCTCTCAAGTGAAATGGAGTTCGGCGTAATGGTTGAGCTATTGGTGTCACGGTGTTATCGATGTGTAAGCTTATCTGTTTGGTGTTAAGTTTTCCAACTCCCTTAAACAGAGCTGGATACTGTTCTCGAATTCGGCTTGCCACATCACTGATTGTAGCTACGTTGACCCCGACTTTCAGTACTCCTAGTTTAGTAGCAGTCTCTTTACCCAGTAGTGGCTCTCCTTTTCCTTCAATTACTGTGAATTCAGCCTTGGTGCTCTGTTTTCCACATTTTATTTCACATGTGAAAGCTCCTTTTATGGGTAGGGGGTCTTTGGACGCATAAGCATATAGCTTTTTATCAGACTTGTATGAGTTGCACTCAATTCTTCTGCTTTTCAACACCTCCCATGTAGCTTCATCTATAATATTGCTGGTGGCCCCGGAATCAATCAACATGTCCAACTCAACTCCACCCACAGCAAATGTATGTCTGTTTGAGTCACAGTCTTTCACCACAAATGCATATTGGTTATCAGCCATTTTGTTAGTTTCTCCACTGACATATTTTGCTGTCTGTTTAGTTGCATTTTTGGTTTTGCACATTTTAGCAAAGTGATTGACGCCTTTGCATTTTCTGCATTCTTGGCCCCTTGCCGGACAGGTTGGGTCTTTGGCAAAATGATCCAGTCTACCGCATCTATAACACTGTCTTTCTCTCTTTTCTGCCCCTTGTTTTGAAATTCTCTTTTGGTATTTTCCCCCTTTTTTCACAATCCGATGTATTGATTCTTTTTCACCTTCTGGCTGACTGACATGCATGGCAGACATTTGTAACTCCACACGTTCACATCGCAGTGCAATTTCGAGTGTAAGCATTAATGTTAGTTCTGTCCCTTCTTCTAACAGTTTTCTCCGGATGTAATCCGAACTGCATTTGCTCAAAACTGCATCGCGCAGCTGATTATCTCTGTCTACACCAAAATCACAGTCTTTTGCAGCTTGTCTGAGTCTCGTGACGAACTGCTGCACAGTCTCACCTTGTTTTTGCGTGATCTGATAGAAGGACTGTCTCGCCAATGCCGTGTTTACTCGGGGCACAAAGTACGCATTTAAAGCGGCCACAGCAGCGTCATAATCTGTCGCGGTTCCCGTGTCCTCCAATGTTGAAAATATATCTTGCAAATCTGTGCCTGCGTGATGAAGTAACAGTGCCCTTCTCCGTTGTTTCGTCGCGTCATTTGCGTCTTCTCCTAACAGCAATCCTTTTCCGTCCGCAAACAGTTCAAATGCCGACAGCCATCTCTTCCAGCGTGGTCCCAGTGTCGCGGGTTCACTGTAGCAATCGAACTTCGGCACCGATGCGGCAGAATCCATTTTCTGGTTTAAATTAACTCGCAATCAGATTTAACTTGGTAGTCATCTACTTTCTGTCCTCGTCGCCATTGTTATATCTTTGCTCATACCAGCTAAAGACATCGAATTAAATCAGAATGGAGACAGACCGATGGTGAACTCAACTTGTTGTCTTTACTCGTACCCATTCACAACGTCATGACATCACACGTGATACACGACATATAGGTCTTGATTAAAACATTCATCGGCATTAAGGGCCTTTCAAACAGAATTTAGAGGGACACGTTTAACCGTTGCATTTGCGTCAGCTTAAAGGAACACTCCACGTTTTTTGAAAATAGGCTCATTTTCCAACTCCCCAAGACAGTTGAGTTTTACCGTTTTCGAATCCATTCAGCCGATCTCCGAAAATGAAAAGCTGCGATTTTCTAGGCCGATATGGCTAGGAACTATACTCTCATTCTGGCGTAATAATCAAGGAACTTTGCTGCCGTACCATGGGTGCAGCAGGCGCAATGATATTACGCAGCGTCTCTCACAAATGTCTCCATGGTTGCTATGGTTGCAAGGCACGCTCCCTGTGCAAACGGGGCCACAGGTGCTGCGTAATATCATTGCGCCTGCTGCACCCATGGTACGGCAGCAAAGTTCCTTGATTATTACGCTGGAATGAGAGTATAGTTTCAAGCCATATCGGCCTAGAAAACTTTTAATTTTCCATTGGTCTTAGTACACGATGTAACTACAGAAGAGTCAACTTTTAAATAGGAAAAATATTGAAACTCTTTGGTAATTTTTGAGTGAGATGCTAATGGTCTAATCAGATTTAATGAACTATGCAGAGCTGCAGCTGAAAGTGGTACCGCCAGACCCAGAGATTCAAAAACGGTAAAACTCAACTGTTTAACTCTAGGGGAGTTGGAAAATGAGCCTAATTTAAAAAAAAAAAAAAAGTAGAGTGTTCCTTTAAGTGACTCTTAGTCTAAAAGAATGAGAGCCATGAACGCAACGTGCTCGTGGTCATGTTCTCACATTGAGGATATGAACCATCCAAGAACGATGCCTTGGCATGAGTGCAGCCCAAACACTGAAGGCAAAGCTCGTGGCCATCCGAGATGAAACTACCACACTCAGAAGAACTCAAACAGAAAGGCATGTTGGAAATACACACAATCAGCCGTGTAAGGCCCTCTTTTTTTACCTGGTGGTCTATGTCCATGCAAATTTCACTTGCCAATTCCATTGGCCTTTTCTGAAAACGTCATGATGATCGGGGCTCTCAAAAGTGACCCCCTATTGACGGTATTTCGACACCACGTCAGAAAGTGACCGACAGAAAGTGAAAAATTGTTTCAGTCCCACCACCGCCACCAGTGCAATGAACTGCAGCCACCACTAAGGGGCACTAGTGAGCTTTGTTTATCGTGGGCTTTAGTTATAGCCCAGTAAGGTCCCGGAGCAGCACTTGATACACAATTCAAGAGCAGGTGTACCAAAAATAGACTTTATTAACAATAATAGCAGCTCAGCGGCACTTATACTTTGTAACCTCAATTAAATAGCCTACAGTGGTTATCCCATTTCATTATAAAGTGCACACAAAATAATAACCCAGTACACATTTAAAATTCACAAGTAGGCTAATAAATAGTGCCAGATATTACATATACAGCACACTTCATAAAGACATCTCCTAATGTAAACCAAATGCACATGAACTGACCATGCTGAATTTAAAATAGATAACCAGATGGAGGAATAGATTATACACTGATGAGCCAAATCATTATGACCAGTCGCATCTCCTAACAAGGCCACATATTAAGGCCTGGGTAGATTAGATGGTAAACAATCAGTTCTCGAAAAAGTAGGATTTCAAGAAAACATTTTATAGATTGTGTTCTTTTAAAACTGGACCAGTGAGTGGGAACTGAATGCTTGAGAGAACTATTAAAAGGTCTTTAAACGGTGAGGATAAATCCTGTCCATTCACTATAATACACTGTATTTATTCAACAATGTTCAATGTAACATTTAAAAGCATCTTTATTAAACTGTATAACTGTTTTTACCTTTCTCTTCTGCACTTTGTCTCATTCACACACACACATACATGTTTTTCCATTTCTGGATGTTGTTGCTTACTAATAATTTTTCACCTTTTAATTATTACTGTATAGCCTGTGTTACTGTAGAAAGTTTGTTAAAGTGTGTTAAAGTGACTTTAATTGCCAACCCATTCGAGTTCATTTTAACTTAGCAGTATAACAACCTGTAAATAGTAAAATAGCCCAGCATGTTGAGGTCAAACAACCCAACTGGGTTGTCAAAATTTGGGTTGTGTTTAAGCCAGCTTCTTTTAAAGTGATTGTAACATCATATGACCATAAAAATATGATTTTTCATTTCTGCCGTTAAACCATTTAAGCAAAGGCATGATCATAATTTTTTTTTTTTTTTTTTTTTGTATATAATTGCCCTGAAAAAAAAAAACAGCAGATGGACTGAATGAAAATTCACTCTGACACTCAGTGATGCTTATGGAACAGCAGAAATAGAGCAGTTACCCCTGACACAAAGCAGCACTGCACTTATAAACATACTTTATTATAAACTTTATATTCAGCATTATACAGAGGTATTAAGAAAACACCAATGAAACATTTCCCACATCTATAACACCCCCTCCCAAATAATACTAAATTATAATAATTTAAAAAAAGCTTTAATTTAATTTTGGGCAATGCTTCCTTCTGTGAATCTGTGTAGTTCTGAAACAGATGAATCTCTTTCCACATTGATGGCATTGATACGGCTTCTCTCCAGTGTGAATTCTCTCATGTCCTTGCAGGCCTCCTAACTGCTTGAAACTCTTTTCACAATATGAACACTTGTAAGGTTTTTCTCCAGTGTGGATCCTTTGGTGCACTTTTAACTGAGTGGCTGTAGTAAAGGCTTTACCACAATCGGAACACAAATACTCTTTCACACCAGCGTGTATTTTCTCATGATCTTTAAAACGTCCCAGCCATGAAAATGCCTTTCCACAAACAGAACACAAGTAAGGCTTTTCTTTTGTGTGAACTTTCATGTGGCCCTTTAGGTCTGATTCCTTAAAAAATTTCTTATCACACTGTTTACAATCAAATGGCTTTTCTCCAGAGTGAATGAGCTTATGAACTCTGAGACTATTTGACCATTTGAAACTCTTTCCACACTGATCACATGTGAACGGCTTCTCTTCAGTGTGAATTTGCATGTGACTACTAAGGTTTCCTTTATTTTTGAAACTCTTTCCACACTGAGGGCATGTGAATGGCTTCTCACCAGTGTGACATCTTGTGTGAATAATAAAGCTTGAATTACACGTGAAGCTCTTTTCACATTGAGGGCAGGTAAAAGACTTTTTGGCTTCTGAACCTGAATCCTGAATCTGATGTTTCTTCTGCATTTCATTCAGTTCTTCACTTTCCTCTTGCACTTTCATCAAGTCTAAAATAAAAATATACATTTTTAGTTGTGATTTTCAAACACACTTTTATTTGTTCTATGCTATTTCTGGCTTCTATGAATCTTTAACAGCTGTCTACAATTCTGTTAAATCTGTCAGAAAATGTGTTTCATTCATGTTTTTCAACAGTAATTAATGAAGAATCAAGAACAGACACCAACCTATTTGTTCCTCAGTATCTTCATCTTTCACTCTGCATGCTTCTGAATTTCTGATATCATCATTGTCCCCCTTAATAATCTCCATCTTCACAACAGCATTTAGTTGGGAATGGCTTGTATGAAGGTGTGAGCAGTGATTGCTTGATTGCTTGCTTGACTGATTGATCTGAAGAAAAAAAAAAAAAAATAGATTACTCTATAGATTACTTTATACAATTAATTCCACTTCAACTTTATTCAATCAATGATTCTACAAGTGAAATACATTTTAAATCTTAAATGAGACCACTGTGTCTGACACTGGATACAAAAAGAAGAGCTATTATTAAGTAACAGTAACCTAGGGGGTGTGCAATTTGCATCTTCTACTACTTATATGGTAATTGTTGTTTTAACAAGGTGAAAGCAGACATTATCAAGTCACACACTTTGCAACAAACAAAACACTTTGAGAGTCCTATTAGAATATAATAGAAAGTTAAAATGCCCTCAAAATTCAAGGTATGGGTGCAAAAATGCTCTTGAATGTATTTTTGTCTATGTAATATACTTAGTCACTATGAAATCAGAATGGACAATCTTATTTTTTTTATAGAAAATTGAGGTATTTATCATAAATTATTTATTTGTGCATGTCATTATTTTTTAAATAATGAGGATGTGCCTCATAATCTTTAATCAAAAATAACTTCCCCTCCCTCTTGCAGCGACATCTCTGATGATGATGTGTTTACTGGTGTGAGGGCGGGGCAACCCGTCACTCACATGAGATCTACCAATAGCAAACCAAAAACTTCTAATAAATTCCCCATGGACAAAATCAAACATCGCCCTACATTTGTTTATGTTTGAGAAGCCTTTCTATTTGGACATACAGTATATAGGGAAGAAAAATATATCACAACATCCGCTTCATGCCAGCTATAAGCAATATGTGACCCTGGACCACAAAACCAGTCATAAGTCGCACAGATATATGTGACCCGCTCTGGCGAAATGAGTCGGAAGTCGTAACGTTCTATTTTAAGATATGGGCCAATAATGTGGAAAAACAATGAAAAAATCTTCTTTTTTTTTTTAAAACTAATTTCAAAGAACAGACTTTCAAAAATAATTTCCCAAAGTTTCGTAGTCCAGATAATTGAGTAAAGGTATTTAAATGGCTATTAAATTTGACATGGTTTTACTAAATTCGCTGGAAAATAACTTCTCAACTCCTCTCGTCACTTGTGAGCATTTCCCGGTAGCCTATCCCCTGAAACGTCATTATCTCTGCTCTACAAATATGGTGTTACACGTTGTATAGCATAGATATATACACTAGGGGTGCTTCTCAATATCCCTCCTCGTTTCCTCGCTCCTCCGTCCTCCATCCTATGACCCGGAAACCGATGGAGCTCAGCCATCTTGAAGGACATCTCAATTCTCTAACTGCACCGCGAGGAGGTGAGGAACGAGGAGTCATGAGCGAGGATACACAGGTGCATCCTTTGCGGAAGACTTTCTCCTCGAGAAACCTGACGCACGCATAAATTCTCCTCCCCCTTCATATCTGTCACAATAATTTAAATGTATGCTTTAATGTATGCAGTTTAAATAAACTTTACATGTCACATATTTCAATGGGGCATCTTGCTTTATTAATATTTATTATATTTTTTTAATAACCAAACTTTAACAACATATGGGTAGATCCCTCATGCGCAGCTGATGACGCTAAAGGGAGTGAGGATATAGGCTTGTTTGAGATGAGCAAATTCTGCGCAGAATCGATCAACAGTGATCACCGCGAGATGCATGCCGGTTAGAAATGTGTCCGAGGGTGGTCCGCCTTGCTCTGATGTCATGCTGACGTGTGTCAAAAACCTCTCGCGAGGGCGAGGCGGACGTGTCGTATTCTGCAGTCAAGCGCAGTTGCTCTCCACCATAGACAGTAAAAGAAATGGACACAGCGACCCCATTGGAACTCAATTGAGACAAGTGAAGCCCATTTTTAGCGATTTTTAGCACTTCCATTTCTGACGCGCAGACTCAAACTAAGCTTGATGTTTTACATGTCACATATTTCAATGGGGCATCTTGCTTTATTAATATTTATTATATTTTTTTAATAACCAAACTTTAACAACATATGGGTAGATCCCTCACAGCAGCTGATGACGCTAAAGGGAGTGAGGATATATCAGGTGTGTTCGACATCGGCTGCGGCTGGATGTAACCGATCGGCGAGATTAGCCGCGTGCAGGCGGGGAGGAGCTGAAAATAGAGACGTGAAGTCGGACACTATCTGCTTCCCGTAATGACGCTCGCGCTGCGTTTGCATCGGTTTGCATACTTTATCACAGCTGAAGTGAAATAAATGCAATATTTGACTAACACTGATGTTTCAGAGACCTTTATTCAAAACTTTATGTACTGCTTACAGCGTCTGTTTTTACAAGAATAAAGTTCAACATAAGCATATTATTTAAATAACAATGTAGTGGGATCTACATTTTTTATCCGTTTTTTTTTTGATAAACATGACACAATACAACATCGCAACTACATGAAAAGAGCTTTAACTGTCATAAAAACACAGATTTTTGAGCATTAGTGGAGCTGAAGGCGTGACAATAAACACGAAACACACGTGATCGTTGTCATGCGGTGAATCCGGCCAATCATGAAACAGCTGTGTCGTCATCAGCGCTCGTGCAGCTCCATAGACCAGGGGTATTCAACTAAAATTTTAAGAGGTCCAGCTAGAGAAAATTTCTTAAAGCAAAGGTCCGGAAGATCATAATGTCTAACTAGTTAGTGTGATATATATTATATACATTTTAAGTAGCCTAGTAGTTGTATCACTATCTGCATGTAATTGATTCCTGACTGTCAAATCAAACGAATTCAGTACAATTCAAAAATGTTTTGACAATATTTATTGACACGTAAAATAGAACTGAACAAATATGTTTGACTGTATATATAATGTTCTCTCATTAGCTAAATAAAATAGAGCTACATTTCAAAATAAGAGAAAATAAACAAAAAAAAAAATTGTGCATGTTCTGACTTAAGTAAAGTTGGCCACATATTCACAGGTTCGAATCAATAACTCGTGAGCCAAATTACATAAATAACACCTCTTTTGAATTATTTCACACTCCACTGCTGGTTCTACTATAACACTTATTTTGGAAAAATGTATTTTTGCATTCACTTTTTTGTATTTTTTATTATAAAAAAAATAATGAATAACTTATAACGTAATACACTGCACTATTGACATTTTTCTATAATAAGTGTAGTAGTATCTACTATCAAGACATCAGTGATGTGTGAACTGAATTTGGTGACAGTACAGTGTGTTACAGTGAAGTTATTACATGTATTTTTCATAATGAAGTTCATAATTTCTTAGTGAAGTTATTGAATATTTTCATTATAAGAAAAATTATAAATTATTAAAAAATATATTTTTTGCTGTAGTATAACCAGCAGTGATGGGTGAACTGAATTTGATGACAATGCAGTGTGTAACATTGAAGATATTGACTGTTTTTGTAGTAACGCTTTTCAAGTTTTGCACTTTGCAGTCGGTCCCTTCGGATCTGTCTCTCAGCCGTCCGCGCACATAGACGTGCATTTTGTCCACTGCGGAGGAAAGCTTGTTTTAAGGAAAATTAAGTTGTAGCTGCTTGCCTACGTTAAAAAGTTAATCTCACGAGTTTATCTACGTTTATCTCACGAATTATTTATCCGGAAAATTTGAATCTGTGAAAATGCGGCCAACTTTACTCTCCGTCTCACTCGCCTGTTTCTCGTTTCTCTCCCTTTCTCCGTCTCACTCGCCTGTTTCTCTCCTTTTCTCCGTCTCTGTCACTCGTCTGATTCTCCCCATTTGTTTTCTACATGTATCGCTATCTTTCTTTTTCTTTCTACCGTCTTTTCAATGTGTAACTTGCCTGTAACTCTCGCATCTGTCTGCACAGTCAAAGATTACCGCCTGAGATGCGCGGACTTGATTGGCTGAGTGGTATCACGTGGAATAGTTTAACTCGCATGCAATTGGTCCGTGCGTTTCTACCACTATCGTAAAGACTACAAAAGCTGCGTCGGTCAAAATAGAAGCGTCCCGTCAGGTTTTAAATCATAACCTTCTGTTTTGGCTGTAGGTTCGGGTCCGTACGGGGCGGCTTTTGGGTCCGGACCCGGACCGCGGTCCGCCATTTAGTGACCTCTGCCATAGACTGTAAAAAAAGATGGACGACGCGACACCGCTTCCTTCCATTGTATTGTAATGAAGCCAAAATGGGCTGATGAATGGGCGCTGACACGTTACGCAATACGTCAAAAAAAAAAGAGTTTGGAGCCTGGGCATGCGCAGAAGGAATCGTCAGTTGAGCCGGAGGCGGAGTCGCGATATCAAACTTCCGCCCAGACGACTGCGTCATCATTCATGTATTTTAAATAGACTATAAAAATTATACACAATTTAAAAGTCTACCTATAAAATAATAGGCTATTCTGTTTCTAGAGCAATAATATTTTTGAAACAGCAAATTCAGTAGATAAAATCAATATGCCACTAGAAACAACTCTAAATCGTGAAACGGTCCTGCCATTTTAAATCAAGTTCAACTAACGTTACAGGAGATCGATTGCTGTAATTAGAGTAATTAGTTTTGTCCTGCTAATTATTATTTTATACCCATAAAAATAATAAGTAACTGCCAGATAACGATCATTAATAACATTTATTAATTAGCTTATAACGCCCACATTTGATGTTACAGAAAAAAAGTTCAGTGATCCGTCAGATCCTGTAGGTCGGTTAGTACAGTTTACTGCTGAGCAACTCATTTTGTTGGTGTTAAATAACAAAGAAATCGAAAATTAACAGTTAGTTAATACATCTTCAATCTCCCCTCGAAGCTCCGACAGTCCAGACAAGCTGTCACTTCGAATCATGACGACACGCCCCGTTTTTATAGCATCAAATTGCTAGCTAAAATCTAAATCATCACAAAAACGAACAATTGAATATATATCAGTGTGATAACAACTACCTTAAATGACCAAAACCATCTTTCAGAAAGTTTTATTTGAGGCAGAATTTATTTTTAAGTTTTCACTGAAGTCTCATTCGACTGCATTGAGAGGGCGGGGTTTATGACCTGTACTGCATCCAGCCTCCAGGGGGCGATCAAAGAGCCCGTGGCTTCACTTTTCAGAACGTATGAGACACACCCGTGCAGCTCCTCTTGAGAAACTGCACTGGCTAACTCAGGCGGCTGATCTCGAATCGCTCTCGCGGTACTTTAAAGCCATACGTCACAGTCACATGACGTCAGCGCTGTCTCAACTCGGACAACATTTCTTACCGGCATGCACTGCTTCAAGTCAGCCGCCGATCGGTCTTTGCGGCGCTGCATCAAGTCGAACAAGCCTATCATTTTACTTGATTCAATTCCTCCGTCCTCGCGTCTTTTCCAGACAGCAAGGGATTACATTTCACAAGTGAGAATGTGTTTTATGATATTGAATGTTACGAAATTATATTTCTGGTTACGTTGGTTTGTTTCAGTCCTTGCTTAACGACCGCAGCTAATCCATGCTAGCATAGGCGCCGATCCCGTGGGTGCTCGGGGGCTGGAGCACCCACGGAAATTGTCGAGCACCCACGGAAAATTACGATATATTATTCATGGATTTTAACAAGAAAAAAAAATCGTTTGCAGCTATCAAGTCAAGTCACCTTTATTTATATAGCGCTTTTTACAATGCAGATTGTGATCAGAAACGATCCTTATATATAGTTTATTTAAGTCCGTTTCAATGACGTTATTTTAAAGGCAAAAGTCGAGAGCGCGTCCAGTGTTGAGCGAGCACAAATCTCAACTCGGATTTCCATCACTCTCGCGCTCGCTCAGATTCAGAATCAGAACTCAAAACTGTCCTGTCCCTAAAATGGTCTTCTTTCCTGGATTTAAAGTTCACAGAAGCTTTTAAACACCTGACTTTCATGACTGACTGACGAAATAACACAGTGTAGGCTACCTTTAGGTAACGTTACTGTCTGATCATCAGATTTCAGCGAGAGCACGACAACACTCATGAAAAGAATGTGCTTGTTTTGGGTCAATTCAAATGAAACATCCAGTTGACGTTCCCTGGTATTGATATACAATCATAAACTTATTTGATCTTAATGAGAAAAAAAAAACTATGTGAGGGCGGATTCGAACCGCTGATAATTAAAGCACGGGTGAATTTCTGCCTCTATTAACGAAAACTCTACCACAAGGCCAATGGGCAGCACGTACACGTTGTATCTGTATGTTGGATTTGTCTATAATAGTAGTACGATACTTATATTGTAATGTAGCTGTAAGAATGAAACTATAACATCTTATAGGGGGGCTTACTGGGCACCCACCGGCAGAAACATAAATCGGCGCCTATGCATGCTAGTTACCCATTAGTTTTTTTTTTTTTTTTAATGCTTTATTAACGCAAAATATGGACAGAGTTGTAACAAGATCAAAGCATAATATGCATCAGAATACAATCTGTATTACATAAGGGTAAACCGAACAAAACAAAAATAAAGAGAAAACAAGAGGAAATAAGAGAAAAGAGGGTACATTCCATACTTTGTTGAAGAAAATACATGCATTCTATCTATGTAAGAAAATACATAGATTTCTATTATCCAAAAATGTTTAATGAGGAGCATACTGTAGTAGTTTTAATTGCTTTACTATTTTTTGAATCTGACATTGCATCTAAGCACAATTTAATCTCCTTCTTAAACACTATGAAATTGGGCTTGCCGTTTGTAAACTTGCATTTATGGATATGAAATTTACAAAAAAATAAAATAAAATTAATTATAAATCCAATATCCTTTGAGCATTGGGTTTTAACATAATAACCTAAAATCACATGCATATAGGATAAAACAAAGGTTTTTAAGATATTGCCAGCAATAAAGTTCTCAACATCTTTCCAGAAACACTGTGTATCTTCACAGGATCAAATCAAATGAGAGATGGTTTCAGTGGAATTTTCACAAAAGGAGCATTTTACTTCGATATCACTTTTAAATCTTTGTATAAATTGTTTAGTAGGATAGACTCTATGAATTATTTTGTATGAAATTTCCTTAACCTTATTTGTAAGGAGAAACTTCTGGGGCAGTGACCAAACTTGAGTCCAATTTACATTATGAAAGAGATTGTTCCAATAAGAAATAACAGGAGTAGAAATATTCTCTTTTAAAAATAAAGATCTAATTTTATGATTGTTGGGCTTTAACCCAGAAAAGCAAATTATGCCAACTGGAGTATTTTCAGGTCTTGGAGGGCATACAGATAGTGCAGATAAAAAGGTATTATTTTTAAAAAGCATTTATACTCCAGCAGGAATAGCCTTGGTAACCACATTGAATTCTTTTAGTGTGATAGGTATTTTGTATTTTGAGATCAAGTCTGCAAACTCAAGTAAAGTTCCATCATTATTGAATAATTGGCTAACTAATATCAGGCCGCTCCTAAACCAATTGTGAAAAAATAAAGATTTATTCCTACACAAGATATTTCCATTATTCCAGATAAAAAACCTTTGGGGAGAGAAGTTATGTTTATAGATAAGACTCCAAGCAGCAAGTGCTTGTTGGTAAAAATTAGAGAGCTTAATTGGAAGTTTTTCAATTTTATATTTACACATTAAAAGGAATTCAATGCCACCCAAGTGAGAGAATATATATTGGGGTATTACATTCCAGACAGACGATGGGTTTTGGAGATATTGTCTGAGCCAGTTTATTTTAAAAGTGTTATTTATAGCCAAAGTCAATAAAATTTAGGCCACCTATGACTGACTTCTTAATGTAATGAATTTTATTTTTCCATAAAAATTCAGTCAACATAATGTCAATTAATTTACATGTTTGTTTGTCGACATATAATGACTGGGCAGTATACGCTAAACGAGAAATGCCTTCTGCTTTAGTGAGCAGAACTCTGCCTTTGAGCGATAGATCTCTCTGCAACCAGTTATTCAATACCTTACATGTCTTCTCAATAATTGGAGTAAAATTGGAGTGGCATCTAGTCTTATTATTTTTAATAATTTTAATCCCCAAGTAGGTGACACTTTCTCTTATAGGAATGTTGCAGATTGAGGACACCAAGCATTTACCCACTGGAAGCAACTCACATTTATTGATATTGAGCTGAAGGCCTGAGGCTTTGGAAAAAGGCTTGAGAGTTTCTAATGCTATAGCTACTTGAGAGACATCCTTCAGAAACAAGGCAGTATCATCAGCTAACTGACTTATTATCACTTCAGTGTCAGCAATGGTGATTCCTTTTAAAGGGCTTTTCTTAATATGTAAATTTAGAAGCTGTGTAGCTATCAGAAATAAATACGGAGAGATTGGACATCCCTGTCTGACCCCGCGATTCAGAGAAAATCTAGGAGAGGTGCCACTGCCGAGTTTTATAGAGCTATTGCCATTGGTATAAAGCATTTTGACAGATCTGCAAAAAAACTCACCAAATTCCATCTTGCGGAGGGTTTCAAATAAAAACTCATGTTCTAAGGAGTCAAAAGCTTTGTAATAGTCCAGGATAAACGAATCATTAGAAATAAAATCAGAATAATCTAATATATCTAAGACCAGACGTATATTATTAAAGATATGCCTTTTTTGTAAAAAGCCAGACTGGCATTCATCAATCAGATTATTTAAAACACATTTCAGTCTTTTTGACATAATCAAAGCTATTATTTTATAATCATTATTTAGCAAAGTAATTGGCCGCCAGCTATCAATTAAAAGAGGGTCTTTATTCGGTTTAACAAGTAGGGTAATAAGTCCTTGACACAAGGTTGGAGGAAGCAAAGCTTTATCAAGACTCTCAACAAAAACTTCAAACAAAAAAGGAGCAAAGGTCTTACTAAATGCTTTATAGAACTCGGCTGTTAGACCATCTGTTCCTGGAGATCTATTATTCTTCAAATCATTTATGGCATCAATAATTTCTTGTAATCTAAGAGGGACATTGCATATAATAAAATCCTCAACACTAAGTTGCTTTATGTTGGGCAGGGATTCAAAAAATTGTGAGGCAGATTGTTGACAAAAATTAGAAGTATATAGATTACTATAAAAATCAGAACAAAAACATATTTAAAACAAAAATATTTAACAATATCACCATTAATATTCAACTGTTCAATACAATTATTTTTGGCTTGTTGTCTCTCAAGTCTAAAGAAGTAGGCAGAGTTCTTTTCGCCCTCCTCAAGCCATTTCCTTCGAGACCTTATAAAAGCTCCTTCAGCCTTTCTATTGTAAATTTCCTCTAATTTAAGTTTCTGCTCAGTAAGTTCTGCTTTATCAATGTCAGACATTTCTTCTACTTTTTTTAGATAAGATGGAAATGTTGACTAAAATTTTATCCTCATCAATCTTCCTTTTCTTTGCCAAATCACTACAATATTTTCTAAAAAACTTTCCGATTTCAAATTTAAAAAGCTCCCAATTACTACAGTAATTTTTATCACTTTTTGCTTTATCCCAATAAGACAAGATTAGTTTCTCTACACCAGTGACTACTTCCTAATGATGAAGTATTGAATTATTCAATTTCCAATATGCAGAATTTCTATTTATATTTTCTGGAGATTTAAAGGGAATACTAATAGAGATTGCCTTATGGTCTGAGAATGGAGATGGTATTATATCAGTGACAGTATTTTCTAATTCTTTAGAGATGAGCCAATAGTCAATCCTAGATTGACTAGACAATGAATTATTACTCCATGTAAAAGAAAGTTGTGATGGGTGTGATTTTCTCCATGCATCAATTAGGGAAAATTTCTCCATGAATTTAACTACATAATTAGGAATTGGACTGCTAGGCTGTGAAGGCCACCTATCTAATGTATTGTCAAGGACAACATTAAAGTCACCTCCAAAGATCAGAGAGGAATTTGGATACATGGCCAACATACGAGTCACCCGCTCATCCAATCTGTCAAAAAAGGCCTTATTGTCTTTCTGCAAGTTAAAGCCGTAAACATTTATAATAATACACATTAAATTAGAAATTTCAACAGTAAGTAAAATGTAGTGTCCAGACGCATCGCAATCAGAACTTAAAATTTTTCCTTTAAAGCGATTTTTCAAAATACAAACCCCAGCAGAGTGAGTAGTTCCGTGAGAGATCCATAAATCTATCCCCACTGCGACCTCCAAAAATTAGCATCTTGAATATTAGAATGGCATTCTTGTAGAAAACAGAAATCTGTATTAAAGTGCTTAAGATACAAAAAGATAGCTTTTCGTTTAATAATATTGCGTAACCCTCTACAATTAAAGGAAACAATAGATAAAGACATAAAGACCGTAAAGAACACGAACAAACCTAACCAAAAGATTTCTATATAAAGTTATAACAGATCTTTAACGGTTGCAACAACTATACTCACTAAAGACGAGAACAGCAATCCCTTTTTAGAGCAAAGAAAAATATTTTAGTGTTATGTCTTTCAAGACAAAAGAAACATTTGAGCTTCACTTATAATAATTGTATAGGTAGGCTACTTAAATAAAAGAAACAAATACCTCTGCATCGGTGAGCTAAATTGTCACCAGACCCACATGCATAAATCGACGTAACATTCTCTCATTTTATGTGGATCTCAACACCGTCTACAAAAGCACGTCCACCAACAAAAAAGCTCTCTTATTTTCTTTGCGTGCCTTTTCGACGGCGGGCCACAACTTAGTCTTCTTTCTCTGTCGGCGGGGGACAGATCCTCAGTGATCCTCAGGTGGTGGTTCTTCAGAAAGTCCGCATCTTTGGCAGCGCGCCAGACAGCATCCCTGAAGAATCGTGAAGTGAACTGGAAGATTATTCCTCTAGGAGCATTGTTTCCCGGGTTATTAAGACCGAGTCGATGCGCCACATCCACAACATCAGGTAGTTTGTCTTTGTACTGCGGTAAAAGACACTGGCATCTTAATGACCTCATAACGAACATCTTCACCACCTTTCTCTTGAAGCCCATGAATTCTCAGATTCCACCTGAGCGAATAGCCTTCCAGCAGGGTTAGACGTCTCTCTTGCTCCTTAACACACTTGTCAGCCTGTATCAGCTGAGTTTTATTTTCCGTAACCTTCTCTTTCAAGGCGTTGATGTCGGTGCAAATGAACTCAATTGTTTCCTTTAGCCCGGTAATTTGTTTCGTGTTTGCATTGGCTTCCTCTTTCATTTCGTTAATTATGCGTGAGTTTTTCTCCACCAACTTTTCTAACGCATCTGAGCTATTCTGTACCAGTCGAGAAAGTTCCGAGATCTGAGAGAGAATATGACCGTTGTGTCTCGGTCTACAATTCTGCGTTGCTTGGGCGCTGAAGACTTGCATGGGGTTTCAGGGAGACATGGAAATTCTTCCTCCGCCAGCATAAATTCGTCCGGTTCAGCATCTTGTATAAGATAGTCGTGTAAATTTTCTGTAATCACAACACTGGGAGTGACTTTCATCAAAGTTTCTGTCACCTGCCTACTGCAGCTAGCTTTGTTAGCAGTGTTAGCATTTACGCGCTGATCAGACTTTCCAGCCTTCTTTCCAGCACTTTTCCTTTTTTCAGACCCACCCATCGTAGTATCCGATGACTCACTATAATGTCAGAGTAAGCTATCTTTCAAAGTCTTATTTGCAACAAAAATGTGGGTCAATTTAAATTTTGGGGAATGCAGAGCTCGTTAAAACGCGTGCGATCAATTAGGAGCCATCTTGGAACCTCCCCCGTTACCCACTAGTTTTTGACAGTTTGCGTGGCAGGGGCAGCTGCCACTGAAACCTGTCACTCGACCCGTCACCGCTAGTGGCAGCTGCCACTCGACCTGCCACGGCTATACCCGCCTGCCCCGCGACCTGCCACAGATAAACGCGCCTGTCAGTCGACCTGCCACGGCTATACTCGCCTGCCCCGCGACCTGCCACAGCTATAGGCCTACCCGCCTGCCCCGCGACCTGTCACGGATAACGCCTGTCAGTCGACCTGCCACGGATAAACGCGCCTGTCAGTCGACCTGCCACGGCTATACCCGCCTGCCCCGCGACCTGCCACGGATAAAGGCGCCTGCCCCGCGACCTGTACGCGGTCACGCCATCTATGCTTAAAATGTATTGCGCGTATACATGAGGTTGCGTGGTAGGTGTTAAGTATCGGAAGAAATATTTTTAAAATTCATAAAAAATAAATAAAATGTTTACTGCAAACTTAACCTGATTCTTGTTGTACATGTTCCCAATTAAGTACAACTGCGGTGACTATCATGTTGTTTTACTGTTTTATTCTTTAATAATTAACGTTATATGTCAAAGTCTTAAACTACCTCACTATACAGACATATTTTAAAAATTCATAAAAATATGAAATCAAATTGTTTTCTACAAACTCCACCTGATTCTTGTTCTAGATCTCCCCAAGTGGTGATTTTCATGTTGTTTTTCTGTTTTATTCTTTAATAATTATATGTAAGTAGCGATAATTCATTCGAAGTTTACTCAAGTGGAAGAATGTTTAAACTTAGGCATACTAGCACTATACATTACATTTTTTTAAAAGTAGATTATCTTAATATCAAAACCTTAAATTTTCTCTGGACTCAATGATAAATACATGTCTGACCGTTGGAACGAACCCCCCAAAAAAACCTAGAAAATCGCATTCATGACGATTTTTGGTGATTTTATTTCCGTGGCGAGGCTACAGAAGGGCCAGGGCGGCACTGGCCCACCCAGATTGATGGCTGGCCCACCCAATCAAAGGTGCCAGAATATTTCATTTTATTTCCAGACACTACTTGGGTCTGGAAATAGTCATATCTGTTGCGAAAAATGCACAGATCATAAAAATGGCACATCAATATTTAAAGCAGATTCTCAAGATTAAAATGAATCCAAAATCAATATTAAAGCTGCAAGCAGCGATGAAAGGGCCCTCGCACCCGGGCTCACCGCCACCCGTTGGCCTTAGGAAAACAGAGAACAGTGGTCGACATGCATGTAAGCGAATGAATACAGGAGAATTATGCCATTAAGTCATTTCGAATTGCCACACTTCCTGCTGCCAACAGGTGGCGCTTTGACCATAACCAAATATTGCGATATAGATGTGTTCAGACCCGGACTGTTATCAAACACGTGAAGTTTGGAGCAGATCGGACATCATATGCCTGAGTTACAACAACTTCCTGTTTCATGGCGTTAATCGCATACATTAGCACTTAGCCAAGTGTTGCATGATTTAACGTGTTTCTAGTATGTTTTGTACTTTGTGGCATATTGAAATGTGGTTCTGGGAGGGAATTACAGTGTAAAGCATGCCATTTCCTGTTGCCAGCAGGTGGCGCTATGACTAACTGAATATTGGCATATACATATGTTCAGGCCAGGACTCTTATCACACATGTGAAGTTTGGAGCAGATCAGACATTGTATGCCTGAGTTACAACGGCTTCCTTTTTCATGGCGGAACAACAGACTTTGTCATGCCGCCACGGACACGCCCTTCAACGAAAACTCTAGATCTTCGCAATTTAACGTCACAAAGGCCTTTAGATTAGACTGACAAAAAATGACATTGATCTGATTAAATCTCTAGGAGGAGTTAATCACAGTGTAAAACATGTCATTTCCTGTTGTCCCCAGGTGGCGCTATGACTGTAACTGAATATTGTTATGAAGATGTCTTCAGGTCAGGACTCTAATAAAGCATGTGAAGTTTGGGGCAGATCAGACATTGTATGCTCGAGTTACAACAACTTCCTGTTTCATGGCGAAACATCGAACTTTGCCAGGCCGCCACGGACACGCCCTTCAGCAAAAACTCTAGATCTTCGCAATTTAACGTCTCGAAGGCCTTTAGATTAGACTGACCAAATATGATGTTGATCTGATTAAAGCTCTAGGAGGAGTTCATTAAAGTACAACGCCTGGAAAAGGCAAAAACTGCCCAAATTTTGCAATGAAAATTCAAAATATCTCACTTCCTGTTGGTTTTCAGATTTCACTCCAACTTTTTTGTAAGTATTGGGCTGTTAAATGTGTGTACCAAATTTCATACCTGTACGTGAAACGTAGTGTCAGGGGCACTTCGTTGAAATTTTTTAGGTGGCGCTATCGAGCCATTTTGCCACACTTAATTCTGAAACCCATATCAGACGTAAATTTTCACCACTTCTGACGCATCTGCAAAGTTTCATGAGTTTTCAAGTATGTTTTGGCCCTCAAAAAAGTGATTCACCTTACATGGCGAAACATCAGACTTTGTCGGTCACCACGGACACGCCCTTCAACGAAAACTCAAGATCTTTGCAATTTAACATCTCAAAGACCTTAAGATTAGACTGGCCATATATGATGTTGATCTGGTTCAATCTCTATGTGGAGTTAATCACAGTGTAAAACATGTCATTTCCTGTTGCCCCCAGGTGGCGCTATGACTGTAACTGAATATTGTCATATAGATGTCTTCAGGTCAGGACTCTAATAAAACATGTGAAGTTTGGGGCAGATCAGACATTGTATGCCCGAGTTACAACAACTTCCTGTTTCATGGTGAAACATCGAACTTTGCCAGGCCGCCACGAACACGCCCTTCAGCGAAATCTCTAGATCTTCGCAATTTAACATCTCAAAGGCCTTTAGATTAGACTGACCAAATATGATGTTGATCTGATTAAAGCTCTAGGAGGAGTTTGTTAAAGTACAACATGTGGAAATGGCAAAAACTGCCAAAATTTTGTAGAGAAAATTCAAAATATCTCACTTCCTGTTGGGTTTACAAACTTTGCACCCAGGGGCTTTTTTGTAGGTATTGGGCTGTTACATCTGTCTACCGAATTTCATAACTGTACGTGAAACATAGCACGAAGGGCGCTTAATTGAAATTTTGTAGGTGGCGCTATCGAGCCATTTTGCCACACCTAATTCTGAAACCCATATCAGATGTAAATTTTCACCACTTCTGACGCGTGTGCAAAGTTTCATGAGTTTTTGAGAACGTTTAGGCCCTCAAAAATGTGATTCATTTTGGAGAAGAAGAAAATTTTGGCTGAGCAATTCCAATAGGGTCCTCACACCATCGGTGCTCGGGCCCTAATAATATATTGCGATGATCACAAGATATTACTCACAGAATGATTTAACATACTTGGCTAAAAACATGTCTCTCATCTCTCCGGGATGCAGTGTGTATCCAATGTTCCCGGAACCATCCATGTTCGTTTTCCAACGTGGAATAACACAAAATAGATATCATTTTAAAGCTTAGAAGCTTAGAAACTCCTAACGAGTGCTGAGAAGCACCTCTAAACCGGTGTTTACCGCCCGTTGGCGCCACCTGGCTGCGGAAAAAAATGAACAACAATTTTTCAAACTATTCTTTATGCTATTGCTATCACCACGAAATTTGAACCAGATGCAGCTCACATATAGGAGAGCATCACCAAAAAATATTTTTTTAGCGATCTTATTGTGTTCCTGAGTTATTCCATGTCAAATAATAAAAAAGAAAAAATATTTTTTTTAAAAGTATACATATTTTTGTCTTTTATCAGCTGTTTCTCAGCAATAAAATGTCCAAATGTAATGTAATTTATATTTTCTTAAAATGGAAAATATTTTCTATCAAATGATACCTACCTTTTGACTCTCCTTGCTAGTTTTGGAGTTATGAGTCTTTACTTTTGTGTGTGTTGCTCAGGAAAAAAAAAAAAAAAAAAAAACCTCTAAAAAAGCCTTCAGGTCTTAAAGGGTTAATTCAAATAAATACTTTCAAATAATTTGAGCTTCAGCCTGGTTTAATACCATTTATATATATAAAAATGTCTTTGGTCAAATTAAGCTGTAAAATAAAAAGTTTATCCCTTTAAATGCAATGGATTTTGAAAGATATCAACAAAAAAATGGGCAAAAAACTTTAAAAGCGATTTTCTCAGGTTTTCAATTTCAAATTTTTTAAAACCATTCAAGGTTGACTAGGATATCATTTTAAAGCTTATTGTCTCATTTTTCCATTGATACCAAAATCTCAATTTTGAAATTTGGGTCACTGTGACTCATTTTGCTGGATCAGGTCACATATTTGTAACAATAGCCAACAATACATTGTATGGGTCAAAATTATCGATTTTTCTTTTATGCCAAAAAAGAAATGTGCAAAGATACAAAGATCATTAGGATATTATGTAAAGATCATACCATAAATATATAAAAAAATTATTTTTGTGAGTGGATATGCATTACTAAGGACTTAATTTGGACAACTTTAAAGGTGATTTTCTCAATATTTTGATTTTTTTGCACCCTCAGATTCCAGATTTGCAAATACTTGTATCTCAACCAAATATCGTCCTATCCTAACAAACCATACATCAATGGAAAGCCTATTTATTCAACTTTCAGATGATGTAAAAAAAATTGACTGGTTTTGTGGTCCAGGGTCACATATCACAAAACTAACATTTTTTTCCTTAATATCCGCACTATTGAAAATGTGATACTGATTTTATACATGACACTGGAATTTTTAACTTCCATATGATACCTTGAAAAATATCTCTGTTTGATACCATATATAATGCAGTTTAGATATTTTTGTTAATATTATATCATAATTTTTTGTCTATCCATTTAAATTATGTCTATTAATTTAAATTATATTAAATCAATATTTTCAAGATTCAAAAAGTATGTCACATGTGACAGTAATCCATATGAATCAAGTGGTTTAATCAAAGTCTTCAGATGAGACATGATCTTTTTACAATAACTCATCTAAATGTTTGCTCACTCAATTTATGTGTTTTTTGACAATGAGGTAATTTTGTTGCAAAAGCTTTCCGCACAGCACAAGCTTGATTTCAAAGTTTGAATTGAATTAGTAAACAGTCAGTAATAAAATCTGAATAAATAAACTAGTTACAAACGATAGTAGTGTTGCATGACATACCAGTACTAGAATGAGATACATTGCCAAAAAATGATGTGTGGAAAAATCATTTGTTTATATTTAGAGCATTTTAATACAAATAAGCACAAGTCAAGCTACAATACCAAACAGAACCACAGGGAGGTGGCAAAAGACCACTAAACCAGCTGCCTTGCCTTGACTGCATATTGCTATTACTAAACCTGACCCTTGCATACTCTTCTTCGGCCAGCATCCATTATAAAACATTCGCAGGACACAAATTTTACCATCTACATGAATACAATGAAATGTGTTTATGCAAAAATTAAATGTTATAGCGATCAGTGGCTATATGGCATGTGAGGATGCTGCAGGTGGTGGATCATATAGCCTTTTCTCACAGCAGCTGCAATAATTCAATTTATCATTTTAATGGTGGATTGTAATCCGGAAAGGTCCAAATGACAATCATCAGTGACATCTGGAGATTCACCCGTAGTCAAAAGCAAAAGACTTCGGGTTTCGGAGTGGCTACAGAAATTGTATCTACAGATAACGCTAATACACACTAAATACACAGTCAAGCAAAGCTGATGTTGTTAACATTAACAATTTGAGAACAAATTATAACAATAATAATAATTTGCATGGTTTGACGTGATCCAAGCTAAGCGATTGTTAGATTTAATCACCACTGGCAGCACAATTTATTGTAATGCTTTTTTTCCCCCTCAGTTGGTCAGAACAAAAGTGGCAGACATGTTACATAGGCTACTTGTTCAGATGACATTTTCCAGTGAAAATTCTTATTTTGGTCATACTTCCAAGATGTAGAATCTGTGATTCTGAAGTACAGTATCCACAATGATGTGGTGACTGACAGCAAACATTAGATTCATCTGCACTGAGGAGCCGTGCCGATGCACAACCCAAGTAAAGATAATTCTGCAAAAATTTGCAATTGCAGGTTTCAAACAGAGATGGCAACAAAGAGGCAAAACTTATGGACTGCAGCTTAAGTTGTTTCTACATTTATTTGGAGAGTAGCCTAACTGAAATTACTACAATATAAAAATTATTAAAAACTACAATGTTTTTATCACAATTAATCGTGATTAATTACAAAAATGTGCAATTAGTTAATTTTTTTAATCGACTGACAGCACTAGTTTAAATTTTATTTACAATATTATTGCCAGTTTTCAGCCATTGTATTTCATTAGGTGCATCCCAATTTGCATACTTATGCACTATTCTATGACATTTTTAAGTTAAATAGTGTGAGTAGTGCAAAAGTGCACTTTAAATACCCGGATGATGCACTAAATTAACAGAAAAAGACAAAGTGTAGAATGTTGGACACTTCATGCACTCAACTGTCAAAGTTTTAATTACGTTGTGGAGAGGGGATCAGACTCCAATGTTGAATAACAAATGAATTAAAAAAAATAAACTTATAAAATTCATACACTACATGGATGAGTACATAGTGCATATTTACATAATGTAGTGTATAAGTGCACAGTGTATAGTGTGTCATTTGGGATGCAACTATTGTCTTTATGAATGGGTCAATTAATCACTTTATCAAACGATTTCAGAAAACACCACTGCGTGTTGCTAAGAAACGTTCTACTCCTCCCAGATAGCAAATGACATCTGGCCCAGTTGTGGCCTACATCTCCCATATCTTCTGGCCCACATACCGCATGGAATGATTGCAATGATTCAACCTGAGTGTGGCTGGCAATAGCATACATATCCGGGCCAACTATGGCACATATGGCCCAGTTCTGGCAGCAGTAAAGGTCACATGGGCCACATCTGGGCCAAACACAACAAGCCACAACTCACATACTCGCCCATATGACAAGTATGACCATATGACCTTTGCCACTGCCAGAACTGAGCCACATGTGCCATAGTTGGCCCTGATGAGGCCCGGATATGTATGCTGTCTGTTTGGAATTATTTTTGTAGGTGAAACAGACAAAATTTTTTTCTTATGATAACTTATTTAGTGAACTGTTGCAGAAAATCAGAATGACATTTGCCTGTATCACGATTTGTTGTACAGACTAGTGTTTTGAACACGAGGTGCAAGCAAATGTGATGCACGCCACGGTGCACCACGTCAGTTTCTCATTATGACTTATTACTACAAAAAACATTGTGTCATGGAGATGCAATAAGTTTCAACATTTCTAAAACAAAATAAAAATACATATTTTACATTATTGATTTGCTACTCTGTCTTGGGCCAAAGCTGTCATGCATGCATGTTGTGTCATGCATGCTGCATTGCTGTGTCCACCCCTTGCAAATACTGCATCAAAATTATTAGTTTGCAAGAATAAATATTATCAAGGTTGTAGCTACATTCATTCGCAGCAAACATTTGAGCTCACTTCTGCAACCGCCAACACAAGACAGGGTTGCTTCTCAATATCCCTCCTCGTTTCCTCGCTCCTCCATCCTCCATCCTCTGACCCGGAAACCGATCAAGCTCAGCCATCTTGAAGGACATCTCAATTCCCCCTAATTGCACCGTGAGGAGGCGAGGATCGAGGAGCGAGGAGGCTTCCTGAGGAGTCATGAGTGAGGATACAGAGGTGTATCCTTTGCGGAAGTCTTTCTCGTCGAGAAACCTGACGCACGCATAAATTCTCCTCCCCCGTTATATCCGTCACAATAACTTAAAGGTAGGGTAGGTAAGAACTGTATGAAAATTTTTTTTTTAAAATGTGTTTAAACTTTATTTATATATCAATACATAATTAAAATGTAAGTACTCTGAAAAAGAAAGTATAAAAATCGAGTGTCTGTAGACCTCTCACGACTGTTTTAAAGACAGCTCATTATTTCTATTCACTCCACCCCCTCCCTTCTGGGCTCCTTCCAAAGCCACGCCCCCAAAACACATGAACGCGCGACTCCGACCACTGAGCTGGAAGACGCATTATTTACCTGAGACGAGCGGAGAGGAAGGAGCACAGTGCATGACATCATGTCAGAATCACATGTAATAAAAATAACTTTATAATTATGAAGATAAACAAACAAGATGTATTTTAGTACTCACTAATCAAGCTAGCATATTGATATTGGTAAAGTTTAAAATATATATTTTTTTGAATCGCTAACGAGCTAGTTATGTAGAAGGCAAAGCTAAAAACAGGTTGCATGATACACGTTTTTCCATTACCATCATTTACACTGTGATGAAGATGAATTTCGTGTAAGATTCATAACATATACGTTGTTCTGCATGTAAGAGTTTCCATGATGAAAGCATTGTTGACTCTGATGAGGACTACACTCAAATATCAACTCACAACTGCATTGCAGACACAAAATAATAACACACACATACAACAAAGTGTGTACAACACACACAGATACAAGATAAAGACATCAGTAAACATAGGTAGAGAATATAAAAACAAAACAAAGGCGAAAAAAACGTGCAGGTAAACTTACAAGTGAACATGGTAAAAGAGTTAGACAGAGGGTAAATATAGTTCTAAGAAAAGTTCCTAGATGCGGAGTAACGTTAGGCCTACTATCTGTTAAACATGTGTTTAGTTATCTAAAGCAAAATTATGCACAATTCAACACTATAGCCATCATCTTGAGCTAGGCTATAGATTATTTATCGTCTCTACTACGGCTCGCTAAGTAATGTTATGTTAGCTATATTACGCAGCTACGTGTGCTAATGACACATGCTTCATGAAAAAATAAACAAAAAAATATGTACGATTAAAATACAAAAAGAAAGATTTACCTGTCCAGCAGAAATAAGGCCATCAACGAGTCACTTTTCAGCCCCTTGAGTTCCCTCAGTTCTCGCCATCGCTGGAAAGCCACGCCGATATTAACTCTTGTTTTATTTCTTTGTTTATCCAAAATGTTTTTGTTCCTTGCCTTTTCTTGTATTGTTACCGTCTTCCTTTTTTTGCCCGGTTTGCCTTCAGTAACTGCATAGGCCGGTACAGAGAATTCTGCTTGATGTTTCTCTGCCATTGTTTGGTACGTTATTCCTCTTGAATTCCCCAAATCAAACGTGCGCGCGCAAGTGGGCAGGTCATGTGTGGCAAAAGGGTGGTTGCCATGGTTGCGAGAGAGTGACAGCCGCCTAAGCCAATCCTATGTTTCGTCCCGAATGGAAATAATGAGCTGTGTTTAATACAGATTAAACGGTCTAGAGTCAATCGATTTTTATACTCTTTTTATCAGAGTACTTACATTTTAATTATGCATTGAAATATATAGAAAGTTTAAACAAATTTGGAAGAAAGTTGTTAAAAATTTTTTTACCTACACTGCCTTTAAATGTATGCTTTACTTTTACAGATTAAATAAACTGTATATCTCATATATTTCAACTGGGCATCTTGCTTTATTAATATTTATCATATATTTTTTTAAATAATCAACTTTAACAACATGTGGGTAGATCCCTTGAGTGCAGCTGATGACGCTTTGAAGTGACGCTAAAGGAAGCGAGGATATCATTTCACTTGATTCAATTCCTCCGTCCTCTTGTCTTTTCCTTGCGTCCTTCCCTCACATCCTGAAGGGGTAGAGCTAAGACGCGAGGAAAGGAAGCAAGGAATGGAAACGAGGATGCACAAATAAGAATTGAGAAGCACCCAGGGTCACTACATCACAGAGAAAGAATACTTCTCTCACGTGTCAAAACTCAGCGTCCCAGAACTTTTGCGCTCTCTGCTGTTTCGGAGCAATTGTAAACTGTTTGTTCTTCATTAACATGACGGTACATGCTAAAATATTCTTGTTCAATCTAAAAATTGTTACAGGTGCTTGTGGGGGAACTGTAGTATGCCTACAGAGCTAAAGAACAGAGATAAGAGCAGGTATTGTTTTGTTTTGCTGTATGGAGATAGAGCAGGTATTGTTTTGTTTAATTACGGTTATAATTTACAAACGTCTGTCGGTGTTTGTCTGTAAAAACACCGACAAAAAAAAATAAAGTGCATAATAAACATGTGCGTTTATACGGTGAGCGTTTTCGGGATAAAACTAGCGACATAGTTTCTGTGAATGCAGTCACAGATAATGAAAACTTTAGCCACATTAGCTACATTCTAACAAGCTCATTCATAATAGAAATTTGGAAACATTCACAAAATATGAAGTGCCATACTTACTTGTTCTGGATATGAAGTTAGAAGACGAACCGTTGGTACTGACCCTTCTTTCAGACACAACTTTTTTGCAAATCCAGCATTGAACTGACCTTTGTTTGTGAAGCAGTCCGGCGTAAAATGATTTGCGCAAATATATAACACTTTACTGACTTTCTCTGGCACATTTCCTTCATAAATGAAATTCATCCACTGTGTCCTCAGTTGCTCGGATGCTTGGAGTCTATGGATACTCTTATGTTCATCAATACATCCAATAACAGAACATTTGTAATGTTTTTTTGGCACAGACATTGTATCTGCTGCTACAGCGAGGAAACAGAAATGGCGGACTGTCGCGGCTTATGGCAAGCCGTTTTAGCATAACCCTGGCTGTAATAGTCATAATTTATTGGACTAATTTATTGGAATTAAGATATCTAAAATGTGATTGACTACTGTTTTCGACTAGTCATAGGCTATTCTTCCATTGACTTCCAATTTGAAAACATTCTGATATCTACAATAAGTTTTGACTAGTTGAAATTGTAATTAACAATATCATTGATTTTTGTACTAGGCATTATTCTAATTAGAGATCTCAAATTACAATCTTACTAGTGATAATTAAATTAGAGATATCTCTTACTGAATTAACACTAAAAATTATAATATAGATCTCTGTTGTTTGACTAGTCATAATCAAGTTTAAGATGTTTAATTCATCATCTTTAAAGATATCCAAAATACATTTGTAGATATCTGAAAGTAATTTACTACTAGTCAAATTATAATTGTAGATATCTTGAATTGGAATTCATTTAGAGATATCTGCTATTTAATTATGGATAGGCTATGTCAATCAGATTTTTCAATACACTGGCCCTCATCACTGAACACAGCAGAATATCACCAACACGGATCTCTTTTTATAATTCAATACAATACTCCAACCTTATGGTTTATTACCTTATGACACGAGTAAGCCTGCATTAACACAGAAGGCACAATACATAGGCTGCATAACGTAATGTACTAATCAATGTCATCAATGCAAGTTAAACTTATTAACTTGTAATCTTTTTAAAATCAGCCTTCACCCTTTTTGACTGCATGGGTCTGCCTTGATTCTGAAGCATTATTCTTGATCGTCACGTTTTTTTGTGGTTTTTCACATATTTGGTGTATAATTTCATTGTTCGTCACTCATGTCTTTTTAAAATATATAATAAATAAATTCAGACAAGCAGTTTGCGGTTCTCTGTCTTTATTGAACATTACACTCCAGTTGGCCTGTTTTGCAACATGATTCAATTAAAATCACAGTGCTATTAGGCTAAATGCATGCTGGAGACCTTTTACCATATGAACGTATCCAGATATCATTTAATAATTCTTAAATAATTTATCCAGTAGCTTTTCTCTCAGTGACAACAAAAGCAGAATACTGTTGTTAGCAGTTAGCACTAAGCATTAGGCAGGGAGGGGCTCTGGTGTGGGGGAGGAGCTGAGTAAATTCAGTCTCACATCACACAACAGCAGGTTCAATACAGAGATCTTAAATTATAATTGTGACTAGTAGAAACTGAATTAAGCCGCATTTACACTAGACTTTGAGCATGCGAAATTCATTGTGAACAGTCGTGATATGACGTCATGCTCTGCAACGTCTTTTTTATATATGTGAATTCAACAATGTAACAAATAGTAATACATTCAAAATATAAAAATATACAATCTACTTGACTTTACTGCAAAAATATGCTTTTTTTTAATTCAGCAAAGAGGTCACGCCATGAAGTATCGATCTTCTACTGGTCACGTCTTCACATGATGCGAATTCGCAGCTCAGAGTTCAAACTTGAAATTTGTAATGCAGAATGCGAAACTTTTTGCATGAGCTTGCGTTTTGCACTCTCATTCACTGGTATAGATGTTTACCCAAATATAACAACTTCTGCTTCTGAGAAACTCAGAAATGTGAAAAGGGTTAATAGGGCGGATCATCACCAGTCATGGGCAGGGCTTCCCCCTATTCTTACGTAAGACCCTGTTTACACCTGGTATTAAGATGTGTTTTGGTTGATCAGACCACAAGCAGACGAGGGAGATGCTTGTCCCATTTACCGTTTACACCTGGTGTAATATAATCCGTCTCTTTTGTCCACTTTCGACCACTTCTGTCCTGATTTCTTCGAGGGGAGAGTCTATGGGTGGATAAATGCATGGTTTCTTTTTTCAGATCTTTTGATCTAAGCAATTTACATACGAATGCGCATGGAGATGACGGAAAAACACATGGAGAGCATCAGCTTTGGTTTCTACTCTGACAGCCGCAAGACCACTCCGAATGTGGTGAATGCATGTTAGAAATAAGGAATGGTGAGAGAACATTATGCTTGGTATGTTTTTCATCTTCAAACCAAACTTGGGTCTTTGGCCAACAAAGATTTAATCCCTTCTGGCTAGTGCGCTTCCTGTGCAGTGTGGGTCTTACAAAGCTGTCTTGGCTTATGATAGCATGAATACAGGTATATTTCTACATCAACGGATTTTGGGTTTGGGTTAAACTATAATAATACTTGTCAGGTTCGGGTTGGGTCTAATGTTCTCCGGTACGGGCCAACTTCAGGCCCGTTGAAAGCCTGTGCAGACCTCTATCATGGTTTGTGCAAAGAAGTAGTAAGTAGTTGATGCAAGGAATTTGGAGAAAGTGGTAATATTTATTAATAAAAACAAAGCTCTGGAACAAATTATTAATACTTGGAAGTTGTCTTTGATGAATCACTAGAAAATATGCACAAAACAAAGATAAGATAAGATGGACAAAGAACCTAGGAAATAAAGACCTATAAATACACAAGGATAAGGTGGGAGGAGACCATGTGAACTTATGGGGGAGGGAAGGTAGGTCAAGTCCACCGAGTGGAAGTGAACTTGGCTCACAGTGTCACAAGTCTTTTACTGTGTTTTGCAACTGCTATGATCATTCTGACCACTAGAGGGTGATTGCTTAAGTAATTGTTTTAGAGTTGTCCATAATGAGATGAAGAAGAGGTAATGGAAGACAAGTTAAGATTTTAGGCGTTTCTCAATGTCAAGGATACTTCCTTGGCAGGACTGGTCCTTCCAAGTCACTTCCTTCAGAGGCTAGGAGAGGCTCCTCTTCAGCATTCGGAGAACACGTAAATGGAACAGACTAGCAAGTGCACGTCATAGCGTCATTACCCCCCGGTAAACAGCTGCTTGTTTTCCACATGGAGATGTATGAACGCCTCTATTCGTTCCTCGGTCCCTGTTAAAAAAGACGAAAAGCTATGAATAAGGCTGTGAATGGTATAATGGTATAATATTAACGTTAAATTACTTTGGACAACTTAACTAGTTATTTATAAAAGAAATGCCGGTGACGGCAACCTAACAATTGTTAAATGACGGTCCGGTTCAGTTAGCCATCAATAACGTAATTTGTATTTGTATAATTTATAATATCAATACGGTAGTAATTTGTACTGGCATTTAAACGTTAAACTTTATTTATCTGACATATTTAATACAGTTATAACAAATGTTTGGTAACGTAAATATACTTACATTTGAAAGCATATTGCCCGTTAACGTCCAACATTTTTTTAAACATTTTTGAACAAGATTGCAAAGCTGCAGGCATAGGATTGTGGGTGATTTGAGAGCGCGAAGAGCGCGAAGGCTACACATATGCATCCTTTCCTGTGTATGGGATATTTTTCGAACGAAGGACTCAGTTCTTGTTTGAAATTCCGAGGATCCTCGACATTGGAACAGTCCTTTGACGGATGAAGAAGAGGTAATGGAAGACAAGTTAAGATTTTAGGCGTTTCTCAATGTCAAGGATACTTCCTTGGCAGGACTGGTCCTTCCAAGTCACTTCCTTCAGAGGCTAGGAGAGGCTCCTCTTCAGCATTCGGAGAACACGTAAATGGAACAGACTAGCAAGTGCACGTCATAGCGTCATTACCCCCCGGTAAACAGCTGCTTGTTTTCCACATGGAGACGTATGAACGCCTCTATTCGTTCCTCGGTCCCTGTTAAAAAAGACGAAAAGCTATGAATAAGGCTGTGAATGGTATAATGGTATAATATTAACGTTAAATTACTTTGGACAACTTAACTAGTTATTTATAAAAGAAATGCCGGTGACGGCAACCTAACAATTGTTAAATGACGGTCCGGTTCAGTTAGCCATCAATAACGTAATTTGTATTTGTATAATTTATAATATCAATACGGTAGTAATTTGTACTGGCATTTAAACGTTAAACTTTATTTATCTGACATATTTAATACAGTTATAACAAATGTTTGGTAACGTAAATATACTTACATTTGAAAGCATATTGCCCGTTAACGTCCAACATTTTTTTAAACATTTTTGAACAAGATTGCAAAGCTGCAGGCATAGGATTGTGGGTGATTTGAGAGCGCGAAGAGCGCGAAGGCTACACATATGCATCCTTTCCTGTGTATGGGATATTTTTCGAACGAAGGACTCAGTTCTTGTTTGAAATTCCGAGGATCCTCGACATTGGAACAGTCCTTTGACGGATGTCGATGACGTAGCATCCTTGAAATTCTGGCTTCCGAGGATCCTTCCTTGACATTGAGAAATGCCTTGTGTCAGGCCTGATTGTGCTTGCATCTTACGCCCTGTCCCAAATGGCACACTCCGGACTTGTGGACTTCCTCAGAGTCCACACTTTGGTGACGTCATGTAGTGCAGACCTATAGGGCCCTTGGCGCGAGTCCACGAGGGCGCATTGAGAGGTATTTTTGGGACAGACTCAATCGACACGCCGGAAATAACGGTCTGGTTGTTTTTTGACAGGAGCTCCAGGTTCGGGGATAAAATTTAGCACAGAGAAGAGGGTTTTTTTTCTTTTGCAAAATATTATCTCCATGTCAACTACACAGCCTGCTTTTGTTTATGCCACCTGGGCATTAGACAATATATACATGCTTATTTAAATAATGTATACAGTTGTAATAATACATAATGTTCCATTTGAACTAAGATTACAATTTTAACACATAATAAACATGTGCGTGAGTTTCATATGAATTTACAGGTTTAAATATAAATAGTACTAGGTTTACATATGACTCAGTAAAGCCCTGACATTCGGTTCTACTTATTTAATGAATCATAATGCGATCGTATTATTCAATGCGCTATTATTATGTTTGATATATCAACCACTGGTTGATGACCATAATGTTTGTATAAACTGTAGGTAACAACTGGTAAAATGTACACCGTAATGATACCTACACTTAAATATTTTCTTCTCAGCCATGTCATCAATTGCTCTTGAGCGAAATCTCCTCTCATCCGTTGTCTGATTGGCATTTCGCAAGGATTCCTGGGTAGTTAAAGTGTGCGGAGCCTGCATCTATGCGGGCTTCGCGGAAGACCGCTTCAAGGGTACAAAGGGGGCGCTCCTGAGCACACTTCAGAGCGTTAAAATGCTGAATGGGACGGCCTACGGACTCGTAGACTCGGCGAGCACACACAATTTAAGTCCACGAGACCGAAAGTCCACATGAAGTGCACCATTTGGGACAGGGCCCTCATCAGCTCCCTAGTTCAGTAAGCACTGATCAGGGAGTCAGCCATTTTAAAGGTGCAGTAAGTGTTATTTGAACTACGCTGTTGATATTTGAAATCAACCCAAACAAACCCACCCCTCTCTTCATTGCTCCGCCTCCAAAACTCACACTCCAATTCTAACCACCCTGCTCCCAGTCAGTCTTGAACCCCAGCCCATTCGCTGCTGGCATGTGAGGCGAATGCACTACCAATGACGCTAAACACCTCATTCTCTAGCAACTGTCAGTGCACAGTATGCTTCACAAAAATGTTGATGAATGAATGACAAGGAAGCACAAAAAATGAACATACAGTACACAAGGGTAAATACAAAGTGTTCGTTGTTAGTCACAAACAGCACAGCAGCTCCAGACAATCAAAACCCAGTGTACTCACATGAGAAGCGGGATCAAAGCAGTTTTCAGGCCTTCCCTCTTAGCTCTCTCCAGCGCTGGAAAGCAATGAGCGCATTTCACAATGCACTGTGAAAACCAGGGAGCATCGATGCTCACTACGTTCCCTTAACAGAAGCTCAAAACAAGTCTTGTGAGCCAACTCACCACACACAATGTAGACGCAATAGATGATTTTAAAAATACAAACAAGGGCTGTGCGATAAATCATAATTGATTTTTCGATTTCAGCTTATAATAAATGATAATGAAAACAAGATCATTGATGTAAAATGATTATTGTGCCACTGCTGCATTCCGTCCAGTGCACCTTCCTTTCTTTCACATGAGCATTTCACAATGAGCGCTGACTTCGGGATGAACAATTTGACAGCTGTTGGCTCAGGCCTCTGGCTGTGCATGGCAGGAGGCAATGGAGAACGTCTGGGGGAAGGAAGGAGAGACCACAAAGTGGATGTGAGTCTGACTCACAGGGTTTAGGGGAAGCTGGAGACCGCCACAGAGCTGATGACCAAGTCGGAGAAGACTATTGCAGAACTGGTGGAGGAAGAGACCCCTATGGAGCCAGCGAAGTGGAAAACCATGGCGGAGCTAAAAGAATGAAGATCCACGGTGGAGCTCGAGTGACCATTGACCATGGCACAGCTGGGGAATTTGAAGATAGAGGCAGAAGAGAAGACAATCATGATGCTGGTGGAGGAAAAGACTGCTCCAGAGTCCACAGCGGAACTGGTGAAGTTGAAAACCATGAGGCAGAGCTGGATGAGCTGGAGAACCCCAGGGTGGAGGGCCCAAGCACAGCCAAATGCCCGGAAGTCTGTGGTGGAGCCAGGGGGATGACAGACCAAGGTGGAATCAGAGGGACGAAGGAGCCTGATTGAGCCAGAGGGATGACAGACCACTGGGAGTGTAGGGATCGGAGGTCTTAGGCGAGAAGGAAGGACCAAGGAATTGGACAGAACCAGAGTTCAACATTCCAGACAAGACTGGCAGCAGAAGAAGGATGGACAGGTTGATGAGTGCTGACACCGGAACACACAAGGCATTTTTCACATTTTTTTTATGTTGTTGCTTTAGGCTAAAGTGTTTTAAATCATATATACAGTGGCAAGATTAAGTCTGTGAAGCCTCTAGATTTCGGCACTGGTTACTAATACAATGTGGTCTGATCTTAATTTCCACAATCTGACTAAACTTATAACAGACAGTTGTACTTTTTGCATTTATGTTAAATACCATATAAGTCACAATGCAGGGTGGAGAAATTAAGTGAACGTTTGAATGTAGTAAGATGTAGACCCTCTTTCCAGCAGCAAAACCTCCACCAAACATTTTTCTGTAGCTGATTATTCGACTTTTGGTCAATTTTGGACTATTCCATTAGTTAATCAATATTTCCAGGTTGTGTTGATGTTAAAGTTTTCTTTAGGTTAGCCCAACGGTCTGACCTGCAAAGTTTCTGCAGGGCAGTGGGTCCCAAGGAACAGGGTTGAAAATCTCTGGGTTAGCCAATGCCAGTGCAACATCTCATTTGGCTTAAGGTCAGAACTCAGGAAAATACATGTTTTTCAATCATTTATTCAGTCACTTCTTTTTAATCATTAGTTGATTTACTTTGTATTAGCTGATGAGATGCCTCTCGCTGCCTGTGAGGTGGTACTGAAGCCACCAAAGTACCATACCTGTGGAGCCCAGTGCAGAAAGACGCAGCCTCCTGCGGTAACTTTAACTGCTTTTGACGCTGTTGGACAGTGTCAGGTTTGTAAGCTCCCAGAAACATCTCCAGCTCAAAAAAAAAAAAAACACCCAGAAGAAATGAAAACTATAGCCCATTTTCCCCTGCTGTGACGAAGTGGGAAACAGGTTCGAATCCAAATGCAAGCTTTTATTAGATAAGAGTGTAGTAGTACAGGCCAGGTCAAAACAGGGTTAAACAGGAACAGCAAGGGACAGGCAGAATCGTGGTCACAGTACAGGCAGTACTGTAGATCGGGGCAGGCAGATATCACTCACAGGTCAGGAAACAATACACAGTCCAAAGGTATGCACTGCAGCAGAGAATCATAAACGGGTAACAGACAGGATCGGCAGACAGGCAGACAGACAGACAGGCAGACATGCAGGCAGGCAGACAGACAGACAGACAGACAGACAGACAGACAGACAGACAGACAGACAGACAGACAGACAGACAGACAGACAGGATAACAATGCTCAGAAATGTAACAGAGTTAACAAGACTTCGCAATGATTTGTGGTGAATGAGAGTCTTTTATAGTCCGGTTAATGTGCTGCAGCTGGGTGTGGGGATTAGTGATTAGTGTGGAGTGTGTGCAGGTGACAGGCAGGGAGGATTATGGGAATTGGATTCCGGGAAGTGACAGGAATAGTTACACCTGCATCCAATCAAAGTTGACAGCTGCTGGATTCTAAGTGCCTTCAAATAACCATTTATATTTTATTTATTCTGCTTAATCTACTTTATTTTGCTAGACTACTTTATATGTAGTGTGAGCATATTTAATTATTTAATATATATTTTATAGGCTACTTCTTACATTTACTGAATCTTTTTATACATATTTTAGCAAATTTAATTTTTACTTTCTCTGATTTTAATTTTGGATTTTATCAAGCAATTAATTTTGCATGATAAATTGTTTAAAATGAGCTATATATGAACAGTCACAACATTTATAAGCTAGTTTTTGCCATAAAACATATATTGTCCTTTCATTTCCCCATTTTTTTTTTTTTTTTTTTCATACAATGAGATTAAAAATAAGTCATTGCTTTTACTCTTCTTCTCTCCATTTTCACTCTCAACTTCGGCCACTGTCCTGCAGAGTTTAGCTCAAACCTTGACAAAAACTCACCCGCAGTGGCGTAACTTTGTTTAAAAAAGTGGGTGGGACAGGAATGTGTATGTGCCATTAATCCCGAGAATATGTATATTAGTTAATAAATACGAGGATCCGCAATTAATATTGGGTTGTCCTGATGGACTGGTGGCAGTATTTTCATTTAGCGTGCAAGAAGTTCTGGGTTTTAACCCAACCATGTATGTTTTTTTTTTTTCTCATTAAAACCAAAGATGTTCATTAAGACTGTATATTTTGTTTTGTGATTTCAACAGAGAGTCTCTGCAACAGAGCGATAGATTGAAGCGCTCGTCCGTGTGAACACTGCGCAGTGTGCACGAGCGGCAAGAGAACACTGTTGCGCCTCTGATAACAGCGTCAACGAGCACTCAACAAGATTTAAAAAACAACACATTCTAGCGCCAGATCGCCTATTATTAACTCAAATTGATAATCAACTAGAGGTGTTTCTTTTGTATTACATATCCGTGCCACGAGAGGTTTCAAAAAGTGGTCGGGACAATATCGACCCTTTCAAAAAGTGGTTGGGACATGTCCCACCCGTCCCACCCGCAAATTACGCCTATGCTCACCCGCTGGTAGTTTTCTAGTTATGAATCTTGAAGACATCAGTTATGTTGGTAACACTTTACAATAAGGTTGTATTAGTTAACAGTTAATGCATTAGTTAACGTTAACTAACCATGAACAACACCTCTGTTCAGCATTAGTTAATGTTTGTTAACGTTAACTCACGCATGTATTAATGCATCTAACAGCGCAAGTAGTTAACATTAGTTAATGCATTAGTTAATCATTGTTAACATTAAATCATGCATATATTAATGAATCTATTCATATTAACAGCGCAAGTAGTTAACATTAGTTAATGCATTAGATAACATGAACTAATCATGAACAATGCCTCTTATTTAGCCTTAATGTTTTAAGGTTAACTTACTGTACTTAGATTAGTTTATGTAGCAGTTGACACATTTCTAACTCTCCACTCACTTACACTAAAATAAGGTAAAAAAAATACCATTGTGTACCTTATCAGCATTATTTATTAACAAGGCATTGATTTGGGCTGTAAATATAATTACGAAGTGCAAACCATCTGAACATGAACAGATATGTTGTTCATGTTTATATGCATTTTACTATCATTACTTACATTCAACAAAGCATTTATTAATGGAATTTGTGAACCTTATTGTAAAGTGTACACTATTTCATCATTAACTGATGAGTTACCAACATTTGTAGACCCTTTATTAACATGACTTACCATTAACAAAGCATTTATTAATGGAATTTGTGAACCTTATTGTAAAGTGTACACTATTTCATCATTAACTGATGTGTTACTAACATTTGTAGATCCTTTATTAACATGACTTACCCTTAACAAAGCATTCATTAATGAAATTAAACGATATTTTGAGCCAATAATCCACACCTACCCATAAACCTACCCATAACCATTTCTTAAATCTCCGTACAGTTATAAATAAAAGAATAAGAGACAAGCGTAATCACAATAATTTATTTTTTTGCGACAATGTCAAAAGTTGTAACGTTACCGAAAGTACGTTAGTTCAAATGATGATGAGTTGCAGTCGCAGTCCTCTCTGACGGTAATAGTTTTAATAGGGTACAGAGCAGAATTTAAGATAATAATCCATGAAAATATGATGAATCCGGCTTCTCTCCGTGAAGGCGCGCACTCAAATGTCAATCCACTGAAACACGGCATGTCGCAATCTGTGACGAAGCAGGTGAGAACCAATGAGCGTTTGATATCAGTGCCGTAAACCATGCCGTAACGGAACTCGTGGGCGCGCGCGACTTTTTAAAATTTGAATCATAGCGAGCGCGGGCTTTGACTATGACGGTCGCTGCTGAGAATGAAGATGAAGAACGACGGAAAAAACGCAGAATTTGGATATGTTCCTTACAAACATATGGATTATAAAGATTTGGAGTACAGCGAACAAATAAAGTTGATGTGATTTGTGAATTTATGTTGTGCTTTGGTGTGTCTTATGCATTGTCAGTCACTGCATAGGAGAAAACGCCTCACAGCAAACAAACTAAATATTACAAAATGGGTAAACAATTACAGACATTTTATTTTTCATTTAAATGCTTTGTTAATGGTAAGTCATGTTAATAAAGGGTCTACAAATGTTAGTAACACATCAGTTAATGATGAAATAGTGTACACTTTACAATAAGGTTCACAAATTCCATTAATAAATGCTTTGTTAATGGTAAGTCATGTTAATAAAGAATCAACAAATGTTAGTAACTCATCAGTTAATGATGAAATAGTGTACACTTTACAATAAGGTTCACAAATTCCATTAATAAATGCTTTGTTAATGGTAAGTCATGTTAATAAAGGGTCAACAAATGTTAGTAACACATCAGTTAATGTTGAAATAGTGTACACTTTACAATAAGGTTCACAAATTCCATTAATAAATGCTTTGTTGAATGTAAGTAATGATAGTAAAATGCATATAAACATGAACAACATATCTGTTAATGTTCAGATGGTTTGCACTTCAGAATTATATTTACAGCCCAAATCAATGCCTTGTTAATAAATAATGCTGATAAGGTACACAATGGTATTTTGTTACCTTAATTTAGTGTGAGTGAGTGTTAGAAATGTGTCAACTGCTACATAAACTAATGTAAGTACAGTAAGTTAACCTTAAAACTTAAGGCTAAATAAGAGGCATTGTTCATGATTAGTTCATGTTATCTAATGCATTAACTTATGTTAACTACTTGTGCTGTTAATGTGAATAGACACAATGGCATTTTTACCTTTAGCGTAGATGAGTTAAAAATGATCACTCTTAGTGTGTCAACCGCTACATAAACTAATGTAAATATGCACAGTAAGTTAACCTTAAAACATTAAGGCTATTTACAGGCATTGCCCATTATTTCATATTATCTAATGCATTACCTAATGTTAACTACTTAACACTGTTAACATGAATAGATGCATTAATATATGTGTGAGTTAACGTTAACAATGATTAACTAATGTTGAACAGCTAGGTGTTGTTGGTTAGGTAATGTTAACTAATTGCATTAACTAATGTTAACTAATTGTGCAGTTAACATGAATACATGCATTAATATATCCGTGAGTTAACGTTAATAAACATTAACTAATGCTGAACAGAGGTGTTGTTAATGTTAATTAATGCATTAACTAATGTTAATGACTTGCACTGTCAACGTGAATACATGCGTTAATATATGCGTGTTAACGTTAACAAAGTTTAACTAATGCTGAACAGAGGTGTTGTTCATGCTTAGTTAATGTTAACTAATCCATTAACTAATGTTAACTAATTGCACTGTTAACATGAATAGATGCATTAATACATGCGTGAGTTAACGTTAACAAACATTAACTAATGCTGAACAGAGGTGTTGTTAATGGTTAGTTAACGTTAACTAATGCATTAACTAATGTTAACTAATACAACCTTATTGTAAAGTGTTACCGTTATGTTTCCATACACTTATTATTATGTGCGTTTTGGGTGGAAACACCAAGATGTGCATACAAAACGTATGCGCTCGACTGAAGTGGATAATTTTTCATCCCATAAGAAAACCTGCCACATAAATTGGAAATACATTTACAGAATAAATTCCTTGATGCACATATGTGTAATGAAGTGTCAGTGGCGTGTGGATCCATTTGCAGTCTTTATTAACTTTATTACAGTACCGTAGTCAGGGACAGGCAAGAGATCAGGGCTGGCAGCAGGAATCATAAACGGGTCACAGGCAATGGTCGAGACAGGCGGCAAGCAAACAGAGATCAGAGTCCAGGCAGAATTCGAGGCAGGCGGCAACGGTTCAACAAAGATAATCAGTCCAGGTAATAACAAGAAGGCAGTCCACAGAAATAACGCTCAGAAATGATCACCTTAGCAAATCAAGACTTCGCGAAGTAAGTGAATGTGTGAAGGGCTTAAATAGTGTGTGTGTGATGAGGTGCAGGTGCATGTGTAATCAGTCCCAGGAATGAGGGCCTATGGGAAATGGAGTCCAGATGGTGAACAGTCAATATTCGGGTGATGGCTCCCTCCGGTGGTCCGGAGGACGAGTCGAGGGAGCCACATTCGTGACAGAGCCCCCACCCTGCGAGCGGCTCCAGACGCGAGGAGGCGGACTCTGGGGTCTACCACGCGGTCGAGGGGCCGGCCTCTCCGGATGCGTCCGGTGGGATTCCTCCAACAAGGCGGGGTCCAGAATATCATCTGCATCGACCCAGGATCGGTCCTCCGGTCCGTACCCCTCCCAATCGACCAGATATTGTAGTCTCCGACCCCGGCGCCTGGAATCAAGAAGTTCCCGAACTTGATAAGCCTCCTCGCCCTCAATCAGCAGCGGTGGGGGATGACGGCCCTCGGTTCCCTCCGGTTCTCCTCCTGGACCCCCGGAGGGTTTCAGCAGTGACACATGAAAAGTGGGAGAAACACGATAGTTAGCGGGTAAGTTCAAACGGAAAGATACAGGAGTGATTTGTTTAATGATTTGGAAAGGCCCTACAAACCTGGGACTGAGTTTCTTGCATGGAAGTCTTAACCGCAGGTCCCTGGTGGACAGCCAGACCCACTGACCAACAGCATAGTGAGGTGGAGCTCGCGGATGTCGATCAGCCTGTTCTCTCTGTCGTCGCACAGCCCGCTGTAGGTGGTGATGCGCCAGATCCCAAGTCTCTTCACTCCTCCGTAACCAGTCATTGACCGCCGACAGTTCGGATGGTTCTCCAGACCAGGGGAATAATGGCGGTTGATAGCCCAAGACGCATTGAAATGGTGTGACACCCGTGGAGGGCTTACGAAGGGAATTCTGTGCATATTCGGCCCACATCAAGAAGCGGCTCCACTCGGCTTGCTGATGCTGACAGTAGGTGCGGAGGAACCGAGTGAGCTCTTGGTTGAGGCACTCAGTCTGCCCATTGGACTCTGGGTGGTACCCGGAGGTGAGGCTGACATTGATGTCAAGTTTATTGAAGGCGGCCCATACACGGGAAGTCCCCGATCGGAGATAATGTCTTCCGGAAGACCATAGAGTCGGAAAACACAAAGTTACATAATGCTTCAGCAGTCTCCAGGGCCGTGGGCAGCTTGGGAAGTGGAATGAGGCGGCACGCCTTGGAGAAGCGATCGACCACTGTCAGGATGGTGGTGTTGCCTTGTGATGGAGGTAGGTCTGTCACAAAGTCTATGGCAATGTGTGACCATGGACGGTGTGGAATGGGTACACTGTAAAAAAAAACCCGTTGTTTCTACGGAAAAATACCGGCAGCTGTGGTTACCAGAACAATACTGTAAAAATGACATCAAACCGTAAACATACTTACGGAGTTACATGTGAATTTTTACATTTTAAATATGTATATTTAACATTGGATTTCAGTACACTGTAAAAAAAATCCCAGTAAAATTTACGGTAAAATAACATATTTCATTAACTGATATAATGTTAATTTACCAACCTAATGAAGTACTAATATCTGTTTTGTATCTTTATAATACACTGACAGTCACCAAACACAGTGGTGATAAGAGTCACATGATGAATCAAAGTTCATCACAAGCAGCTTTTCCACAAGCTGAGGAGGACAATACTAATATATAGAAGGAGCACACAGTGTCATTCACACACACTAAACACCATCATGGTAACATGCATGAAATTTTAAAAATGCAATAAACATTAATTTAACAACATTAGATGTAACATAAAACCCTAATGTACATAACTGATTAGAAAAAAACGAGAAAAACTAAGAAGAAACAGAGTTATTTCAACGAAAATATATCAAATGTGAAGTGTCACGCAGGGAATTGTGGGAATGTCAATTTATGGTTTTTCACTGTAAATTTTACAATGAATTGTTATTTTTCACTTTCAAAAACTGTGAATTTAACGGTATTTTACCGTAAAATTACATTAAATGTACCGTTAGATCTATTACAGTTATTCACCGTATATAGTACGGAAACTTTCTGTAAACCAATTAACAGTTTTTCACCGCAGCATTTTTACAGTCTTTTACTGTTAAAATCACGGTAATTTTTTACAGTGTAGAGGCTGGAGTAGCCCCGCGGGTACTTGGTGAGATGATTTGGAGGTTTGGCAGGCGTTGCAGTTGTGAATGAATTGAATTACGTCCTGTAACATATTCTCCCACCAGAAGTGGTTTTGTAGCAGATTGTGAGTGGCTGTGATACCTGGATGACTGGAGGTGGGAAGATCGTGGACGTGATGCAGGACTCTGTTTCGCAGGGGTGCTGGAACATATGTGCGGTCGTGTGGACATGCCGCTGGAGGAGGGGTCTGTTCGTTGGCTTGAGCGAGTTCAGTCATTATGCCCCATTGGACAGGGGCTAAGAGCATGGACTCAGGGATCACTGGTTCCTCGGAATTCGGCTGTTCGGGTCGTTCGGTTTGACGAGATAAGGCATCCGCCTTGGTATTCTTCGACCCAGGTCGGTACGTGACCTTGAAATTGAACCGTGTGAAAAACATGGCCCACCTGGCTTGTCGGGGGTTCAGCCGCTTGGCGGCCCGGAGGTATTCCAGATTCTTGTGATCAGTAAGAACTGTGAATTGGTGCTGGGCTCCCTCCAACCAGTGCCGCCACTCCTCTAATGCCGCTTTCATGGCTAACAACTCACGGTCACCCACATCATAATTTCTCTCCGCTGCGGATAGTTTTCGGGAATAGAACGCACACGGGTACATTTTTTCGGGATCACCTTGTCTTTGGGATAGAACCGCGCCAAATCCCTTAGCGAGCTCTTCTTCAATATAGGCTTTCATGGAGGCTGTCTCAGGTTGTGACAACGGGAATATTCTGCCCTTAGGGGGCGTGGTTCCAGGTAACAGGTCGATGGCACAGTCACTGGGTCGATGTGGAGGTAGTTCGGTGGCTTTTCTTTTACTGAAAGCTATCGCTAGATCGGCATATTCGCTGGGGATGTTGAGTTTATCAGGCTCACCTTCAGAAATGACAATGATGTGCGTTCTATTCTCGGGAATAGAACGCACACGGGTACATTTTTTCGGGATCACCTTGTCTTTGGGATAGAACTGCGCCAATGCCTGTGTTGGACGCGTCGACCTCCACAATGAAGGGTCACTCTGGGTCAGGGTGGCAGAGAATGGGTGCTGTGGTGAATCGCTGTTTTAGCTCACTGAACGCTCGGTCAGCTGCCAGTGACCAGACTAAACGAGACGAAGTGCGCTTGGTCATGGTTGTGAGCGGTGCTGCCACACTGCTGAAGTTTCTAATGAACCGCCTATAAAAGTTAGCGAAGCCCAGGAAGCGTTGCAATTCCTTCAAGGTGCGTGGTTTCGGCCACTCTAGCACGGCCCTCACCTTCCCATCATCCATGGCTACTCCGTCTTGACTGATAACATATCCCAGGAAGGATGTAGATGTGCGGTGGAACTCACATTTCTCCGCTTTAGCGTACAGCTGATGCTGGATGAGCCTCTGGAGAACTGCTCTAACATGCTGGACGTGTTCCGAGTAGGAGCTTGAATATATGAGAATGTCATCTATGTACACTATGACCCAGCGATTCAACATATCCCGGAAGACGTTGTTGATAAAGGATTGGAACACTGCTGAACTGTTGGACAGGCCGAATGGCATTACAAGGGTCTCATAGTGACCGGAGGTTGTTGAAAAGGCGGTTTTCCACTCGTCCCCCTCGCGGATGCGAATGAGGTTGTAGGCACAGCGGAGATCAAGTTTGGTGAAATATTCTGCTTGCCGTAACTGTTCAAGAGCAGCGGGTACCAGAGGCAGGGGATAGCGGAACTTAACTGTAATGTCATTCAGGGCGCGGTAGTCAATGCAGGGTCTTAAACTTCCATCCTTTTTCTTTACAAAGAAGAAGCCCGCAGACGCGGGTGAGGTTGACGGCCAGATAAATCCCTTAGCGAGCTCTTCTTCAATATAGGCTTTCATGGAGGCTGTCTCAGGTTGTGACAACGGGAATATTCTGCCCTTAGGGGGCGTGGTTCCAGGTAACAGGTCGATGGCACAGTCACTGGGTCGATGTGGAGGTAGTTCGGTGGCTTTTCTTTTACTGAAAGCTATCGCTAGATCGGCATATTCGCTGGGGATGTTGAGTTTATCAGGCTCACCTTCAGAAATTTTGACAGCTCGTATGGGTACTGGAACTACGGGTTGCAGACAGTGTTCGTGGCAGTAGCTGTCCCATTGCCGAATCTCCCCCTCCTTCCAGGACACGTGTGGGTTGTGTGTACGGAGCCAGGGTAAACCAAGGATGATGAAGGTGAGGCACTCACCGATTTGGTGTTTGGTGGACTGGGACGAATCGGGCAGTCGAGCTTGAAATGTCCTGCCTGACCGCAGTACAAACAGAGTTGCATCCGGCGTCGTCGTTCTCTCTCCTCTGGTTGAAGTGGGGTATAACCCAGCTGCATGTGCTCGGGACTGTGACTGGTGGGAGTAACGCCTCGGTTGAAGCGGCGAGAACGTAGCAGGTTGTCAATGTGGATGGCCAAATCAATAAAGGAACTCAGCGAGTGACCCTCGTCATGGCAGGCAAGCTCAGCCTGTAACTCCAAGGAAAGTCCCCGACGAAACAGTAGTTTGAGGGTATCCTCCACCCAATTGGTCTGGGCTGCGAGCGTACGAAACTGTAGTGCATATTCCGCCGCTGTACTTTTACCCTGGTTCAGGGAAAGCAACTGCTCACTGGGATTTTCTCCTCCAGCGGAATGTTCGAACATTTCTCTGAAGCGTTGTAAGAAATCGGTGAATGTGGTGAATACAGAACCATCCTCCCTCCAAACGGCAGTGGCCCAGTCTAACGCTGAGCAGCGAGCAAACAAAGGAAGTGCGGCTGGAATCTGTGGGATACAGGGAGGGTTGTTGATTAACATACAACGAACATTGCAGGAGAAACCCCTTACATTTTGCGGGAGTGCCGTCAAACTTCTCAGGGAGAGCTAGACGAGGATTCACAGCAGGTGGCGTGGGAATTGGCGGTGCGATTGGGGCGGCGGCCTGCGGTGTGGTAGCCTCAGCGGAAGTTAGGCGTAGGCCCTGCAGTGTCTTCACAAGCTCCTCGGTCAGCGAGGTGAGTCTGGACAGTTGATGGTGATGCATAGCGAGTTGACTGGCTTGGGCAGACAATTCGGTGGATATCTGAGCTAGAGCTGCTGGATCGCTCTGTGGTGAAGTCTTCTGTAATGAAGGGTCAGTGGCATGTGGATCCATTTGCAGTCTTTATTAAATATAACAACAAGTTCAACAAGGCAAAGACAGTACCGTAGACAGGGACAGGCAAGAGATCAGGGCTGGCAGCAGGAATCATAAACGGGTCACAGGCAATGGTCGAGACAGGCGGCAAGCAAACAGAGATCAGAGTCCAGGCAGAATTCGAGGCAGGCAGCAACGGTTCAACAAAGATAATCAGTCCAGGTAATAACAAGAAGGCAGTCCACAGAAATAATGCTCAGAAATGATCACCTTAGCAAATCAAGACTTCGCGAAGTGAGTGTGTGAAGGGCTTAAATAGTGTGTGTGTGATGAGGTGCATGTGCATGTGTAATCAGTCCCAGGAATTAGGGCCTATGGGAAATGGAGTCCAGATGGTGAACAGTCAGTATTCGGGTGATGGCTCCCTCCGGTGGTCCGGAGGACGAGTCGAGGGAGCCACATTCGTGACAATATGACTGACGGCATAACTGGAGTAACCAGTGGGCCAATCTTGTTGCTCAGCATCTGAAATCTTGTTTTGGTCATTCTGAAATGGCTTAGCCAAAGTCTGTCGTTCATTAGAACTGTCTTACACGACTGCGTTCTGAAAACAAGATAACATGACCGGTTCATACAATTTAAAAAAAATTATATTTCATATTAATACAAGATAGAAATTCTAAAATACATTCAGGTGATACTTTCTCAGTTAAACATCCCTTTGTTTTAAAAAAAAACTTGCACAACGTTACGCCGGTCTGCCTTTTGTCTAAATAAAACCATTATATTTGTGGATTGTGAATTTTGCCAAAAGATGACAAGTTTGCATGAATATTTGTGGAATAATTGTTTTAATATAAAGTCCATCTCTGCCAGTGGATGTTTTAACAGGACCGGAATCTCATTTGGTTCCTTTTCAGTTAAAGTCCCCATAAAATCAAAATTTAAGTTTTTTGGCTTTTAGTATAAATATGTTAGCCTTAAAGGATTAGTTCACTTTCAAATGAAAATTAGCCCAAGCTTTACTCACCCTCAAGCCATCCTAGGTGTATATGACGCTTTTCTTTCTGATGAAAACAATCTGAGAAATATTAATAAATATCCTGATGCATCCGAGCTTTATAATGGCAGTGAATGGGGGTCACTAGTATAAGAAAGTGCTTCCATCTACATCCATCCATCATAAATATGTGCTCCAAATGCTCCAAGTTACGAAGAAAGTGTAAACTGGCGTCATGTCAGTTACACTTTTTCCGTAAGTTGAATAGGGAAGGCGTAGGACGTAGCATAAGCTTTGTGAACTGCAAGAGTTTTACACTTCCTTCATACATTGAATACAGAAGGCGGCTCATGCGGAAGCTTGATATTTGACTTCATATCTTGTTTAAATATGGATTTTTTTTTTACACAAACACATCGTTTCATTTCAGAAGGCCTTTATTAACCCCCCAGAGCCATGTGGAGCACACATTTATGATTGATGGATGTGGATGGAAGCACTTTCTTCAGCTCATACTAGTGACCCCCATTCACTGCCATCATAAAGCTCGGATGCGTCAGGATATTTATTAATATTTCTCAGATTGTTTTCATCAGAAAGAAGAGAGTCATATACACCTAGGATGGCTTGAAGGTGAGTAAAGCTTAAGGTAATTTTCATTTGAAAGTAAACTAATCCTTTAAGATTATCTATAAGCTAGTGTGCTCCAAAACAATGACAAAATTCACATTTAGAAGATGTAAGCATTCAAAACTTCACTTCGGCAAATATGGGTTAAAGATTTTGATGACATCACTCTGCACTTCAACTTCACATCAGATTTTCTGTCCAATCAAATGCTCTCTAGAAATCTGAAGCATCCCACCCTCTTCACTATAAATAGACGCTGAAGCTGTGACTGAAATCGGTCACTTGTTCACTTCTATATGGTGAATGGCACATAGTGCAGTATATTGGGGATAGGGAATGATTCAGAGTGTAAATATAGTCTCAGCCTCAAACGTCACGCCCACTGACAGTTGGCTGAACGTCTGAAACATATGGCAAACACTTCAGGATTTTCGAAGTCGTCATCTGGTTGGTTGAATTCTACAGGATGTCCAGGATACGTGTGTGTCGCGTTCTTTAATGTTCCAACTGGAAACAAATGCCGTGATGCCAAACCCCCTCGTGGAAGAAGAACAGCGTGTTTACAACTGTGACAATGAGCGCTTATCAGGATCAACTAAACACTGGATTTTCAAAAGTATGTCAAGTTCGCGGTTCCACTGTTGCAGTAACTTGTACAACATTCTTGAATTAATAATTTATTAGATACACGCTGGTCTGTTATTTTTGGGACATCGCCCCTAAATATGACACGGAACAAAACTAACTGAACGGTTGTGGTACATGTCAGTCAAACATCCTTCTGCCATCAGTCTGAAGGTCTGGCTACGCGAGGATAGTGTAAACATGCTTTCCAGTGTGGGGAATTAAGTCTGGCTTTTACTTTAGTGTCACACGAACTGCCGCAGTGCGCACACATTCAGCTCCAGTCCAGAGACCCGAGAGCACAGAGCGGATGATATGTGTTGACGCAGACCACAAAACGTATCGAACCCATTTAAATTCTACACAGAATGTTGCATTTTAAAGTGAAATGGAGGAGATTAGGAGAAACAGTTAGATGGACTTGGCCTTAGAAACAGCACTAAGGAGTAGAAAAGAAAACGCCGGTGCCATGCACCAAAATAAATTACACACTTTTTAAACTACACATCCTCAGCATGATTGTTCACTGTTTTTGCTTTAGCAACAGTTTCATATTAAATCTAAAAGGTGAATCCATTAGACTGTGGCTGTCAACTGCAGCTTTACCAAGCTCAACGGCTCTGGCTGAGCTGTGATATAAACAAAACACTACTGTCTATTTTTAAAAAGGGGAGGAGCCGCTCAATATGTCCCAGCCTGTCTTCCTGTCTCAGTGGAAATTACATCAACACACTGAATAACGCTGCAAATTTTAAGGCAATCAGTGGGCCTTTAATTATTTCACTGCTGCTTAAATGGGTCAGTAAACTCTAAAGCCCAGAACACACCAAGCCGACGCCAACGAACTAGTGGCCACAAAAGCAGACTGCGGGGTTGGCTCACGTCGGCAGCATCTGGGTCCAAAGTTGCCCTGACACACCAAACCGACGCTCGACATCTGACGGCCAAGTAGCACGTCCATTCTGCACCTGCGTAAGAAGAAATGCCTTTCCGTACCAGCAGGTGGTATTAGCTGAACAGCCAATCAGAATGATCAAATGGCCTGACTGACCGACGAGCTCCAACGTCGATTTAACGTCAAATCGTCTGAAAAAAAGCCAACGAGGACCAACTTCAGCCGACGGTGTGAAACACACGGAGAAAACTTAGTTGACCATCAGCTTGGTGTGTTGTGGGCTTAAGAAACATGTGACTCAGCAGCACAACAATAAACATCCAGATAATTACAGTAATGCAAGTCTATGAAAAATCACAAATGAAGATTTGAAACTTTATCACATGTGTTTTCATTCAGTAAATGTCTGCATGCTCCAATTTGGCATGTTGGGATTTTTTTCACATTTTGAATCACAAATAACAAGAAAAAATAAAACAAGGGCAATAATGCAGCACTTATTAATATCTGCTAATATTGCTCTTATGGTCTTGTATCTCCAATTGTACTGACATTCCATTTAATTTTGGGCAATGCTTCTTTCTGTGAATCTGTGCAGTTCTGGAATGGCCAAATCTCTTTCCACATTGATGGCATTGATACGGCTTCTCTCCAGTGTGAATTCTCTCATGTCCTTGCAGGCCTCCTAACTGCTTGAAACTCTTTTCACAATATGAACACTTGTAAGGTCTTTCTCCGGTGTGGATCCTTCGGTGCACTTTCAACTCAGTGGCTGTAGTAAAGGCTTTACCACAATCGGAGCACAAATACTCTTTTAGACCAGTGTGTATTTTCTGATGGTCTTTAAAACGGCCCAACCATGAAAACACCTTTCCACAAACAGAACACAAGTAAGGCTTTTCTTTTGTGTGAACTTTCATGTGGCCCTTTAAATCTGATTCCTTGACAAACTTTTTATCACACTGATCACAATCAAATGGCTTTTCTCCAGAGTGAATGAGCTTATGAACTTTAAGACTTCTTGACCATTTAAAACTCTTTCCACACTGATCACATGTGAATGGCTTTTCTTCAGTGTGAATTCTTATATGAATCTTAAAGGCTCCTTTCTGTGTGAAACTCTTTCCACACTGAGGGCATGTAAATGGCTTTTCACCAGTGTGAAGTCTTGTGTGAATCCGAATGGTTGTTTTATATTTGAAACTCTTTCCACATTGAAGGCATGTGAAAGGTTTCTCTCCAGTGTGAACTCTTATGTGATCCTTGAGGCTTTCTTTACGTGAGACGCTCTTTCCACATTGAGGGCAAGTATAAGACTTTTTGGCTTCTGCTCGTTGAGAAATTTTTTGTTCTTGTATTCCCCCAGATATGGCATCATGAAGTTCCTGATACTGGCGTTTCTTTTCCATTACATTCAATTCTTCACTTTTCTCTTGCATGCTCATCATGTCTAAAAAGAAAAAGAAAAAAAAATTATATTATATATATATATATATATATATATATATATATATATATTTTTTTTTTTTTTTTTTACATGTGATTTTTAAATGTCACTTCTATTTGTCCTTGGCCAATTGTTAAAAACTATGCTATCTTTTGCTTCTATAAATATGTAACAACCTACGATTCTATTAATCAGTCAGAAAATGTTACATTCACATTTTTTCAACATTCATTAAAGAAGAATCAAGAGCGGACACCAACCTCTTTGTTCCTCAGAATCTTCGTGTTTCACTCGGCATGCTTCTGAATTTCCCATATGGTCATTTTCCTCTTTAATAAACTCCTTATTTACAGCATCACAGCTCATTGCTGTGGTATGGAGGACCAGATCTGAAAAGTGATTATGCAGTACATACAATTAATTCATTCATTAATTCATACAATTAATTACACTTTAAATTAAATGCATTTTAAACGAGACCACTGTGTCTGACACTGGATACAAAAAGAAGAGCTATAATAGAGTAATTGTAAGGGGTGTGTGATATTTATGTTTGACGATAACATGATAATTGTTATTTTAACAACATGGAAGCTGACATTATCGAGTATGTCACTCACTTTGCAAACAAAAACACACCATGATGAGTCCTAGAAAGCAGTTAAAATGCCCCCAAAATTCAAGATATGGGGGCAAAAATGCCCCTATATGAGTTTTTGGCATACATTTCTATATGATGCAGTTAAACAGCATCATACAAACAAGAGTGCTGTTCTCATTCATGAATATCAGCACGACTGCAATTATTGAATTGTTGATATTGATTTTATACAACAGTTCAAAGGGCTCATATGATGCTATTTTATTGTTTGTAACAGAATAGGTTAACGTGCTTTAAAATGCTCAAAAAACACATTATTTTTCACATACTGTACAATAGTGCAGTATGTCTATTCCCAGTCTGTCTGAAATGCGCTGATTTCTACAAAGCCCCTGCTTCTGAAAAGCTCAGAGTGCTCTGATTGGCCAGCTGACCCAGTGCATTGTTATTGGCCTAAAACCTCAAGCAAGTGTCTGAAATGTAACGCCCCTTACCATAATCGCAAGCTTCAGCTTGCAAGGTTTCTAAAGCAATTGTAAACGCAGTTAATGTTGTATTTACTTATCAGTTTAAGCTTAAGAAAATCTGAAAATGCGAGTGATCAAGCAGATTGGAAACAATATTGCTAGCACGACTTGAGCAGAACGTTTCACAGTGGTAATTTTTTATTTTGTTACACAACAAAATTTTGTTACACTTTGTTTATTTTTGTTACACACACCTTTTAGACAGATAGATGTACTGTTAGATAGAATAAATCCCTTTGTAGAACACTATGAGCTTTCTAACTCTGCAGATCTTATACATGCACAAACAAATACATTACACTAAAGGAAAACATTAAAATGATTTTGGCCGATTACTGATACCGATATACATTTTTTTCTTTGTTTGGAAACATCAAGTCTCTCTTCTGTGCAAGAATTATAAATTAATTATTTTCTATTTCAGTTAATATTGATAGAAACTTTTTTTCTTTTTCATTACAGTTTAATTCCAGCTCTGAGGTCTCCTTACTAAAATGTTACTTGTTTGAGCTAAATAACAGTTATTTTTTTTCTTTTTTTAAATAAGATTACATTAAAAGCACTGAAACTAACAATAAAAAAGTCAATCACTGCTTTTTTTTTTTTTTTTTTTTTTTTCAGACAGATGCAGTTGTAACCTAAATATTTTATTTTCGGATTTAAAAGGGTGATGAGTTGAAAAATCTAGATAGGCGATATGCTGCCTCCACAGAAGAAATCAATGCCTACATCTTTGCAACGTTAGTCCCACCCACAGGTGTGTTAGTGAGATGATGAGGAGAGCGATACAGGACTATAAATAACATAACCTTTCAAAGGATCTTAATGCTAGGAATATGGTTATTTATTTTCAACAATGTGAATGTCTCAGTTGAGCATTATTTATTTGTATCCAGTACATTTCACTGTGGATTCTTTGGTAAATCAGTCGCATTTCTGCGTCAACTTAGCAAACAGACTTTTATGATATGGACTCAACAGTAATGCAACAACATGAAAGTAACTGTGTTAATTCTAATGCCTGATCTGATATGTAATGTTTCATGTGCAGTCAGATATTCTTTGTCTATGTGTCAGTAAATCAAACCAGTGACTAAATGGTCAACTTCACATTGTTTCTGTAGGATGAATATAATCTGCTATTTAAACAGTGATTAAATTATATTTAGAAAGTGATCAAAGAATGCTCCCTTTACAATCGCTGGAGCTGTCAATCAAACAGTGCAAGTTTATCAGTAACTGAGTTCTGGACCAAAACTCCCATTTTATTCAACAAATCTCTTAGTTACATCGCGTTTGCATTGATAGTTAAGATGAAAGCATTCGTTAGTGTGCAGAAATTGAGTTGCAATGACGAGATCACTGCTTTCATGTGCTCAACAACATGTCTGTGATCGGCTACAATGTTCATCACTGCAACCTTTCATGTCACAATCTAAATATAATGCCATACAGTGCATGCATAATTATTATGCATGCAAGTTGATTTTCTGATCATATTTCTTTCTAGAAACATTTTACCAATTCCAAACCACATCAAACTTAATAACTACTATTAATTTTGCATTTAATCATATATAAGTGATATATAATTGTTCATGAAGGCTAGAAATGAAAAATGCCTTACATTCAAGTGTGCATAATTATTGGGCAGGTTTACTTTTACAAGAAAAATGAGCCAAAAACAGATTTAACTCAGACTGAAAAGTCAAAAATGATTAAATGCTCATGAGAAGAACATTGGACAGTGAAATGCTCATTGGGTCAGCAGGGTCAGACAAAAACAGTTGGAGAAGAAAAGACATATTAACTGCAAAATAATTTAGAATTAAGGAAAATAATTAAGTGTGAAACCATCAGGAACCATTTATGGTCTCCAGTACCACCATTTTCCAGAACCACAACCAACCTGGAGTCTCCAGAAGTGCAAGGTTTCAGGATCTCAACCTGTTTAATTGACAGCTCCAGCTCATGCTGTTTGATTGACAGCTCTAGCGATTGTAAAGGGAGCGTTCTTTGATTGCTTTCTATATGCAATTTAAATAACAGCTTATTTTTATCCTACTAAAAGAAACAATGTGAAGATGAACATTAAGTCACTGGTTTGATTTACTGACACATAGACAAAGAACATCCGACTGTACATGAAACATTACATATCAGATCAGGCATTAGAATTAAGAGTTACTTACATGTTGTTGCATCACTTTCGAGTCCATATTGTAAAAGTCTGTTTGCAAAGCCTACACTGAAATGTGACTGATTTACCAAAGAATCCACAGTGAAATGTACTCCGTGAAATGCTCAGCTGAGACATTCACATTATTGAAAATAAATAACCATATTCCTAGCATTAGGATCCTTTGAAAGGTAATGTTATTTTTGTCCTGTAATGCTCTTCTCTCCTTCTCATCTCACTAACACGCCAGTGGGCCGGCTATCGTTGCAATGTTGATTTCTTCTGCAGAGTCGGCATCTCACCTATCTATGATAGGCACATTCCAGGATCAGTTGTTCGCTGGGCCTGGTGTCAATAAAAGCTTTTATTGAACTAATAAGGAAGTTTCAGTTCTGAAACTTACAGGATATAGTATGATGACCTCTTATATATATATATATATATATATATATATAAATTAAAAAAAAAAAGCTAAATCAAAAGTTGATTTCTCAATTCATGACCCCTTTAAGGCCTTTAAAACCTCTGCTCCCAACCACTAGAATATGGACATAATTTTTACTGTATCTTCTGATCACATGGCAAAAAATATATTCTTGGTGTTTTCAGTATTTTTGTCTTGTTTTCCAGTAAAACGATTCTTAAATCAAGACACATTTATATGAGAAGAAAATGATATAAGATAAGAAGTCTTATTTTCAGTGAAACTGATCAAAATGAAGTGGGTTTTAAAACAAGAATGAATATCTGCCAATGGGCTCAGAAAAACCAACTTAATTAAAAATTCTAGTTTTCATTGCCCACTAACCGATATTTGTTTTTGTTTAAAGTGTAAACTCCTTTTTTCTTTTTCTCAGAAAACAAAACATCACATCGTCATTTTGCATTTTAAGAAAATATATTTGAGAATCTTTAGATAGTCTGTTTGTACTGGGGAAAAAAAGAAAGAAGAAAGATAATGAGGAAGACATTTATTTTTGCAGTGCATGCAACATTTAAAGCCACGACTTTATGGGACTTCCTGCTTTGATTTAAGACTTTTTAAAACATTAATTTGTGGAAGAGTGAAATAAGACTTTTTAAGACCCACAGAAACTCTGATAAAATGTAAAAATCAATTTAAACTTATTGGATATGTTCACAGAATATGAAAAGTATCAAAATCTCCAGAAGTCAGCTGTCCATGTTGAAGTCCTAAACCTACAAAGGCAACAACACAATAAAAAAATACATCGTCTTTAGTCATCGACAAAATCCCAGAAAATATCGAGATATCATTTTTGTCAATATCGCACAGCTCTATGTTTGCTCGCTTCCGTATGTAATCATTATTGGCATAAAAGTCTTTTTTTTCATGCTGTTATGTGGACCAACAGTCACGTGCAAACTGCAAAGATTCGGGAGTGAATAATGCATTTAAATGCGGGAGTGAATCCGCTAAACTACGAGTCACTGAAAAGATTGAGATTGAATGAAAACATTCTCAAATGCTCTCTGACTCCAGGTTCCCTCAATGAATCTATGCAATTTCCAGACAGCACTGAGTCCACTTCAGTTACAGAAAGTCAAATATAAGACATTAAAATTACTCCCATTATCAAGAAGAAACGATAAGAACAATAACTTAATTGAACTAGAACCAGCACTTACCGAATGCTCCATAAACAAGACCAGAGGGCTGAAGAGTTTGAGTTGTTGTTGTTGCTGTTCTTCATGTGTTGTTATTGGCGGGTGGCAAAGAAACTTAGATGAATTACCGCCACCTACTGAACTGTAGTGAGCTTGATGCGTGGGGGAAAGGGTATAAAGTGTTGCAAAACCAAATTTTGAGACAAAACATAAATAAACACTTAAAGGACAGGGAAATATTAAGAATGCATTTAAATCTACTTTAAGGTGTTTATAAGCTGCTTTCTAGATGAACTAATTAGATTTTTTTTAGCATTAGCATTAGTTTTTTTTAGAACATAATAAGACCTATGTAAACAAAGAAAGGACCTCATTATTACTTTAATTCCAGACACATGTGCAAATTATTGAAATGAAAATTAAACTTGAAACCTCAAATGCCACAGTATCTTTTTACCTGCATTTTGTATTATAGGATGCACTTCCGGTTTGGGGAAGTTCCACTCAAAAAAAAAAAAAAAAAAAAAAAACGAAACGAAACAAGTCATTTCAAATCATAATGTTACACTACAAATAATCCTTATCTATCAGTTTGACTGAATGAGCTGCAAATTTTCCTTTATGTTCTATTTTCAGATGTCAGGAGAATAACTTGGTATTTTAATGTCACATGATATAACAAGAACATCTACGGCATGAGCTCTTTTCAATCGCTGCATTATTTTCCTCTTGATTATTTTTTTCTATCCTTTGTTTTCTGCTGTAACAGTATGAAAAAATACATAGGCCTAGGCTACTTCGCATTTGTGGTCTGCTCTCCTGAGTCCTGATTTATCTTATATATTCCATGAAAAATTAACTGGAATGCACTAAGAATCTCTTGTTTTTCTACCCTAATCCTTACGTCTCTTTCCAAGTTTGTTTTCGCACAAATGCTTTAAAGTGTAATTGTCTCCCATTTTCATTATTAGTAGTGTTTACTGGAATGTTTCTAAAGCAGGTAATATTTTTGTCTGTCAAAATGATGGAAATAACATTCAAAAATATTCAGCTGATCACTAATACAGACATATATTATACTGTGATATTAAATATTAAAGGGTTAGTTCACCCAAAAATTTTTTGTTCTTTGGAACACAAATGAAGATATTTCAGTTGAAATCCGATGGCTCCGTGAGGCCTTTTTTTTATTTTTTATTTTTTTATTTATTTAATAGGGACAGTGTGTGTTAATGAACAGACATTGATAATACATGAATGTAAACACACCGGATTGTAGCCAAAGGCTAATTTCCATCCGTTGTCCCCAGGACTGTGATCACAAGAGCCAAATACATAGACAAACAAATTTCATATAAAAAAAATAAAAAAAATAAATAAAAAAAAAACACAAAAAAACACAAATCAACATTATTGCACATCCTCATATTGCACGATCCACAATTATTGTACACACCTCACATTGCACATTACTTACTTTACACGATACACATTATTACACAATCCACTCATTACACACTCCACTAAGTTTCTACACATACACGCACACACACACACACACACACACACACACACACACACACACAATCACCACATACATACAGTTAACTTTCAGTAAAAAGATTTAAATAGAAATATAAATTGCTACTAAGAATGACTACAGGTTTGGTTTGACCAGAGCCAATTCTTCATCTGAATTTTAAAAATATCATACGCAGAACTTTCTCTCAATGCTAACGGAAGACTATTCCACAGATTCCCACCATGAACAGATAGCACAGTCTGTCCAAAGGTGGTACGTCTGTGGGGTATTGCCAGGTCACCTCTAGTAGTAGCTTGCGTGATCCTTTCTGAGCTATCTTTATATTTAATAAAATCATTCAACGGTGGTGGTGCGAGGGAGTGTAAGACCTTGTAAATCAGACATGCTCTTTTAAGGTTAATCATGTTATTAAAATCCAATAATCTATGCTTTTTTTAAATATTGCAGTGATGGTGAGAAATGGGTTTTTTATCAAGTATTTTCAAACTTTTTTTGTAAAGATTTTCAATAGTTTTTAGTGTTGTGGGACAAGCAAGTGACCAACTAGTTAAACAGTAGTCCATATGAGAAATTATCATAGAATAAAAGTAGGTTTTAGCGGCACTCATGTTTAAATTGTTTCGAATATGATGAAAATTACGATTATTGAATTGAATTACTTGTACCAATTTTTTTACATGACTTTTGAATGACAAAGTTGGATCCAGGGTAACCCCAAGATACTTAAATTCTGGAACAAGATCATGTTCTACTCCGTTTATAAAGATATTTGATCGGTTCAGTTCAGGATTACGTTTTGAGAAGTACATACAGACCGTTTTTGTGGTGTTTAACAAAAGGCATGAATCCTTGAGACAGCAATGTACAGACGACAAGGCAACTGTGAGATCATCAGCAGCTTGCTGAAAGTTTTTGGCTTGAGTGTAGATGACTGCATCATCTGCATACATCTGTGAGAAGACGTTTGAACAAGCATTTGGTAATGTATTAATAAAAAGGGAGAATAAAATCGGACCAAGGATAGACCCTTGGGGGACACCAACATCACAGTCTAGGCACAAAGATTTTACACCGTCAACTACCACATACTGTTTCCTGTGGGTAAGATATGATGTAAACCATTGGAGTGCTTGATTAGAGATGTTGAACTGAGTCAACCTGGACAGCAAGATCTGGTGGTTTACAGAGTCAAAGGCTTTCTTCAAATCCAAGAAGACAGCCCCGACACAGGGACTCCTGTCAAGTAAGTTTTTTATGTTTTCTATTTGCACACACAGGGCAGTGTCAGTGGAGTGATGGATTCGAAAGCCAAATTGTAGTGGATGTAATGAGGGCTGAGTGTTTTCCAAATGAGCTGTGAGGAGTTTAACCACCCATTTCTCAGCTATTTTGGAAATAACAGGAAGTATGCTTATAGGTCGGTAGTTCACCATGTCCGTTTTAGCACCGGATTTAAAAATTGGTGTCACTGCAGCTACTTTCCAGTCAGCTGGGACTACAGAGTATTTAAAGGACATGTTAAGGAGATGGGTGATTGGTCGTACAAGAGAGTCCTTGAAATCTTTCAGAAGAATTGAGTTAAGACCAAATGCATCTGGCGCTTTTGAGTTTTTTAGGCCAGTAATAATTTTGGCCACTTCATGATCTGAAATCGCAGTGATCCTGAACACAGCCTGATCAGAGTCACTGATATTATCAGGACAAGCAGATGGACTAAAATGTTGGGCAATCTCCTTTACAGAGGTTATGAAATAATTGTTTAAATTAGTAGCTATGGAGAAGGGGTCATTAATAATAATGTTATTTACTTTGAAGCTTAATTTTCTTGTTATTTTTGTTTGACTGACGGCCAAGCAATTTGTTTAAATGTTGCCATATCATTTTGCCATTTCCTTTTGCGTTCTTTATTATATTTATGAAGAAATTAGCTTTTGCCTGTCTTAGACTTGCTGTTACTTTATTTCGCATATGAGTGAATCTCTGTCGGTCTATAATAAGACCGGTTTTCAGAAATTGTTTCAGTAATTCGTCTCTTCTTGTCATCATATTTTTACATTCTTTGTTCAACCATGGCAAATAGGATCTTTTCTTTAGTTTATTTCTCCCTCTGATGGAGTGTGTTGATATAACTTCTTTGACAGTTTTGTTAAGTTGACTGCAACACAAATTGGGATCATCACTGGACAGGATTGTCTCCCAGTCCACTGATGATGTGGTGATGACATTTTGTCGTTGATTTCTAGGTAAAAATTAAAATGGCGACCTATTACTTGCTGGATTTGAGAAATCATTATTGACCCTTGACCTATTAAGTTTTCTAGAGAATAATATGAGGTTGTGGTCTGAGATACCAGTCAGAAAATTATAGGATTTAGTAATTCTTTCAGGCTTATTACTGAAGAGCAAATCTATTTTGGTTTTTGACTGTCTTGTGACTCTTGTAGGTTGCTCAATGAGTTGAGAAAAATTAAGGGTGTCCATAATACGTTTAAGTGTTTTCCTATCCTGCTTACAGTCCCAATTCACATTAAAATCTCCAATGACAATTATTTCATTGGACTTGTTGTATACATTGTGGTGTTTCATAGGGAGCAATGACATTTCCTCTCTCAAGATCCATAAAGGTACTAAAAACATATTTAAACCAGTTCATGTGAGTACAGTGGTTCAATATTAATATTATAAAGCGACGAGAATATTTTTAGTGCGCCAAAAAAATAACGACTTATTTAGTGATGGCCGATTTCAAAACAATGTTTCATGAAGCATCGAATCATGATTCAGATCTCATGTCAAACTGCCAACTGCTGAAATCACATGACTTTGGCACTCCGAACCGCTGATACGACACGCTGATTCATTATGCTCCGATGCTTCCTGAAGCAGTGTTTTGAAATCGGCCATCACTATATAAGTCGTTATTTTGTTTTTTTTGGTGCTCCAAAAATATTCTCGTCGCTTTATAATATTAATATTAAACCACTGTACTTACATGAACTGATTTAAATATGCTTTTAGTACCTTTATGGATCTTGAGAGAGGAAATGTCATTGCTCCCTATGAAGGCCTCACAGAGCCATCGGATTTCAACTAAAATATCTTAATTTGTGTTCTGAAGATTAACGAAGGTCTTACAGGTGTGGAACGGCATGAGGGTAAGTAATAAATGACAGAATTTTAATTTTTGGGTGAACTAACCCTTAAAGTGTCTTAGAGGGCCACTGTCCTGCTCCAACTTGCCTCTATACACCTCCCTCAAAGTTTCTAGTATGACTAGTCAGACCATGAATAGCTGGTTCAGGTGTGTTTAATTGGGGATGGAGCTAAACTTTGCAGTGGCCCTCCAGGAGCAGGATTGGACACCCCTGGTCTAGCCAGTTGAGCTTTGAGTTGAACAGAAAGACAGCGATACCAAACACATATTCCAACACTCTGCATTTGAGATTGATAACATATTTACTTTCTTAGGAGATTAAGGTCCTATACTTGGAATTTGTCCTTTGCATTTAACGCATCCAAGTTAGTGAACACACATTAGGATTAGTGAGTAGTGAACACAAACACCCAAAGCAGTGGGCAGCCATTTTGCTGCGGCGATTGGGGGCTTTGCTCAAGAGCACCTCAGTCATTTCCTGCCGGTATTGAGAATCGAACTTGCAACCTTTGGGTTACCAGTCTGACTCTCTTCTATTACTTCACATGCTGTCATTTTTTTTTCCTTTCTGTTATCTTTCAAAGTAAAACAGCTTTAATATAAAACAATAATATAAAACAGAAAGAGATCAAATAATTTTTTTTAACAATAATTCGGTAATTTGTCAAATTTGAACTATAATAAAGGCTACAAAGGTTATCATACCTGCACTTTTTATTTTCGTTTTTTTAAATTCAGTAACTTAAATTGTATAAATCAGCCTACAATAACATGTTAAATAGCTAACACACATATTTAGTTACTCATTGAATTTATTCACAAAATATAAAAGGAACATTATTGGGGTAAACCTCATGTTGTTCCATTTGTCTGTTGAACACAAAGGGAGACAATACACTGAATCTTACCTTTAGTTACCATTCACTGTTAATAACTAGTCCCTAGTTAATACCATCCCTAGTTAATATGAGAGGAAACATGTATTTAAGTCTAAAATAAGAAAGTTCTGTTGCACAATATTTAGCAGAATCATGCAGTAAACAACACTGAGATACAATGATTTGCATATGTATCAGGCGCAATGCACCATGACATACTATGTCATGTCTCATGTCATTGTGTACTACATCACAGAAGTTAACGCTTTTTGGATGTACGTCGAATGCATATGGCTATCCTGCCGGAAGCTCATTATTTTACTTTATATAGTTTTAAATAAGGATATTTGTCTTAAAGCACTCAGCACTGCATCAAGCTCCTCTCTCACTCAGGTATTCAACCATTCAAGTATACTTGGTTTTTCACCTGGGTAATCTGACTAGCTTTCAAACAGATGAATTTGAATGTTCAGCAGGACTCCACACTGAAACCAGTTTTCCTGCCAGTGCAATTAAATTGTTTAGCGAATGAATGAAACAACTAAGTAACAAAAATTGAAGTAACATATAGGTGATAAATGCAAACATGCACACTCTCAGTCACCACCGTCACCACTCACTAGTTTGTAGTGGTGACAAGAGTTAATAAGAGACATAGTCCTCACATCAAGGATAGTAACAAATTTATCATGCAATAACAGCATTGAGATGTGGTTTTCATAATGTTTAACTATTAGTAGTGTTAGTAACCTACACAAGTCCCCAAAAGAGGACAATCGTAGACACTTTGTCACTGCAGTGGTTTTGAAGTTTATATTGCATGTATCTGAAACCTCATGTTTTTTTACTAGTCGGCATTGTGTAAAAAGATCCTTGACAGTAATGACAGAGTTTATGTATTTTTCTATATATGCCAATAAACACTGACATTAAAATCCTCATTCTGTGGTGTTTTTGCGGTAGCATAAGGCTTAATGTGGTAAAGGGGTATCTAAATGTTTCAGAAATGTGAACTGTAAGAAAAGCTATAACAACCAAGCTTGACTGATGTTTGCAAACAAAGTACACAAAACATAGAAAATGTACTTTATCCACAAGAGTTTCTAAAGGTGAACAAGCATTAAACATTTATTCAGTTTGCATTCAATGCATTCAATGTATACATTCTATCAACAACTTGAAAATCAAACTGATTTTGGCACTGATAGTGTCATGTTCTACCAGTTGACTGGTTAATCTTGGTTAATCACCAAAACCTTACTGATCTCACTGCAGTTAATTCTCTTTAGTTCTCCACTATAATTGACAGAAAGGCACAGTTAACGCTGAAATGAGAATTTGTCACAATCCAGTGTCCAATGTTGCTCAAAACATCAATTTTTTCTTCTTCCATGGAAAACAAAGGGATTTTAGAAAGAGTCTGCATTTATTGTACTTGGCGCTTGACAGTCAGAATTGCACATTTGTGTGGAAAAGAGCAGGGTATAAACAAAGAGCTTGGATATAAGGCTTAAAGGGATTGAAGGATTTCATTTTTGAACTACATGTTGTTCGCAAGCGCCAACCTCCCTCAGTTTCTCTTGAAGCCAATACGGAAATGACTTAAATTGCATTTCAACGATTGGCTGCTATGGACAACTCTGAGGGGGGTGAATTTTTTTATAACTCATCCCTTTAAATTATATTAAGCCTTAAAATTCTGTATAATTAAGGGTGTGGCCACTTGAATGCCAGGTGGATTTCCGCTGCTGTCTGTGAGCCGTCACGTTACCTCAGCCGCTGAACTTGGCATCTCTACCATGTTTGTGCTTTTTTCATACAATTAATCAATAAGAGACAGATATATGTCTGTGTACATGTGCACATATGCGGAAGATAAACAGAACACGTTGTTGGATCGTCTAAGCATTGGCTAAAAGTTTTGTTCATGAGATTTACTATGACAATGACTGGAGAATATGCCTCTCAAGACACCACAAAATTCGACAGCACTGCTTGGATATTACAACTAAAACTGCTGCACTGTTTTGAAAAATTATACTCCGGACGCAGGCTCATTTGTTAGTGAGAGTCTAATATAAACGATCGTATATAGTTTTACAACATAAACACTGTTCAGATTGCATAATTTCTTGAAGATTGATGATGGAGAGCAGATCATTCAGAAGAAATGTGATGCAAACAATGGACAATATATCAATATTTGGTAACGATGGCAACGGCCACTTTTTGGCTTAAAAAATGCTCTTCAGAAATCTATGGGTGGCATTATAGACACTACGCCCATATTTATTTTTACAGTCTATGGCTGTTTGTCATGGCATTGTGTACTACGTCATGGAAGTTAACGCTTTTTGGACGTACGTCGAATGCGTATGGCTGTCGTGCCAGAAACTCGTTATTTTACTTTATATAGTTTTAAATAAGGATACTTGTCTTACACAAATGCATCGATCCACTTCAGAAGGCCTTTATTAACCCCCTGGAGTCATATGGAATCATTTTTTTATGGATGGATATTTTTTTTTGTCTTCAAGATTTGGGGTACCACTCACAACCATTATAAACCTTGGAGGACTCAGATATTTTTAAATATATCTCTGATTGCGTTCATCTGAAATTAGATATTCATATACACCTAGGATGGCTTGAGAGTGAGTAAATCATGGAATCATTTTTGGGTGAACTATCCCTTTAAATATCTCCTTTTGTGTTCAGCAGAAAGAAATCATAGAGTTTGGAGCAACATGCAAGAGAGATGATGATGACAAATTTCATTTCTGAGTGAACCATCCCACATCAATATACATTTTTTCTTTTTTTTCTACTTCTACTTCAACATAAGAAAAACACCTCTAAGAACTCATGGTACTTCACAGCAACCTACTACTCTGTACTAAGTTTCATCATTCCAAGTAATGTATTTTAAAAAGTTACCCACTTTGATGATGTTTGATGATGTCAGCTTCTATGGATATATATTATGAAATCCAGGTTATGTAAAGCTGGATACAGTAACAGATACAGTAATATATTGACCTTCAATTCTTCAATTTCAAGTCATCCCAGATGACTAGAAACATCAGTCCATCCTTGTAGATAAAACTGCTATTTTGGGAGTCTTTGATTCAGCAGAATCACTATGTACTTGAAAGTGTTGCACCTGGGGATGAACTTTGCTCATCTTGGGGCCTGAAGATGAACTGTGACAACTTTGGACAGTTTTGCTGTTTTAAATGTCTCAGTAGATGGCTGAATTGGCTGAAACCCCTCCCGCATGAAGGGCACTGGTACGGCTTCTCTCCAGTGTGCACTCGCTCATGTTTTTTCAGGTTTCCAGATTCAGCGAAACTCTTTCCACAATATGAGCACTTGTACGGTTTTTCTCCAGTATGGATTCTTTGGTGCATTTTCAATTCACTGGCTCTAGTAAAAGCACTGCCACACTCAGAGCACACATGAGCTTTCACTCCGGTGTGTTTTTTCTGGTGGTCTTTAAAATAGCAGAGCCATAAAAAACTCTTCCCGCAAAAAGAACACACATAGGGCCTCTCGTTCGTGTGGATTTTAAGGTGTCTTTTTAAGTGTGCCGCTAAAATGAATTTTTGACCACACTGTTCACAGTTAAATGGCCTTTCTCCAGAGTGAGTGAGCAGGTGAGTTTTGAGACTTGTTGCATGTGTGAAACTCCTTCCGCACTGTGTGCATGTGAAAGGCTTCTCTCCAGTGTGAATCCTTATGTGATCTGTAAGGTTTGCTTTATGCGTGAATCTTTTTCCGCACTGCTGACATGCGAATCGCCTCTCTCCAGAGTGAATTCTCATGTGATCCTTAAGGTTTCCTTTATGTGTGAAACTCTTTCCACACTGAAGGCATGTGTAAGGCTTCTCTCCGGTGTGAGTCCTTATGTGATCATCAAGGTGTCCTCTTTGTTTAAAACACTTTCCACAATGAGGGCAGATGAGAGCGGTTTTCTGTGTACATTTATTTTCAGTCTGTGAGCAAAGATTTTCACTAGTTATGAATGCACGAGGTTCCTCAAACTGACATTTCTCCTTCACTTCAATCAACTCTTGACTTTCCTCTTTCACCTCCAACAGGTCTAAAATGAACACAAAATAAACACGACATTTTTTTCCACACTCGCTGAATTCTGCAGTGATTATGCACATTTTTCCTTAAAAATTACTTTGTGAATGAAGGGATATTACTTCAATATGATGTAATATTAACAAGTCATATGATTTACATAAATAAGTAGACCCTGCAATCACCATAAGTTGATAAAACTGGGCACCAACCTTTTTGTTCCTCGCAGTCATCCTTTATTATTTTGAATGGTTCTGGATCACTCACGTCCCCAATCACCACTCTGACAAATTCCATCTTTTCAATAGTGTGTTAAGCAGGATTAGTTGTTACGCCAGGATTATTCCTGATTGTTTGAATCCATGTGGCTTCTTCACTCGTAGAATGACTGAAATATTGCCATCTCTGGTAGCAGCTTCACTTTGATATGGTATGGAGGTCCAGATCTGCCAAATCAAATTTAAGTAATGATTTAATCCAGAGGTCTTCAACACTTCTCTTGTAGACCCACTGTCCTGAAAAGTTTATTTCCAACCAGCTTCAGCATGCCTGCCTGTGATTCCAAAGCTATCCTGGGTAGCGTTTCCCAAAAGCATCGTAAGCCTAAGTTGGTGCCAATGGTGGCAATGGAGCTATGATCAACTTAAGCTTACGATGCTTCTGGGAAACGCTGCCCTGACCATTATCAGCTGTGTTTGATTGGGGTTGGAGCTAAACTCAGGACAGTGGATCCCCAGGAGAAGGATTTAAGACCTCTGATATAATCAGTACATTTTCTAGTAATACTGCAAAATTACTGCAATACAATTAATATTATTCAACCATATTAAACATTTAGTTTTGCTTTTTATGGGAAACATGAAAAAAAAAAAGTTTCTTACACATTTTCCATTTCAAATTCCATACTTTTCCAGACTCAAATTTCCAAACCTCTCTGTTGCTTTTTCAGACTATATTTAACATAAATAAACAATAGTACAGTCTGATTTAGATGATTGTTTGCCATTCATTTAGTGAAGTTCAAAAAAGACTCAGTTATTGTAAAGACAAAAAGATTTACATACTAAAAATGTGCACCATGAATTCATTCAGTTGTTCAACAACCACTAAATGATCACTAAACTTTTGCCATGAAAACACTTGTATGATAAATATTTTTTTTTAGAAATTCTAAATTTTATATTTTAGAAAGCTGAATAGGGGCAATAGTCTGGAAACAAAAATATTTTTCCATACTCTGCTTTCTTTTTCAATACTTATCCAGACCTGGAAATTATTCAAATCAAATTCCATACTTTTCCAAACTGCGTAGGAACCCTGTGAAAATTAAAAGGATAAAGACTGAGTTGAACGGGTGAAAATAATGTCACAATGCAAAAACTCTCAATGGTTCTAAAATAAGGCTTCAACCTCTTTAAGTAAAATATAATGCACTATTTCTATCACTATTGTATTTTGAGATACAATATGACCTGTACATGTTTCAATTGTATCCAGCAAAATCCACTTCAATCATTCACTAGCAGAATAAAACCCCCCAAAACTCAACACACTTAAAAAATTTTTTTAAATAAAACACATAACACCTAAGATTTCACTAGCTTTATGCAGTGATAGTGACACAGGAATAGAGTACAATGACTTTATGGTATACTGCACAAGATAATAAATGCATCTTCTGTAATAAAATGTAGATAAAATATAACTATAATTAAACATTCCAATTTTGTTCGATTTGAACAGGCCTCACGCCATTACAATTGCATTCAGCAATAATCCACATTTGTTTTACATTACTAACGCAAAATGCTTTCAATATTAATACCGTCGTCGGGAGCACTACCGTCTTATAACGCTTTAAACACATTAAACACTGAAACGCTAAAAACACATACCTTCCCTCGGCAGAATAACAACAGACACAACATCCATGTTCTTCTTCTTCTTTTTGTTTTACGGCGGTTCGTAAACACATAAGTGCATTACCGCCACCTACCACCCTAATGGACCATAGCCTACTACTTACACTCACTAGGGCTGAAGCTTCTCCCGGCCCTTCGTGTTCAGCTCCCCGTTTCCACTTTCAGCAGCCGTGGTCGTGGATATATATATATATATATATATATATATATATATATATATATATATATATATATATATATATATATATATATATAAAACTACATTTATAAACGTTTATTTAAACATGTACTTAACAGATATCTCAATACTAAGGAAGTTACACTCCTACCTTTGAATTAAGACGATTTTTAATTGTGAACTGCTGACTCTTTTCCATTATTTTATAAATGAAGTCATTCCCTTCAGAATTATTATATTCCATACAATACATTATAACATGCTCAACTGTTTACACATAGCCTACCTTACCTATGAATGCATTGTAGCCTACTGTTCAGCCTTCTATGACTAGTTATTATTTTCTACTCATATCTATTCCTGCATGATGGTATTCCCTTGCCCACTACTGGATTAATATTGATTATGGATTAATAAGAAAAAGTAGCCTAAGCCTACCTTTATTTTGCTGGACTGAATATAAATGCTGAATAATTTCTATTATCATGTCTTGTCTTCTGATTTCTTCTCACTTAAAATAATGCTGAATTAGAATTTGAACATATAGCCTTTGGAATTTTAATCTAACTTATCCATCTTATTGCCATAATTATTGCAAACATCTCCCTAGAATACACTGATAGAAAGTTTGATAACCTACAACTTTATACATACTTTTAACTTTGGAATAGTAAATGCTGCACCTGACCTGATTTTGGATTTTCAAAGCATCTGCGCAAAATCACTAGGCCTTTAACCCAATCCCATATACTCCGAGTCCATTACCGGAAACACTTCAGCTTCATATGGACCTTCCTTTTGTCTTCACTCTAATAAATATAGATCAACCTCTGGATAGGGCATGATCCACATTGATGCTGGAGATAATGGAACCATTGAGGCAACTCTAAATTCTTCCAGCTTCATATCTTTAACTAACTTACCCACAGTCTAACCAAAACTATTACACTTTCTTTTACCATATTCTAGTCTTCAACACCTTTTTGTTAGGATGACTTGCATTCTGACCTTTTAGATTAACCCAATAAGATGCCATTAATAGTAGTCTTCTCTTCTGCAAAGGCATTTCACCCATCTCTACTTGAGCTGTAACTGGAGATTAATCTACAAACCATACTCCAAGAAATCTAATTATACACATTCTAAATCTTGTTTATATAATTTTTAATTTGACATCCACATTCCTTCTCATATTTGTAAAGAGTATTATTTTAGTTTTTTTCTACTGAAAACTTGAAGCTGCTTTTCCACCTCATTTAAAGCACTTTGCATTTTTAAAAAAATATTTTTCCCTTTAAATCAAAGAGCCCCATCATCAGCAAATAGTGATTTACCCACAGATTCATGTATTCTATAAACATCATTGATCATAATGATAAATAATAGTGGACTGATTACACTGCCCTGAGGTGTACCATTCTCAATTTCTCCACTAGCAGAAATAGCATCACCAATCTTCACTCTAATTCTTCTTCCAATTAAAAACCCTTTAATCCAGTTATACATTCTCCCTTCTATACTCATATTTCCCCTATACCATAACTTAAACTTACCCATAATTAAAAGCCCTTCCTTCCATAGAATATATGCTTTTCTATATCAAAGACAACAGCAATAACACTTTCCTTATTATAAAAACCCTTCCTTTTATCTGTTTTTAAAGATTCTATTGAATCCAGGATTCCTCTACCATTCCTAAATCCACTTTGGTGAGAAAAAAAAACCTTCCCTTTTCCAAATAATATGACAATCTGTCAGTTATCATTCTCTCTATTACCTTGCATAAATGAGAAGTAAAAGCTATTGGACGATAATTAGTTGGAACACTTGGATCTTTCCCTGGCTTTTAAATAGGTATATTTAAATTAGTTCACTTTCAAATGAAAATTACCCCAAGCTTTACTCACCCTTAAGCCGGTGTGTATGACTTTCTTCTTTCTGATGAACACAGTCGGAGATATATTATTAAATATCCTGACGCATGCAACATTTATAATGGCAGTGAGTGAGACCAATGAGTATGAAGCTGAAAAAACTGCATCCATCCACATCCACAAGTTTGGTCTTGTTTTAAAGAAGACACCCAGCAACATTGCTTAAGTGAAAGCACTTGAAAAAATTTAATTCTGAAAAAATTATGGAAGTTTAAATTGACTGTAAATCAAATGTACTGTACTAAGCATTTTTTATTGTAAATAAAATTAATATTTTATCAAATATATTTTACTCTAAAATTGCTATCAAATGAAAGCCATATGTTATGTTCCAAATTTGAAGTTGATATCACAAAAATTAAAGTTCCTATGAGATTTTGTTTAGGCGCTGTACCAAAAAATGGCCACCGGGTGTCATTGACATTCTATTGATTTTTTTAAAAGCAATCTTCTGTTACAAATTGATACATTTCTGTCCAAATCTCACTTCTATCACAAAACAGTTGGCAATATGGAACCGTGAGACTCAGACCTTTGTCAAGATTAGAATATAAAGTAGCTAAAATAAATATTGAATATGAAACCTGACACCACCCACTAGGGGCAGAGCTCACTAAAAGAAATTAGTATTGTTTCCATGGTAACACAACATCCGATTTCAACAGTTTTCACAGGCTGAATCTCGAATTTGTAAGCTTTCAAATGATAAAAGGCAATAAATAAAAAGAGTGCCAAGCTCTTAAAGGGATAGTTCACCCAAAAACGAAAATTCTGTCATCATTTACTCACATTTATAAATTTCTTTGTACTGCTGAATGCAAAGGAAGATATTTTGAGGAAAGTTTGTAACCAGGCTGCTTTGGGCCACCACTGACTTCCATATTAAGAAAAGAAAAAAACTATGAAAGTCAATGGTGGCCTAAACCGGTTACAAACTTTTTTTAAAAAATATCTTCCTTTGTTTTCAACAGATCAAAGAAATTTATACAGGTTTGGAACAACCTTAATAGGATGAGTAAATGATGACAGAATTTTCATTTTTGGGTGAACTATCCCTTTAAGATTTAAATTAAGATCTTAAATATACACTCCCCAACCACTTTTCAACAAGGCGCTGGAAACATTCTTTAGAGATTTTGGTTCATATTGACATGAGACTATCACGCTGTTGCTGCATATTTATCGGCTGCACATCCATGATGCAAATCTCTTGTTCCACCACATCCCAAAGGTGCTCTATTGGATTGAGATATGGTGACTGTGGAGGTCATTAGAGTATAGTGAACTTATTGTCACGTTCAAGAAACCCGTTTGAGCTTTGTGACATATCACACTATCCTGCTGAAAGTAACCATCAGAAGATGAGTACACTGTGGTCATAAGGGATAGACATGGTCAGCAGCAATTCTCATGTTTGCTGTGTTTAAATAATGCTCAGTTGGTACTAAGTGGCTCAAAGTGTGCCAAGAATATACCCACACCATTACACCTCCACCAGCAGCCTGAACTGTTGATATAAGGCAGGATGTTGTTTAAGCCCAAATTCTGACCCTACCATCTGAATGTTGCAGCAGAAATCAAGACTCATCAGACCGGGCAACGTTTTCCAATCTTCTATTGTCCAATTTTGGTGAGCCTGTGTGAATTGTAGCCTCAGTTTCCTGTTCTTCGCTGACAGGAGTGGCACCCGGTGTGATCTTCTGCTGCTGTAGCCCATCTGCTTCAAGGCTGGTCATGTTGAGTGTTCAGAGATGCTCTTCTGCAAACCTTAGTTGTAACGAGTGCTTATTTGAGTTACTGTTTCCTTTCTATGTTGGGTGTCCACCTTAGAGATAATCACCATATTTATAATGAAACCATCACATTAAAAAAAAGAAAAAAAAAGAAATGATATTAATCATATCATATAATAAAATATATTTATTGTTACTACTGTAAAGCTATATTAAATTATGTGATCTCATTCAATGCTTTCAGAATCTTTACTTTTTAAAATAATGTTGTTTCTGTATTTTTAAAATAAACATATTTTAATGACAGTATATTTATTGAACAAAAATTATTTTTTTATTTATCAAAATAAACAGAAAATAGTACAAACATTGCTAAAGTGATTGTTTTGAACAAGTATTAATATTATTAAAAACATATTATTTTAGCTAAAGTATTTGTATCAACACTGAGCAGCCCCATTCTGGCCCACCTTGCCACCTCATATACATTTATAATTTAAAAAAAAAAAAAAAAAAAAATCCCAAAACAAACCACTTTTATGATTTATTTTCACAAAATCTGTTAATCCATCAATGTTCAATAAAACACACACGCGCGCGCACGCACACACACACACACACACACACACACACACACATATATATATATATATATATATATATTTCTGCAATCGTACTAGTAATGAAAAGCTCATTTCTCCGAGTGTGAGGTATCAGGTAAAAAAGAAAAAAAAGTGTGGTGTATCTGCAGGTCGGAGTAATTCGGAACGAAAGGTAATGGGCGTGCCGACCATGGGTGTATTGATTCATCACACCTTTTACGCACGACAATCGTAGCCTATCGCCTTAAACAATATTCATTTGGCTCGATCGATGAGCCACGAGCCACATTTCGACAAGCGGTATACCAGCTCTAGTGAGTGTGGAGCAGTTCTTAACGCACAGATTACCTCAGTTTTCAGAGACTGTTTGGAGTTGCGAAGGCCAATGTGTTTCAAGACTATCTTTATCTTGTATTTAATGGTCGGTAAGTTAAAAAGTTTCTTAACTTAAAAGTGTTCTTTCTCTCTGTGTTACCTATTTGAAACTGTTCATCGTTTCTGTCGTTTTTAATGACATCAAACATCAGTTAACCAAACTGCCATAGGCCTACTCCTCCAAATTATTTTATTGTTGAAGCTTAATATTAGGAAGTTTCCTCAGCAAAATTCCTCAGATGGGATTTAGTAGTAATTCCCTGCTGAAAAAAACAGCATATGCTGGTTAAGGTAGGTTTTGTAGCTGGCATGCTGGTTTATGGTGGTAAAGTGCTGGTCCTGGACCAGCATAAACCAGCTCAAACCAGCATAACAGGCCAGCTTCAAAACCTACCTTAACCAGCATATGCTGTTTTTTGATTAAAAACATGATTTCATACCAAGCTAACTGATTTTGCTGTTTGTGTTTCTCCAGGTGTGTTTGGTGCAGAGACAGATAATACTGAAACAGTGTCAGTTATGATGGGAGATTCAGTCACTCTGGACACTGATATTGAAACAATTAAGAGAAATGATGACATATTGTGGATGTTTGGACCTGACAGTCCAGACACACTGATAGCTGAAATCATCAAATGGTCCTACATGTTCTCCGTATATGTAAATGGACAAGTGCCATTTAAAGACAGTCTAAAACTGGACCATCATACTGGATCGCTGACCATTAAGAACATCAGATATAAACATTCTGGAGTTTATAAATTAACTATTATCAACAACAGAAAGACTTCCCACAAGAGTTTCAGTGTTAAAGTCTATGGTGAGACATAAATATTTTAGGTGTTCACAACTGTAATGATAATACATTTTATTATTTTTGAAAGTCACTGGATATGTAAGTCTTTTTTTCTGAGATCATTATGTTTATTGGTAACAATAAGGTTCCATTTATTAAAGGATTAGTCCACTTTGAAATAAAATTTTCCTGATAATTTACTCACCCCCATGTCATCCAAGATGTTCATGTCTTTTTTTCTTCAGTTAAAAAAAAAATTAAGGTTTTTGATGAAAACATTCCAGGATTATTCTCCTTATAGTGAACTTCAATGGCCTCCAAACGGTTGAAGTACAAAATTACAGTTTCAGTGCAGCTTCAAAGGGCTTTAAACGATACCAGACGAGGAATAAAGGGTCTTATTTAGAGAAATGATCGGTCATTTTCAGAAAAAATGTAAATGTATATGCTTTATATAAAGGCGATCATTTGTTTATATAAAGCATATACATTTACATTTTTTTTGACCTTCAACCGTTTGGAGGCCATTGAAGTCCACCAGAAGGAGAATAATCCTGGAATGTTTTCATCAAAAACCTTAATTTCTTTTCGACTGAAGAAAGAAAGACATGAACATCTTGGATGACATGGGGGTGAGTAAATTATCAGGAAAAGTTTATTTGAAAGTGGACTAATCCTTAAACATTAGTTAGCTAAATACATTTGTTAAAGGTGAACTAACAATGAAAAATACTTCTACTTTTAATTTGTTACTTATTTATTCTCTCATTCTTTTCCAGCTCCTCTGCCCACTCCCATCATCAGCAGTGTCTCTGTACAGAACTCGACAGCATCAGAAAGATCTCTAGGTCCAGCGTGTGCCTTGATGTGTTTTGTGAAGAATGTGACACGGGCGACGCTTTCCTTGTACAAAGGCAATGATTTAGTCTCCAGCGTCAGTGGTTCTGATTTAAGCAGCGACCTGTCTTTACCTCTGGATATGGAATATTATGATGAAAACACCTACAGCTGTGTGGTGAGCAATCCCTTCAGCAACCATACTACACTGCTTAACGTTACAGAGCTCTGCCAGCCACCTTCAGGTATGTCAGCAGTGTTTTATTCAGAACCTTTTCTTTTCTCTTACATGACTAACTCTTCTCAGTCTAGACTGTACTGTACTTTATTGTAACTGAAAGCTTAGAAGAGACATTTGTACTGTTGTGCATGCCATTTAAAGGGTTACACTCTTAAAAATAAAGGTTCTTTAATGGCATTGATGGTTCCATGAAGAACCTTTAACATCCAATTATCCTTTCCATTCCAAAAATGTAATTTCTTTTAGAGTGTTAGTTCTTCACACTAAGAAAAAACAAGGTTCTTTGAACTGTTCATTGAAAGGTTCTCTGCAGAACCAGTAATGTTTCTTCAATGGCATCTCTATGAAAAACCCCTTTTGAAACCATTATTTTTAAGAGAGCACTTCACCCAAACATGAAAATTCTGTTATCATTTTCTCACCGTCATGCTGTTCTTTACCCATATGATTGCGAAACACAAAAGAAGGTATTTCAAAAATGTTTCAAGTATTTTTGTCTGTACAATCAAGCTTATTTTTCAATGCAGAAATAAGCGATTTTTGAATGTGCGAGACTTCTAATTCATTAGCTGCTATAGGTACATAACTAGAATAACAAAGTGCAGTAAACGTTAAAACTATGTGCACGGCAAACCAGCGTGTTTATGATTAGGATAATAAATTAAAATAATATGATAACAAATGCCAGTTTGCAACATTAAAGGGTTAGTTCACCCAAAAATGAAAATAATGTCATTAATTACTCACCCTCATGCCGTTCCACACCCGTAAGACATTCATTCATCTTCAGAACACAAATTAAGATTTTTTTGTTGAAATCCGATGGCTCAGTGAGGCCTGCATAGCCAGCAATGACATTTCCTCTCTCAAGATCCATTAATGTACTAAAAACATAAATAAATCAGCTCATGTGAGTACAGTGGTTCAATATTAATATTATAAAGTGATGATTAATATTTGATATTGAAACACTGTACTCACATGAACTGATTTAGATATGTTTTTAGTACATTAATGGATCTCGAGAGAGGAAGTGTCATTGCTGGCATTGCAGGCCTCACTGAGCCATCGGATTTCAACAAAAATATCTTAATTTCTGTTCCGAAGATTAATGAAGGTCTTACGGGTGTGGAACGGCATGAAGGTGAGTAATACATTACAAAAATTTTCATTTTTGGGTGAACTAACCCCTTTAAGCTGCATTACATAGTGTTTTTCTTAGATGAAATAACTAAAAGCGAATGTCACTGGAAGCCTCACACATTCAGGGTACAAATGTCTGAGCCTGATCTTACATTAAATAAGGTGGATAATAGTTAATGTGTTTCAAAATTAAACTCCATTCGTTCATCAACACATGTATAGAACCCGATTTTTCAAAAATCTTCTGTTGTGTTTTGCAGAAGAAAGAAAATCGTATGAGTACAGAACAGCATGAGGGTGAGAAAATGGCAGAATTGCAATGGTTTAATTCATATTTACTTTGGTGGACCTATTACTGTGCTTGACTTCAAGCTGTTTATCATTTCAGACAACATATTGCTCTACTGTTTGGTGCTCCTGGTGCTGATTCCTGTAGTTCTCACAGTGACCATTGTAATATTTTGTGTCAGTCGAAAACATGGAAAAACAGAACAAAAGAGTAAGTATCACATTCAGTAAACATCACTACCGTGTAAAAGTAAGATTTTATCAGTATAATACAGTATACAGTAAAACGGTAATATTGTGAAATATTATAATTTTTAATAACCGTTTTCTATTTTAATATATTATGTAATTTATTCCTGTGATGTAAAGCTGAATTTTCAGCATCATTACTCTAGTCTTCAGTGTCACATGATCCTTCACAAATCATTCTAATATGCTGATTTGATACTCAAGAAACATTTCTGATTATTATCAATGTTTAAAACAGAAAATGCTTTGTAAAATGTTTTTTTTTTTTTTTGGTGTTTGTTTTAACCAGCTGATGAAAATTGCTAAAGAGAACTGTTAGGATGAAATACAGAATGTTTGCGGAAAGACGGGATGAAGAGACTATATTATTGCACACACTGAAGCTCTCTGGTTAGTGTGATTATGAACTGTGTTTTTAGTAGAATATTTAAAATGAAGTCTGTTCATGAGTGTTTTGTCACCATTACTCAGAATGTCCGTCCAGACATGATGAAAATGGTGGTCTGATGCAGACAGTTTCAGTTGATCTTAACTTATGTGCTTCCAATGCCACTGATTGAAGAATTAAAGTGATGTGATTTGTTTTATTTCACTTTTGTGATGAGAAACTTGGAGATGTTTTAATCCTCATTTAAACAGATCAACTTCTTCGTTTGTAGATATTTTTTATTAAGATTCTAGCAGTTAGTTCAGTAGCTACTGTACTTCTGCTTTTGTTCTAAAGGAAAAACATATTTGTTTATACTTCTCAGTACCTATGTCTATATTTTCGTTGTAAGCTTGAGTTTGTTTTAAATAAATTATTATTTTTTTTTAAAACATTTTGGGTTTTGTCATTTGATGACGTGATACTGTGACCTGCATGGAAGTGTGCTTCGTTTTTACCTCCGAATTTGGATTCACAAATGCAACATAACTTTGTATAATTATCCTTGTAACTCGTTTCAGTCAATGGAATTCTGTTCTGTATTATATTTTAATTAATCACTGCTCTCTTGCCTATAGCTGAATCTGATTAATATTTACATTACAAATTAATCTTCAGACTGCCTGTCTTTGAACACCACTGCATTCATTTCAGTCATCATCTGATTTAGAAAAGTCAAGGTCATTTTCTCTGGTTAAACCCCATATTCAGATTTTGTTGACCTATACATACTTGAGTTTATGCTACTGTACTAAGGTGCATAATGCAACCGTGTAGTATGGTTTCTGTAACAACTGATCCTCATTATTATAGATAATATTTGTGTACATTGTTTTGGAGCAATAGGCCTACTTTGTTTGGCAGTATACAAAAACAACAACAACAACACAGTTGCATTTATTTGTGGATCTTGTTTTAAGTATTTGTATATAATTCCACATTTGAACAACATTAAAGGGATAGTTCACCCAGAAATGAAAATTATCCCATGATTTACTCACCCTCAAGCCATCCTAGGTTTATATGACAATCTTCTTTCAGACAAACACAATCTGAGATATATTTAAAAATATCCTTAGTCCTCCAAGGTTTATAATGGTTGTGAATGGTAACCCACATTCTGAAGACAGAAAAAATGCATCCATCCATAAAAAAAGTAATCCATACAGCTCCAGGGGGTTAATAAAGGTATTTTGAAGTGAAGGGATGTGTTTTTGTAAGAAAAATATCCATATATAAAACTTTATAAATTCGCAAATTCCGGTAGACGACCGTACACAGAATGTGCAAGTTGACTTGCGCCAAAATGAGTAACCCGTGACGCAATGTATCTATGACACAGGATGTAGGAGTATCGTAAGCTTAGTCTCTCACGGTTCAAACAAATACGGCTGGGCAACAAACTCAAGCTCCTTTTCTCTTACATTGAAATCCTCCGACATTTCTCTTTAAAATTTCTTGTTTTTAGACTTCTAATTTGTGACCAGTGTTTTGTTTTGCTCTCTCCTCTTCGCCTCCACATTCGTCATTGCGTTCGGGTCAAAGGTTGCTCTTCTGCCCAAACTGACGTGCACAATATGCGTACGGTCGTCTGACGGAAGCTCGTATATTTGAATTTATAAAGTTTTATATATGGATATTTTTCTTACAAAAACACATCCCTTTGCTTCAAAATACATTTATTAACCCCCTGGAACCATATGGATTACTTTTTTTATGGATGGATGCATTTTTTCTGTCTTTAGAATGTGGGTTACCATTCACAACCATTGGAGGACTAAGGATATTTTTAAATTTATCTCGGATTATGTTCGTCTGAAAGAAGATTGTCATATAAACCTAGGATGGCTTGAGGATGAGTAAATCATGGGATAATTTTCATTTTTGGGTGAACTATCCCTTTAATTTTCAACTTCGCTCATTCCCGTATGGGTGGCGCTATTCGCCAGTAGGTTTCGCGTAAAAAGCGACGAAGAAGACATTTAGACATGGCGATGTCCCGTACAGTACTCATGCCGGTTCGGGCACTCGTCGCTTTGAGGAGAAATACTCTTGAAATTAATAAAGACATCTGGTCAAACTGGACTTTTGTAAGTTCGTATAGGACTAAAACCGGTGTCATCCATAAACATCGCCATTCTCCGCCGGAAACATTTCATAAAGGTAAGATGTATGAGAACATCATGCAGAAGATTCTCAATACGAGCTTTTTTATTTCTGACAGTGTCGCAAATTTGTGTACAGGTCGTCCTGATCTTCTCCGAGAGTTTCCTCAACCAAAGAACCTCCTGTACGCCACACTGTCCAAATCCCTGGGTCTGTCTGACCTGTCCCAGTACATCCAGTACAGCTGCACTGATGGAGAAGTCAAGGTTAGACGCAGCTTTCGCACCCTTGGCCAGCAGGGGCTAGTTGCATAAACATTGCCATTATCTTAAGACTGTGTTTTAAGAACTAGTATGAGCAATTAACAGTTAGTTTGGGGTAGTCCGTCTTACTTTTCGGTATCAGATTAGACCAATCTACGTCTTTATGTAACTGACTTTTCAAACGTTATATGAACAGTCTTAAAGAAAAAAGAATTGATGACTAACTTGTAAGACTCTTAGAATGAATGCATGTTGGAATGCCCCGGGGTTTTCAAACGGGGGTTTGGGCAAATGTTTAGAGGGAAAAAAGGAAATAAAAATGTAAAAATAATATTATTAAAATGAATAAAAAACAAATTAAAAGACAAATTTATATTAAAATAAATAAATAATTGCTCAGAATAAAATGTGATATTAGTAAATGTATAAAAAAATAATAATAAAAAAGTTAAAAAAAAATATATAAATTAAAAGTTGAAAAAAAAAAAATCTCTCTCTCTTTCTCTTGGAAGTCTGTAACTATATATGATCATTCCACCTTAACCAATGGAATGATCATACATTTGGGGTCTGTCATCCAAAAGATTGAAAATCTCTGGTCTGGACAGCTCATTCAAATGAAGCCGCATATTCTGTTTGATGAAATGCTACTGTGTGATGATTATGGTAATACCATTGTATTTTTTTGTACACTTGCACATTATACAATGTCTTTTAGAGAGCAACCGTAACTCTTCATTGGCCCATGAGGATGGAGGCTGAGGGCTTTGGGTCTCGTAAACTGGAAGCAGAGCGTCAAGCAGCAGCTGCAGCTCTTTGTAAACTCAGAGTAAGTATGAGCTGTATTCTTCTTTAGTACTTCTTAAGACAATCTTAACATCTTAGTGTACTGAGTTGTATGGACACCTCTTTTATTGTGCTTTTGCTTCATTTTTGAAGCTCGAAAGCTGTCTTCATTCATTGTAATTTCACGAAAAGAGCATGGAAAACAGTATTCAAATTTATAATGAATGAAGAAATTCATAACGAACCCATAATGAAGGTTTTAGATGAAGATTTGCTTGCTGCAACTCTGAAAATATCACAGCATTATTAACCATTAAAATGTGAAAATAATTTCACAAATAAGGTTTGTTTCCTGTGCTGTTTGAGTACAATTGAGCATTGTGTCTTTAGGAGCTGGGAGTCCTTGGTCAAGGAAAGCAACCATCCATAACAAGTAAGACAAGACAGAAAGGGAGGCAGACATCTGTCTGGGAAGATGAAGAAGAGGATGTGTCTGTCCGTGAGCATCTTGAAACTTTCCCGAAGAAAACACTGAAGGAAAGAGCCCAAGGGTAGTCTAATACTCTTCCTGAATACTGCACCTGAGTTTATCATTTCAAGTTTGTCATTCCAGTCATATTCAAGTATATATAGATGAATGAAACAAATTAAAACATACAAGTGAGTTAGTAGTTACCAAATCATAAAATACTTAGACTTGTACAGGTCCACTTTGGAAGTACAAACAGGGCACAGATGATGTAAACAGTAAACACAATGTGCTAAGTATTAAATGACAATATGTAGTGCAATCTAATGCAGTTTACATTGGAATACATCACTAACAGAATATGCTTGCGAGGATGGACACTTGTTGGTTATGTAGTAAGCAAAAACAATGTGCCTATTTAATATGTCCAAGTGATTTTTCTGTATTTCAAAAAGTAAAAGTAGCCAAGCAGAGATCCCTAAGGTACCCCATTTTGTTAGTGATTTGAGCCCTGTTTGGAGGGTAATTGTTTCTCATGGGGATGTAAGGTATTTTCAACATTAACAGAGGCTAGTCAGTGATTTTTATTGCCATCTGGCTCATTAATGCAGGAATGTGGACAGGGATGATTCAATATACTACTCTCACATAAATTTGACACACTATTATATCTAGTTGTTGTACATGTCTGTGCATTTGGTATGATCTTCATCTGTATCTGATATTTGATATGTTATAGGCCAATAGAAGAGGATCCAACAGTGACTGAGGCACTCTCCATATTTCCAAAGCCGAGGGCACTTCTTGGTAGTGTCATTCAGGTGGCCACATCATCCAGTAGAGTCAGAGTGAGTTAGAAACTGTTGTTGACCAGCACACACATCTGACAAATAGACAAAATAAGCATGTTTACAGTCCCAAAAATCAGTTTATTGAATTAACCAGTTGTTCCGGTTTATATTTAAACCAGTAACCCTGTATAAGACTTTATTAAAGGGGTCATGAACTGCGTTGTTTTATTTTTTAATATTTCCTGGGGTGCACTTATAATGTTGGCATGCTTTTTACATCAAAAATTGTCATAATTTAGAAATAAAAGGCATTTTTCATACCCTGATTTTAGCCCTTTTGTTTTAAGGGGCATGTCTGCTGTGAGACTTAAGTGTAAACACCAACTGTTGAATAACAGTGTGCAGGGCTAACGTTGCAATGTTGAAGTAGGCGTTGATTTCTTCTGTGGAAGCGGGGTTTCACCTATAGGCACATTCGTGGGGAAATTCGTTTAATAGGACTGGTGTCAATAAAAGCTTTTTTTTGACTAACAAGGAAGTTTTCAGTTCTGAAACTTAAAGGATATTCTTATAGTGTGATGACCTCTTATTTATCAAAAGCTCAAGAAAAAGTTGATTTCTCAATTCATGACCCCTTTAAAAAATCAAGTTATTCCCTGGTAGTGACATTAAAACCTAATAATTTGTGTATCAGAATAATTCCATGTGTTATGTGAGATGTGATGTTAAAAAGTAAGCAGTATTTTGACTGAACCACTACTTCTGATAAAGGACAACGGGTTAACACGTTTACAGGACCCCATGCAACGTCAGTGTGAGCATAATCGGGTTAAGAATGTGCATGTAAACTCACAGATTGATTTTTCTTTTTCTTCTGTTTTATTTCTTTCGTTTCCTGTGTCTCTGTTCTTCTGCATGAAGGAGCTGCTTCAGTACAGAACTACTGGTGGGAAGGTAAAGACATGTGAGTTGACCTTACACTGGCCGGAGGAGATGACCTTTACAGCCCATGGCCGTCGTAGACTGGAAGCGGAGTCAAAAGCAGCAGCACTGGCTTGTCTCCGGTTTAAGGTTGGTGTGTAGGGCAAACACTCAGCAGATTATTGTGGAAGTGAAAGTAGCTTCAAAAAATTAATGTGTAAAAAATGTTATAGAAGTTAAAGTTTACTTTACTATAAAATAAACATTTATTTTATACAAAATACATATTATACAAAATGATTTGTACTCTAAAATTGTTAGAAAATTAAAGCCATATGTCTATCCATGCTGTGTTCCAAATTTAAAGTTCGTATCACAAAAACTTGAGCCGTTTAAAGGTTTTAAGTGCAATTTCCATAGTAATGCAATGTCAAATTTCAAACCATTTTCTCAGGATGTAAAAGCCGTTTTAGTGTTAAAGCGTTCACCTGATACCTGATTAATGATATGACAGGGAAAAAGGGAATAAAAAAGGAGTGTCTCGCTACCGGCTGACAGTTAAAAGGCTATGGAACCCGCTCACGAGTCATTTGTTCGTGAATCAGACTACACGTCGCACTGTGTGTTTATTTTTGTGTGCCGTCGCTGCAGAAAATGCTGCTCTGATCTGTGCTACACTTGTGCTGCATCTTGTCAGAAATATATAAATACAAATTATGTCCACTAACAAATTTGTTAATCGAATTTAAGAACTTAAAAGTTTCATATTTCTGAGATGGCATTAATAATGCTCTACCATTCTCAGAAGTGCAGCTTTCAACATTTCCTTATAATAATACCATTAGCATTTTTAAGTAGCAAATCACTTTCCATAGTTGTGAAGTAATTACTGATAACCCTTACTTCCTGTTTCAAAAGGAAGTAGTGTGCTTGTGATCTAGCACCAGTACTGATATTCACTACTTGACTGATATAATTATGCCCACACAGGAACTGAAGCTTCTGGATGAGCAGAACAACCCTCTGACTCACGCCAGGTACCATCAGGAGGAAGTGCGTGAAGCTGGCGAGAGGCACAGACGACCCTGCCGTATTGAAATACCCAAGGATATAGAACAGAGGATTCAAGAGTACCTCTCACAGGTGACATGCATAAGAATTCACATTGGACAGATGCTTTGGTGAATCGATATTTCACTTAGTACCAGGTACATAATGGATAAACATTTCACAGTTCTGTGTGTTAGAATATAGATGGGCACAAATTATTTTTATTTGGAGGAATAGGGTAGGGGTGTAAAGGTACACAAAAATGACGGTTCAGTATATACCTCAGCAATGAAGTCACGGTTCGGTACGGGTTTGTTACAGCAAGAGGGAGAAAACTAAACATAAAATTGCTTTTCTTTTTTATTAGACAGTGGTTTACTGAACAAATTATGTCTCTGTCATTAAATAAATTCAATTATAATTAAAATTTTCTTAAGGATAAAAAAGCTATCTCTTTCTTGCACATTACTGTAATACTAAAGGTTACAATTAACAACAGAGCCCAAATTATTACATTATTTGCTGTTTATTTTTAGATATAATAATCAACACTCTCATAAAAATTTATGCAAATATGTAAATTTCATATAAGGCAGTTTTTGCATTAACTTAACTAAATCTGTTTCTACTCCAATTCGATGTTAAAATATATTCATTTTCACAGTGGCCGTCATAACTTGTTTTCATGACAGATTTATTTAAACCATACAATAAACATATACATTAAATAATTAAGACTATAATGAATATATAGTCTAATATAGTGCATATGTAGCGAAAAAGTTCATTTCTCTTGCGAACTAACAAGTTGTGGACACTGAATGGCATCTGAGGTAAATGCTACGTGACAATGTTTACAAGCTGTTTCATTGATGTCTTTCCACAGTTGAAACACTGAGCGAATACACGAGATACGTTTCAGTAAGTTGTACTGTACCTTTCAACATACCTTCAGATGTTCATTCATGTTTTTTCTGTAACTAGTATTAAAGAGGAAGAGATGATTGCGTTCACATGCGCTCCGCGCTGCCGCTTGAACTGAGGCGACTGTATAGCGATCTGTCACGCCACATCAAAGAGTGACAAAACAGCATTTATTGTTTGAATTTCTTGATAAAATGGACAGATTTTGTGGGATGAGACTTTGTTTCTCATATAAAGTAACAAAACACAGAGCTTATTGCGATTATTGGTGGTTAAAACTGGTTAATGGGCTACGACTCTGTATTCGTCGGTACAAATGTGTACCAAACCGAAAGACGCGTACCGAAGATTTTCGTGCAAATATGTGTACCGTTACACCCCTATTACACTAAATTACAAGTTTTCAATAATAAGACTAGAGCTACAGTTTCAAGAAAAAGTTTGTGAATTATCTGCATTAATTCATAAAATGTGCTCTGATCTTCACCTAAGTCTTTAAATAATGAGCGTGTACATCATAAAATCCATCTTCTTAATTCTTTTTGCTTTACCTTGAATCAATATTGCAAGCCTATAATGGTTATATTTTAGAGCCGCCAGGTGTTTTCCTCATATCCATAAATAAAGGAAAGAAGGTCAGGCTTCTGCTGTATGGATTGGAAGGTGTCGCAGAAGCTTGAAGCCACAACAAATGAACCTCAAGCGAAATTTGTTAGCAAGCAAAAGGTGAAAGCGACAGTACCTGTAATGAAACAAGAATCAACACTGGCTTTTCAGAAATGTGTTTAGTTTGCATAGCATCACATTTGGTGTGCATTGACTAGGTTCACATAACAGTGTTTTTTGTTGGTAACAGTGCCCTGTAACACTAGGTCTCTAAACCAGACCTATTTGGCTTAAACTGACTATAAACAACCTACTAGCCAAGTTATAATAGTTTCCACTATTTTACCTTATCTGATATAAATAGCAATCATTATGTCTGTCATTTAAGTAGACGTTGTTCACGGGCAGCCAATGAAGAACATAGGCGGGCATTGGGCAAATGTGTTACCCAGTGACGTGCAGCCATCATGGAAGTGGGATTCCAATTCCTGACTCGTTTAGGCTGTTCAGAGTCCTTTTTTTTTTTTTTTGAGAGAGAGAGACAATAACTTTATTTATCGTCAATATCGTACACTTTTGGCTTCACAACTTGCAGATCATTCACGGACAGCAATAATACACATTGCATGAAAGATAATATTAGAAAAAGCATAATAGGGGCACTTTAAAGGTGCCATCGAACGTTTTTTTTAGAAGATGTAATGTAAGTCTAAGGTGTCCCCTGAATGTGTCTGTGAAGTTTCAGCTCAAAATACCCCATAGATTTTTTTAAATTAATTTTTTTAACTGCCTATTTTGGGGAATAATTAGAAATGCGCCGATTCAGGTTGCGGCCCCTTTAAATGCTCACACTCCCCAACCACGGAGCTAGCGCTTGCCTTAAACAGCGCATAAACAAAGTTTACACAGCTAATATAACCCTCAAATGGATCTTTACAAAGTGTTCGTCATGCATACTGCATGCATGCGTCGGATTATGTGAGTATTGTATTTATTTGGATGTTTACATTTGATTCTGAATGAATTTGAGGCTGTGATCTGTGGCTAACGGCTAATGCTACACTGTTGGAGAGATTTATAAAGAATGAAGTTGTGTTTATGAATTATACAGACTGCAAGTGTTTAATAATGAAAATAATGACGGCTCTTGTCTCCGTGAATACAATAAGAAACAATGGTAACTTTAACCACATTTAACAGTACATTAGCAACATGCTAACGAAACATTTAGAAAGACAGTTTACAAATATCACTAAAAATATCATGTTATCATGGATCATGTCAGTTATTATCGCTCCATCTGCCATTTTTCGTTGTTCTTGCTTGCTTACCTAGTCTGATGATTCAGCTGTGCACATCCAGACGTTAACACTGGCTGCCCTTGTGTAATTCCTTGAACATGGGCTGGCATTAGGGATGGGCATTTTTCCAAAATATTGTATTCGAATATTTGGGCTCGTAAAAAAACGAATATTCGAATATTCGTTTATTTAAATGACGTTAAACGAGAAAGACGTTTTTTTTTTTTTTTAAATTCATGAAAATGTAACCATTTCTGAACAAGCTTACGATTAGGCAATATACACAACAAGCTTACATTATATCTTAAACTTTTCTTTTAATTCAAAGCATAAACAATATGTGCAAACAAACAAACAAAAAAACAACAAAAGCATTTAAGCTCAAGCAGCACGAACGGGTAAAACGCTAATAAAGCAGACAGCGCCAGTTATTGTACAAAACGTATAATAGCCTACACTTGAGTCAGTACATGGTTATTGTTTCCATATTGTTACACATGTTGAGAAAAACAATAATATTCACATGCTCGGGTGAGAACGAGCTACGCTGGCAAACGTTGCAGAAACACAAAGATAACGATAATACATAACGGTATGCGTTTCTAACAGCAGCACTTTGTGTTTTCTGTTCGTAAATATATCTCCCTCAACGAAACTTAAAGGAAACATATGTCTCAAAATAATTTTGCTATCAGATAAGTTATCTTCTCGGCTCACTCGGAGGTACAGCTGCTCTTACCTGTCGTGAATGCAGTGATGGACATCTTTCTCATTCGATGTGTGTTTGGAATATTAATTGCAGATCGAATATTCGGATATTCGACTATTTGTGCACACCCCTAGCTGGCATATGCAAATATTGGGGGCGTACACCCCGACTGTTACGTAACAGTCGGTGTTATGTTGAGATTCGCCTGTTCTTCGGAGGTCTTTTAAACAAATGAGATTTATATAAGAAGGAGGAAACAATGGAGTTTTTTTGAGACTCACTGTATGTCATTTCCATGTACTGAACTCTTGTTATTTAACTATGCCAAGATAAATTCAATTTTTAATTCTAGGGCACCTTTAAGTAAAAAAAACAAAATTATTTATATTTTTTATGAACTGAAAAATCAAGAATAATGTAAAAATGTTTAGTAAAATGGTCCAGAAATGAACAAGAAAGAAAAGGGGACCTAGCTGATAAAAAAAGTAAAAAAAGTAAAAAAAAATCCACCAGTGCAGTAAAACAAAATATATTTTTATTCAAATTATTTTAAAAATTTTGTAGCGTTATAACTTTTTGATATCTGTTTTAGTATCCAGTGGAGGCTGAAGTTCAAAAATTATGGGATGAAGAGGAGCAGCTATCAGTTCAATCGTCTTCCATCAGTACAGATGATGATGACGGCGACCTCATTACAGATGCTATTACGAATAAGCCATACCGCACTTTGCGCCCTGAGGAGGCAGACAGTCTCAGCGACCACCTCCTCAGCCTGTGGATGGGGGCAGGGCCTGGACGAGGGGTGGAGCTTCCCGTGGACTCCTATAAACAGAGTGTGCTTGCAGCAGTGAAATCATCACAAGTCGTTGTGATTGCCGGAGAAACGGGCTGCGGTAAGACCACACGAATCCCACGGTTCTTGTTGGAGGGGTGCGTTAGGAGTGGAGAGGGGGCGAAATGCAACATCCTGGTCACACAGCCTCGTCGGATCAGTGCTGTGTCTGTGGCACACCGTGTAGCGCAGGAGATGGGACCTGCTCTCCGCCACTGTGTGGGATACCAGGCAAGAACATAATAAAGATTTAAGCCCCTTCAGTCTGTTTAGAAATATGTGCTTTTTTTCTTTAATTAAAATTATCTTTTTTTTAAATGTGTGTTATTTTTATTATGCGATTATGCTATTATTAAATGAGATGTATTGTTATTATTTGTTGACCTTGAATTTTTGATCTTCTGGTGTAATGACTTCTATCTGGTGACGTATGCAGGACGTCTCCAATTATTTAGTCGGCTTAAACCCCGCACCTTTCGTACTATTGACACCTCCATTTTTAAGGGCAACACCCACATCTCAACATCAAATCAACAATTGGTAGATAGAACCAAGTTCCTGCCCATTCTTTCTTTTTTATTAACCCGTTTCATGCATATGTACACCATAATACTTCAGTTTCACTAAGAAATTAGTTATCCTTCAGACAAACAGAAGAATGTCCAAACATAAGCAAAAAACATTTTGAACATGATTGAATTGAGTTTTTTTTATTATTTATCTGTTCACAAATACAACAAGGGCTGCTGAACATCTCAAAATAATTCTTTTAACCAGATTAAAGGGTTAGTTCACCCAAAAATGAAAATGTCATCCCAAACCCATAAGACTATAATAACCCGTATATTTTTGATGAAATCCAAGGGTATCTGATCCACACATAGCCAGCAATGTCATTGCACCTTTTAAGATTCTGAAAGGTATTAAAGACATCGTCTTTATATATATATATATATATATTTTTTTTAATGGTTTTAATTTTAGTTAACTATTATAACCCTGCCTTAGAGCATATTATTTTATTAGCCCACCACATTAATGTTTGTGGTTAGGATAGAAAAGTCACCTGTCCCTGAAATGAAGCATTTTCTATCCGTATCCGCTTTTCGTATCCGCTTACATATATTTATATATAATCTATTTTTAATCTCTATAATAAAAATGTATAATTCAGATTTTGATCTCCATATCCATTTACATATATTATATATATCTTCCAAGGGGTTTTTTCCCTCCTAGGACTTTTTTCCCAGTGCTAGCACGCTGGGTTTTTCTCCTAGGGGGTTTTTTCCACCCCTGGGAGTCAGCCGACATTGGCTTAATGTAGCGCCATCTTGTATATGTTACATATTACCACGCTTGTTTGTACAGCTTATTTTTAACCACTTCCCTTTTTTCTGTGCTTCTAATATGTAAAGCTGCTTTGAAACAATTACCAATTGTAAAAGCGCTATATAAATAAATTTGACTTGACTTGACTTGACTTGACTTGAGACTCAAACGGATGTCTCTTTTGCTTACAGGTGCGTCTTGAATCACGTCCACCTGAGCGCAGTGGTGGCGCTCTGCTCTTCCTCACTGTTGGCGTCCTCCTGCGGAAACTGCAGTCCAACCCCAGTCTCCAGGGCATCAGCCATGTAGTAGTTGATGAGGTCCATGAGAGAGACGTCAACACTGACTTGCTTCTGGCCCTGCTGCTCTCAGTCCTGAAAGAGAATCCAGAGCTGCGAGTGGTTCTGATGAGCGCGACGGGCGACACTCAGCGGCTGTCTCAGTATTTCGGTGGCTGCCCAGTGGTGCGTGTGCCTGGATTCATGCATCCAGTGCAGGCGAGGTACATGGAGGAGGTGATGACAGAGATGGGTCGACCGTTACTGGAGAAGAGCAGGGAGAAGAGAAACGGGCTGGTAAGTTCAAATGAAGGCTAAAATAAATGCTCAGGTTTGGTTTTATGGTTCATGTTTGTGAGAATTTTAAATTGTATACAGACCACGGCTAAAAAGGTTTGCTTTTATTTTTTGTCTCAAGGAAGAAAATGACGTTGCTCCTGATCTTGATCTGGTGGCTGATGTGATAGACCATATTCACAGATCTGGAGAGCCAGGTAAAAATGATTTCAAGGGTGCACAAATCAGAACGTTTTAGGCTGATGTGATAATCATTGGGCCTACAGTATTTACTCTTTGTCACTTTTTGATCAGATAGCTATACGATTATGAAAAGGCCAGCGGTAAACACATTTTAAGATGGATTTGTCCTTGATATTGAAATCAGCTGAAATAAAATTAAGTGCATATCTGCTGCTTTTGATGACATGAACTCTTGAATTTAATTTCGATTGGCTATTTTATTAATGAAATTGTCTTGATTACTTTGGAAATTGCGTAGTGGATTTCCAGTTTCCTTCATGCTTTTCAGGATAATATAATGAATAAATGTTAAAAATAAGTGTTATTTTATTTGTTTTTTAGTCAAGAGAAAGACCTGTTAGTGTTTAATGCTGTTATGTTTGGCATTTAAAAGTTTCTGTAATGTTGAAGTTTTTGTGGTTATTGGGCTGAATAGACTTTGTGAAGGTAAACACTACATTGACTCTATAATCAATGACTGCTGCATAATGCTAATGACAATTCATGTCTTACTTGTTTATTTACATTACAAGATAAATAAGTTACATTTAACATGCTATGATAGCTTTGGATTTTAACTGAAATAGAAAAAAATAATTTCTTTCAGGGCTACAACTCAAGTAGTTGGAGCAACTTTTTTTTGAGTAATCAACTTAAAATTTTGTATTTGTTACAAATTATTAAGTTAATCTAACTCAGTGTAGTTTATTGGTTGAACATAATTTAAAGTTTAATTCAAAGTTGTCATAACTCAAAAGATTGATGCAAACTGTTGCATTATTTTATTTTATTTTTTTGAGCCAACATATTTTTAGTGTATGTTTACACAAGCTCTGCAGTTTGGCACTCCAGTGAAATCATGTCACTTTTAGGATATACAATCACTAGGCACATTTGTCTTATACCGAGCCCAAGCATGATCACACTAGTCAAACGGATCAGACCAATGGTAGTTTCAAGGTGTTTACCATCCATAACAAACTTTTCCTGAAAGTTCGCTTTGGCAAGCTGTTTTGCATGATTTTTTTTCCCCTGAAATTACATCACACTAGTTCGTTCTTCGATTTTGAATATATCAGGGGTATATCAAGGCTTTTATTTGTTCTTCCTAACCTGCTACACAAGTTGCTACATTATTTTAACTTTGCCACAGTAAGTTTGGCATTAATATAATTGTATATGACAAGTTAGGTAGTGGAGTTGCGGTGTGCCTTATAAGAAATTGCACATTAAAAAAATCTGATTGTTTCAGCTTTAAGCCCAAAATCCTGTCATTTACTCATCTTTATGTTGTGATTTATTTTCTTCTGTGGAACAGAAATTTTTAACTATTCATTTACTTAGAATATATCATTGCACCACATCACATTACACTTTATTTCACAGTCAGAATTATTGTTGGCCTAAGTAAACATATTAAGAATACAGTAGGTATGAAGTCTCCTTCACACAGGATGGAGGTCAATCTTGTTTATGAAGATATTGATGTTTATCGCAGGGATATATGCAAATAAAATCAGATGAAGTGGAATTCATATTTTATATTTTTTGTCATTTGCATTACACTCTTAACCACATCTGTCAGATAATATGACTAAGTTTAGTGCCTATTTTTTCCCCCATTAATTATATCAGTAGTAATTAAAAGGGACACAAATGGCAGTTTCCTTTAAAAAAAACCACACTATTAGAAGAAAAGGTTCTACATAGAACTTTAAAGGGTTCTTTCTGTTAGGCACTTCATAAATAGAACCTTTTAGTGGTTCCCATCATGGGAACCACTTTTGTTTTAATTCATTTAATTCAGAAATGACCAATTAAACATGAAAGTTATATGCAGTCATTTATGGCATTTCACCTTTATATTGAACCTTTTTGGCAGAGGGAGTTCTTTAAAATTGAGTCAAGAACCCATGGTTCTATATAGAACCCCATAGAACCTTTTTTCTAAGAATACACATTCCTTCATATCAGATGTTAAATGGTTGTACTCCTTTGCTTAAGCTTTTGCTCTTCTCTCTGGTCTTATATACTGACTAACTTTGTTTGCTCTGTTCCCAGGTGCTGTGTTGTGTTTCCTCCCAGGATGGCAAGACATTAAAGTTGTACAACAGAAACTGGAAGAAAAAGCTGCTTACAGATCAGGCTCACAGATGATTCTACCGTGTAAGCACTTTATCTTACATTAGATCCTGGGACCTTTCTAGATCACACCACACAAATTAGCGGTAGACCAGCTTGTGCTTTTCAGCAGCCAGCGCTGAAAGAGCAGGGTGGATGACTGATGTAATGCCTTCATTATATAAAATACAATGTAATGATGGCAAATACAGTGATATACTCAAAATTCACTGACATTTTTTTAAGCTTAGGAGCTAACATTTCTTTTAATCAGTCAAGAGGACACCATTTACTGGCCAATACAGAAAGTTGTTAGAGTGCAAATAGAGTGCTGCAGCGATGAAGTATTTTTATAGGCCAATCCATAATTCAGGATCAGCTTGGTTCTCTCGACGAAAACCCAATAGGTTTTTTTCTATTGGATTTTGGTTTATTGCAGAAAATACGGTCGGTGAGTAATGCCGGGTTCAGACTGCACAGTATTTTTGTTGTGATAGTCACTGCGACTCCTGAGTTCATGCCGTGTTGTGGACAAGAAACGTTAGAGTACATGTTGCTTCCTGACCAATCATTGCTTGTCATCTTTAACGACGTGCATGATGTCATCGAGAAGGCAGAATTAGTGACTGACTTCTGGAAAAAAGCGCATAAACAAACTACTAAAGTAGCGTGTTATTTTAATGCTAATTCCAGTACTGCTTGGGTTTCTGAAGCACCTCCACTATCATTCGCCAACATTTCTCCTTTTTCACTCTGGCATGGTAGTCTCTCAAGGAAATAAAGGCAGTATTGGCAATATAAAGGATCATAAAGGCAGTATTGTTGCCAAAGCACCACGAACCAAAAAGTCTTTATTTAAAATTTACAAGTTGCAAAGTTAAAGTTAGAATACTTTGCAAGAGCACGATTATAACCACAACAAGGCAACTAGTGAGTAGATGAGTTACCTATTCGGCTGATGACGTTTAATGACAACCTCTGTAGTCACATTTAGCCACATGTTAGCAACTGCCTTTTACAAGAGAAGTAAAAGCTTTAAAAATATCACCGGGGGGTATTACTGATGTATTTTATATCATAGAATAAAATGTGAAAATATCTTGAGCTTGTGTTCACCACAGACCTTATTTCAAGCATTTAACAAAAACCCATTGACTTCAGGACGATGGAACTGGAAGTGCTAAAATGTGAACTTGTTTCCAGGTTTCGGCCAAGAGAAATATTTGATTACACTTAATTTTAAGGTGTCGCTATAGTGTAATTATGCATTTAAGTACTGAGTAATATTAATTAACAACATGTACTTACCATTGGGTTAGGGTTTGGTTTAAGTTTGTTGCATGTAATTATGCATAATTAAAGGGTTAGTTCACCCAAAAATTTAATTTCTGTCATTTATTACTCACCCTCATGTAGTTCCAAACCTGTAAGACCTTCATTCATCTTCAGAACACAAATTAAGATACTTTGTTGAAATCCGAGAAGTTTTTTATCCTCCATTGAAAGCAACAAAATTACCACATTTATTGTCCAGAAAAGTAGTAAAAACATTGTTAAAATAGTCAACGTGACTAAAGTGGTTCAACCTTAGTGTTACGAAGCGACGAGAATACTTTTTGTGTGCAAAAACAAAACAAAAATAACAACTTTATTCAACAATTTTTTCTTTTCCGTATTTTACGCACTTGGTGCAGTACGTCCGAACGCTAGCTCATTATTGGCTTGCTCCTGCAACAGCATCACACATACCTCGTGCTGCTTACATGAAGAGGCTGCTCACTGAGCTGCCATTTGGACATAGAACCTGGAAGCTGCAACGAAAATAGCGTAGCAGAGGAGAGACGAGGAGAGATTAATTTGTTGAATAAAGTCGTTATTTTTGTTTTGTTTTGCGCACAAAATGTATTCTCGTCACTTCATAACATTTAAGGTGCCCTAGAGGTGCCTTTTTTTAAAAGATGTAATATAAGTCTAAGGTATCCCCTGAATGTGTCTGTGAAGTTTCAGCTCAAAATACCCCATAGATATTTTTTAATTAATTTTTTTAACTGCCTATTTTGAGCCATTATTACATATGCACCGATTAAGCGCGCGGCCCCTTTAAATCTCCCGCTCCCCACCCCCCGCGAGCTCTCAACTGCCTTAAACAGCAAACACAAAGTTCACACAGCTAATATAACCCTCAAAATGGATCTTTACAAAGTGTTCATCATGCATACTTCGATTCCTGTGAGTATAGTATTTATTTGGATGTTTACATTTGTTTATGAATGAGTTTGAGGCTGTGCTCCGTGGCTAACGGCTAATGCTACACTGTTGGAGAGATTTATAAAGAATGAAGTTGTGTTTATGAATTATACCGACTGCAAGTGTTTAAAAATGAAAATAGCGATGGCTCTCTTGTCTCCGTGAATACAGTAAGAAACGATGGTAACTTTAACCACATTTAACAGTACATTAGCAACATGCTAACGAAACATTTAGAAAGACAATTTACAAATATCACTAAAAATATCATGTTATCAATGATCATGTCAGTTATTATTGATCCATCTGCCATTTTTCGCTATTGTTCTTGCTTGCTTACCTAGTCTGATGATCCAGCTGTGCACAGATCCAGACGTCCTGCCCTTGTGTAATGCATTGAACATGGCCTGGCATATGCAAATATTGGGGGCGTACACCCCGACTGTTACGTAACAGTCGGTGTTATGTTGAGATTCGCCTGTTCTTTGGAGGTCGTTTAAACAAATGAGATTTATATAAGGAGGAAACAGTGGAGTTTGGGACTCACTGTATGTCATTTCCATGTACTGAACTCTTGTTATTTAACTATGCTGACGTAAATTCAATTTTTGAATCTAGGGCACCTTTAAGGTTGAACCACTGTGGTCACGTTGACTATTTAAACAATGTTTTTACTACTTTTCTGGACACTGAATGTGGTAATTTCATTGCTTTCAATGGAGGATGAAAAAAAGTCTCAGATTTCATCAAAATATCTTACTTTGTGTTCCAAAGATGAACAAAGGTCTTACAGGTTTGGAACGACATGAGGGTGAGTAATTAATGACAGCAATTTCATTTTTGGGTGAACTAACCCTTTAATTTACTGTTATTATTACAGTAAGTACATGTAATTTGTAACAAAGTAAAATAATGTTACCAGATAAATCATCTCTACAGCACTCTATGGTTATGTTCAGACTGCCAGCAAAAATCAGATTTTTTTGCATATCCAGATTTTATCTAGATGGGTTTTTGAAAAATTTGAAAACGCATGAATTTCTTTCTTTCTTTCTTTCTTTCTTTCTTTTTCTTTTCTTTAAAATCTGATTCAAACCACACTTGGAAGTGGTTTGAAATGCAATTCCAATCAGATTTTTACAGATGCAGTTCAGTCTGGACACTCTGGCTACACAAATTTGATTTCAAATTGCGAGTCACTCTTAACGCGACACACAACGATAATGTCAAAACTGGTGACAGAAATGCTGCAAGTGTTCATACGGTATCAAAGTCCCTTTCAAGGAAAGTTTGTTCACTCAGCGGCCATATTTGCAACACCTCCAGGCAGCTATTTCATGCATCCAAGACCAAGTCCTATCTATTTGAATGGGGGAATCCTTAAATCTCAAAAACTGCTTGGCGAACTCACAATTAAATAACATTTTTCAAATCAGCAACAAAATCTGACATGAACTGACCGATAAATGTTGTTTCTTATGCTCAAGTAGCGTTAAAAAAGCTTATTTATCAGGCTAGACAAGCCTATGCACATGTGCAATCCTATGCGCGAGTCTCAGGTTTCTGTGGGAACCAGAGCCTCTAACAGCAGCTACAGTGACGCAATGACTTTATCAATCAGCGATTGGCTCTTTTACTTAGAACGCGGGACGTATTCTGCCATACTGCACATTGCAGTTTCTCCCATTCATAACTAATAGGAGTGAACCGCCTTAATATATCTATAGTCTTTGACGGTATTCACAATATATTCCAGTTTCCTGTAACCAAGGAGCTCAGCACCATGACTAGACAGGGCTCTTATTTGGAAAGCGAGATATTTGGAATGCAGCTCAATATTTCCTGAATCCATTTTAAAAGCCTTGTTACATACGTGGGCACGCCTAAGCAACCCATGCAAATAGGTTGGTTATGTCTGGACCAATGTTCCCTCTAATTTTTTTTCTCGCTGAGCAAAACTTTTCTCTGTTGAGCGCACATTTTGGCCACCTGAGCAAAAACATACTTTATATCAGACCTGTACAATGAACGTAAATACACACAAAAATGGTTTTATCATGCAACTGTAACATTTAACTTTAATATGCCATTTCTATTTTATTTGAACCTTGATGTAACTTAGTGATTTATTAAATAATATGTTTGAAATTAAGCAGTTCAGTCACTAAATTAAGCACATTTTAGGTTACTTGAGATTTTTTCACATTGCTGTATTAACTGTACCAGTCTTTACCAAGAAATTCTATTAAAAAAATATTTCTGTCCTCCTGCAGGACAGTTAAATTCTTTATAATAATATAATATGAGCAGTTACAATGATGGTTTGGGACAACCATAATGTGTTTTTGTACAGTCAATTATTAGCAACAGACAGTGTTAAACCATCAAAATTACATGTTTATTGCTTATGAATTTCCCAGATTTTATATACCAGGAGGTTAAGATTTTTCGTGGCAAGGAGCCCTGAACAATTCCCTTGTGAGATCAATTTTTTATTAGGCTTACATTATAATATAATAAAATATAATATAATATTTAAGTATTTAAACGGATATACAGTATTATATCAGTTTAAATGCTTCCATTTGTTTTAATATATTATATAGTGAAAACAAACAAGCATTTAAATATATATAGCTAAATATTTTTAAGAAAAGTGAACGTTAACTCGTTTATAGTTATCTAAACATCCCTGAAACCCACACCACCACCACACACAAAAATCTATTTAAACTGAGGTATATCACTGATGTATTTTGAGTTTGCAAGCTACACCTGTGGTGGGTGTGGAATTGTAAATGTCTCAGAGTTTTGTTAGCATTCTCTGCCATTCATCCGTTATTTCCACCACTTTTCATTAAAACATGACGTTTTATTTCACATTTCTTTTCGTTTCGCGTTGCCTCTCGTATTGAGGTATTTAGTCCGCATACATGACAGTATTCTTACCGCGACTGATTTGGCTCAGGGCCAGCCAGCTCACACACGCGCTCAATCGTTCTCTTTCTATGAAACCTTTAAACAGCATTCACCGGTTCCAACTCTATAGCGACAATAACTCTATAGCGGTTGTCCAGAGCACTGCAATTATTTCTCATTTAAACTACTACAATCATTTTCATGTCTGTTCTCTGCGCGGCAATTATTTCTTCTGCGCGGCCGCGCACGCGCGCAGCTTAGAGGGAACATTGGTCTGGACACACAAATCTTATTTGTTCATCACTTGCAGTTAATAGGTCAGACAGTCTGAACATAGCCATAATTGTCTGATTAATTGCCATAGCTGGTATATTGGTTGATCACTATCAAATCTTTACTTAATATGTGTCTTTTGACTCCTCCTCACTCATCTGTTTATGAAATACCTGGCAATCATTTTGAGGACATGCTTTCACTGTTTCTTCTGCAGTGCACTCCAGTATGGCTGTAACAGAGCAGCAAGCTGTGTTCCAGCACCCTCCAAAGGGACTGCGAAAGATTGTGCTGGCCACCAACATCGCTGAGACGTCCATCACCATAGATGACATTGTGCATGTGGTGGATGCCGGCTCTCAGAAAGAACAGAACTACGACCCCAGAACAAAGGTCATTCCCCCTGCTTTAAAGTTGATATGAAACAGAAGACATATATCTGAGTGAAACAGCTACTCAAACAAAAACAAATGTAGGGCAGGACTTGATTTTGTCCATGGGGAATTGATTGGATAGTTGTGGTTTGCTGTTGGTGGATCTCATGTGAGTGACAGGTTGCATCAGAGAAATACTGTAGTATTCCATAAAAAAACAAGAATTGTCCATTTTGATTTCATGGTGACTTTAAAGTTATAAGAAACTCCCATAGCACTAAGAGTAAAGCCATTTAAAGATGATTCTGTGCTGTGTTCTCAGGTCTCTGGTCTAAACACGGTCTGGATTTCACAAGCAAACGTTACTCAGCGAAGAGGAAGGGCAGGCCGCTGCCAACCTGGACATGCCTACCACCTTTTCCCACGAAAACAGCTTGACAGCATGGACACATTTCCCATCCCTGAAATCCTGCGCACCCCTCTGGAGAGCGTGGTCATTCAAGCCAAGATTCACTGTCCAGATAGCAAAGTGAGGGGGCAAACGGTGTTAAAATCTACTTGCTTTAAAATTCAGAAAAGAGGCTTAATTTTGTCAGTCCTCTGCATAGGGTGTGTCAAGATCAGTTTATTGGATTGGATTGAAAACATTGTTATTCTTCCTCATGTAGGCTGTGGACTTCCTGTCACAAGTGCTTGACTCCCCAGACAGACAAGCAGTGAAAGTTGCTGTGAAGAACCTAATGGAAATTGGTAAATGTTTAATTTTTTTTTTAGTAAAAGATAGAGAAAACCCCTTTATGTTAGTTACATCATGATCTATATATATTATTTTTCTTTAATGTTTACTTTATTTCAAGTAAAGTTTTTTTTTTTTTTTCCATGGCTTTAGTTTAGGTTTTAGTTAACAATAATAACCTTGCTTGAAATGCATGTTAAAACCATGAATCACAATGCTATAATTGATACGCACACACATACGGTTCACCAACCCATCACAATTGCATGATTGTTGATCTGAACAGATGTTATTTGCAGTACTTTTCTTTTGGGACTATAAACCATAAGTTTTTACATGTCGCTGTTCTGTCATGTGTAGAAACTCTTGCTGTTCTCTCACACTCAGGCGTGCTGGACGGCTCAGAGAATCTGACTCCACTGGGACAGCGCGTGGCCTGCATGTCGTGTGACCCACGGTTGGGGAAAGTCTTGGTTCTCTCGGCTCTGTTTTCTTGTGTTCTTCCCATTTTGTCTGTGGCAGCCTGTTTGACTCGAGATCCCTTTTATAACAGCATGCAGAACCGGGCCCTTGTCTCAAAGGTTAGTAAGCCACTTAAAGAATTTGTTCTGTTTGTCTGTAGTAGCATTCACTCATATATCCATTTTTTTCTGCATGAGTTCATTCACTTTTTGCTGCTAATATATACTGTTCCTCTCTGTAGGCCAAGACAGCTCTGAGTGGTTCCAGCTGCAGTGATTATCTGGTCTTCAGTCGTGTTGTTCAGAGCTGGAAAGAGCAACAAGGCAAGGAGAGTAAACAGGAGTTTCTGGACAAATATACACTGTCTGGAGCCAGTCTGCGGTTTATACATGGTGAGACATGCACAATCGCACATAATTAATGTACAGTTGTGCTCAAAAGTTTACATTCCTTTTGTAGAATCTGCAATATTTTAATAAACATTTTGAATTGGATGATCAGAGTAAATTATACTTACTTTGTCTTCTGGAAAACATGAGTATTTTCTTTAGTTTCTGATGGGCAGTACTAAATAATAATAAAAAAGCTTAGATCTTTAATCAAAATAAGAACATTTTACACATAATCTTGTTCAAAAGTTTACACCCTTAAGCATCATCTTCCTTCTTTAGCGTCAGTGAATTTTTGCAATAGTTGTGTATGAGTCCCTCAATTCACCCTTCGTCAGGAATTTGATTAGCAGGTGATCTGACCAATCATAACACAGAATCAGCCATTTTGTCCAACAAACAAACCACACAGGAGAGTTAGTAGATTAACGTTGGTGGACTTGAGCTTGAAAAATGGTGTCTATTGACGTCGGTTGAAACAACATACCTTCTGATGTTCATTCATGTATATTTGGTGCTATAACTAGTAGGAAGAGGTGACTGGTTCACATGCTGCTTGAACTGACTCACTACAGCGATCTGTCACAACACATTAAAGAGCCACAAAACTGTATTTATTGTTTGAATTTCTTAAAAAAATGGAACATTTTTAAAGGTGAGTTTTGTTTCATACCAAAAGTAACCTGCTCTTTCTTGTCTGTCAGCACGTTGTCAGTGTCCTCTTTCCTCCGCGACACATTTTTCACTGTGTGAGAACGTGTGGCGTGAGAGCGCCATGGCTTGTTAGACATCTTTGCAAAGGGTCATATATATGTGGACTAATATATATATATATATATATATATATATATATATATATATATATATATATATATATATATATATATATATATATATATATATATATATATATATATATATATATATATAACATCTGTAATGTGAAATACCTTATTCAGGACTGTACTAAATAAGAAATGCATGCAATTTTTATGATGCCAATAATCATTTTGCAGATTTTGTATGATGCTCAAACTCATGGTGGGCATCTGTGTGGCTTCACCTGTCAGTTGGTCGAGAATCGCTGACATATGAAACTCTTCACATGTATACACTATGTGGACTGCTAATTAATGAGTTGCAGATGATGTACTGATACTGAAAACAAAGATGGACACAAAAATGAACTTGCTTTGGCCATCATTATTATGAGTATACAGGTGCATGCTGAGTCCATGTTAGGAAACATGTTTCCTTGTACTTTAATGTGGCATAAAACCAGAACTTTTAAATACACAAGAGTCATCTTAAACTTTACTGTTGTTCTGTGAATCAGGGCATGTCTTGATATCTGCAAAAATCAGAAAGCAACAGATAAACAGAGATGAGTGAGTGAGACTCCTTTGTGCAGATTGCTTTGTCATAAGTCAGTTTGGATGAAAGCAGCTGTTGAATGAATAAGTGTCATTTTAAATGTAATTTTAGATATAAATCTAAACTCTGGCAATGTTCTGTTGATTCTTCAACCGGTTTCTTGACTATACTTACTGAAACCAAAATACATAATAAAATGGAAATGGGTCCATAAAATAAAAATGAAACCATAAAAACCATTCTAGAAAACAAAACTGTAATGTAAAATTAATCTTGAACCTGTGGCAGAATGAAAACATGTTTTGTTTTCAGCCAAATTTTGCCAGAAGTTATCTGGATGAGTAAAAACTTTCACTTACATGTCTTTAAAGTTCAGACGGAGAACGCATTTACATTTCTTCACTGCCTTTTATAAATTGTGCAGTGGCCATAAATTGCATATTTGAAGGTTGTGTAAAAATTCAGTTTGATGCTGTTTTAGTCATTTTTAGCCATAGTAAAAAGAAAACTTTGTCTCTTAAACAGGCCTGATGCAGCAGTTCAGTGAAAATTTGGCTGATGCTGGACTGGTGGATCATTCTGCTGAATGTCTGCGTCTCTCCTCTCATCTGAACCAGCACAGTCAGCAAGAGCAGCTCCTTAAAGCAGTGCTGGTTGCAGGCCTTTATCCTAACCTCATACAGGTGCCACTCACATATCATATATACACTTTCAGATACTGTATACAGTATGCAGAACACACACATAGTATCAGGCAATTATATGATACTTATTTTCTAAGAAGATAATTTCAGACGTTTTTGTTTGTTGTTGTAAAGATTCAAACTGATTCATGAAAAGTATTGTATGAAAAGTACTGCATTAACTAAAAAACTATTGCACTAGTCAATTTTGTTTTGATGCTTGGTTTCATGGGAACAAGCCAGAAGCATATAGTTTCACTGTGTAAATTCTCTTTCCTTATAAAACAGGCAAAGCAGTGCAGATTTGTAATTATTGGTCACAGCACAAAAAAATACCAACTGCCTATCTGCATCAGGCACAATCTCTGTCTAGGTGCATATCCATTAATAAAATATCTGAACTTTACCAGGTGAAAAGAGGCACAGTGACAAAAGGTGGAAGATTTCGGCCAGAAAATCTTTCCTACCGTACAGAAAGCACCCCAGTGCTGCTGCACCGCTCCTCTGTCAACAGGTAAATATATTGAGTCAGATAGAGATATTAATAAAACTGCTGATCTAAATGGATAGATTGACATTCCTGTTTTATTGTTTGTATTGTTGTAATATGAATTTCTACAGGAAAATTCTTTTTTTTTTTTTTTTTTTAAGGCATGGCACATTTGGCATTACAGCAGATACAGATATTTATTCTGTATTTAAAGTCCTATCCTGAATCCTGACTCTATTCCACTCTCTATTTTTTTTTGCTACTGTATCTGTACAATGTTCTGTTATGATTAATTTACCTCTTCATGTAAGAAATGAGTAAAGGCCTGTTCACACCAAGGATAACTATAACAATAAAGATTTAGTTTTAAAATTTGTTCTAAATTTAAAATAGCAGAGTCCACACCACAACTATAACAATAAAAAAACTAATGATTTCTTTGGTACCATTTTCTGATTTTTTTTTTTTTTTCTTTTTTTTTTCTCCAGCTGATTAATGAGAAAATGATAGCAGCCAATCAGAATCCATCCTGCTTTAAATAGCTCAAGAATTTAAAGCAGCAGGCAACAAGCATGTGCTTAGAAGAAACAGAACGATATAGTCTGCTTGTGTAGACTCTAATGTAGTTATCATTCTTGGTGTGAACAGGCCTTAACAGTCAGTGCTTGCTTATGGGTTGTGATTTTGGGGTCTGAGTCCCATCTTTCCGTGACAGCAGCCTCTTTGTAAAGCCTTCATTACAGTGTGAACGGTTCACAAAATAGTCTGTGCTGAAATGTGGCGCCCAACATTTGGCAGACTTTGCCCACATTTTACTCATCGCTAATTAAAATCAAAGAGAAATACAGAATCTTCCTTTTCTGTCATTTAGGAATAAAAGTATCTGACTTCCTCATTACGTCACCACCTTGACTGTACTGATGAAAATTAATATCTTTCACAATCTTCATTGCAGATTAATTTGACTGAGTTTAAGAAACGTGATTTTTGTTGTTCTGTTGAGTTGAAGTCATGTGTTCTGTGTCATTTAGGGGAAATCAGAATCTCTCGAGTCGCTGGCTCACATTCTTCTCTGCTATGAAATCAAATGGTCAAGTCTTCATTAGAGACTCTTCAGTGGTTCATCCACTCGCTTTGTTGCTCCTGACAGACTGTGACCTCAGCGAAAGAGGTAATGCAATGCCTACCATCACCAGACAGTTGGATCTAGGATTCTGATAATTCTATGGAAGCTTGTTCCCGCCACAGGAAAAAAAAAGCGTAATTGCGACTTATCTTTCTAACCTTTTTTCTTGCAGTCGCAAGTTTATATCTCACAATTCTAACTCTCAATTCCATGTTTATATTTAACAATTTTGAGCAAAAAGTCAGAATTGCGATAGTCAGAATTGTATGTTTATATCTCACAGTTGACATTTTTTTCCCTCAGACTTGTAAGATATAAACTTGCAATTCTTACTATTTCTCACTCTTATGACTTTTTTTTTTTCTCAGAATTGTGAGATAAAAAGTCGCAATTACCTATATTTTTATTCCGTGGCGGAAACAAGCTCCCATATTCACTTTATACTGAAATATAATGTAAGCTCTTTTATCAATGCATGTTTGCTTTGAAAAGTTTTGTGGATACAGTGGTAATAATTTTATTTTATTTTTTTAAGTTCTTGGAGATCGTGTAGAGGTGGCATTACCAGATCATACACTCATACGATGGGAGTTTTCTCCTCACGTCTGGGAGCTACTGTGGGACCTGCGCACTTCCCTACAGGCCATGGTCCACCGCAATCTTCGATCGTCTGAATTTGAATCCAACTCCAGCTCAGACAGCTGGAAGGACAGTGAGCTTATTGGCTTATTAGTTGACCTTCTGAATAACACAGATTCAGAAGTTAGCAGTGATCAGGATGATTTCAACAACAGCACAGACAATGTTAAGGCTGATGGTTTTTAAATTCATTGAGTAAAGGTTGTGTAGTATGGATCAAACTCTCTCCTGTCAGAACACAATCATACATGCCTGGGGCATGTTGACTCAAACTGCTTAAATTGCACTAATTAAAGTAATTTATTTAAGTTAAAAGAAAAGTGATATTTTTCACTAGTATACTATGTAAAACATTTTTTGCACAAACATATTTCATGGAGAATAAAATCTGAATGTTTGAAAGACAAATACTTGTACAAGAATTGTGTCTAAGGGTGTATGAAAACCACTGTAATACTAAAATACTTTGATGTCAGTTAAAGCAATGCAAGATGTAAGGTACAACAGGGCAAATGGCACATTTGATTTTATTTTCCTTTAACCACTAGATGGCACAAACTTGCCATAGCACTTTCCAAAACATCCACTTTTCATTATGCATGTGGAAATGTGGGTGATCCTTGATGAGATCGCAGACAGCAGCGCAAAGTTGCTGCTATGCTAATTTGATTTGATGTTTTTTTTTTTTTTTTTTTTATGTTGTAGATTTAAATAGCAAATGAGAATTGCTAAAACTTATTGAATATATTTTGAGACAAAGGTCTACTTAATTATTTTCAGTTTTGTTCAAGGTGATTAAAGCAACAGTTTTTCAGTAACTGAAGAATATGTAGAAGTATGGTATTTGAGGTAAAAAGCGCATCTGCTGTTGAGGCTAAAGGCGCAATAATTAACATAAGTAGGCTAGCTGATTTTTCCATTTATTGACATGACATTGTTAGATTCAGATGGTAAATATCATATTAGGTTGGGTGTCCACCTTAGAGATAATCACCATATTTATAATGAAACAATAATATTTAAAAATAAATCATATACAATAAAATCTAATTTGTTACTACTGTAAATCTATATTAATTCTCTCAGAGCATGCTCCTAACTGTTCCACGGTCTTGTGGCATAGTGGAGACCACACTTTTTCTGTTTTATAGTTATTTACTTTTTATGGATAGCACTTTGGTCCATTCTAATGGTTTTGAAAGTGATTTATAAATAAAAGTTGAGTCCGCAACTAAGCAAGTCAGAGGCAACAGTGGCAAGGAACCTACACTCCATTGGTGACAAACGGGAAAATAAATCCTTGGGAGAAACCAGGCTCAGTCAGGGGGTCAGTTCTCCTCTGGTCAGTTAACGAACATGGTGTGATTATGATTCCAGGCTGCATCACAAGTCAGATTGTGGATTGTTATCCTTCAGAATATTTTATCTATCTGCTTAGGATACATCACACCAGCATATTGAGGGAGGAGGAATTGAAGCATAGGGGTCTGTGCTAAACAATTACACTATTTTTAGAGCTGCTTTACAGCAGAATTAAACTGTTTGCATCATTGAATCATTATTTTCCTGTTTATCACTTTAAAGCTGCTTTGAAACAATCTGTATTGTATAAAGCACTATATAAATAAAGGTGACTTGATTAGCTAAAGGTAGGGTAGGTAATTTTCAGAGAGGCTAGCAATAGTGAGCTGAAAGCATAAGATCCCACCCTCCCTTCAGAGCATTCTACAAAGCCATGCCTCCTCCAAAACACATGAACACGCACAGCAGGAAGCAAACAAAAGTGTCACGTGAGATGGCGTTAAACTAAACTAGTGATTGCTATCAGGATGTGAAGAGACTTTCAACCAGCATAAAAAAAAAAAAAAGTTTCTGGAACAAAATCACCCCTGCCTTCCATTATACACTGCTCAAAAAAATTAAAGGAACACTTTAAAAAAAAAAAAAAAAAAAAATCAGAATAGCATCAAGTCAGTTAAACTCCTGGGATATTGATCTGGTGAGTTAAATAGCAGAAGGGGTTGTTAATCAGTTTCAGCTGCTTTGGTGTTAATGAAATGAACAATAGGTGCACTAGATGGGCAACAATGAGACGACCCCCAAAACAGTAATGGTTTTACAGGTGGAGGCCACTGACATTGTTTTCCCTACTCATCTTTTCTGACTAGTTTTGCATTTCGCTAGGGTCAGTGTCACTACTGGTAGCATGAGGTGATACCTGGACCCTACAGAGGTTGCACAGGCAGTCCAACTCCTCTAGGATGTGTGCCATTGCCAGAAGTTTTGCTGTGTCTCCCAGCACTGTCTCAAGAGCATGGAGGAGATTCCAGGAGACAGGCAGTTACTCTAGGAGAGCTGGACAGGGCCGTAGAAGGTCCTTAACCCATCCGCAGGACCGGAATCTGCTCCTTTTTGCAAGGAGGAACAGGATGAGCACAGCCAGAGCCCTACAAACTCACTGCCCAGCACCATGGAGCTCAACTGGCATTTGCCATTGAACACCAGAATTTGGCAGGTCTACTACTGGCGCCCTGTGCTTTTCACAGATGAGAGCAGGTTCACGTGACAGATGTGAAAGGGTCTGGAGAAGCTGTGGAGAACATTATGCTGCCTGTATCATCATTCAGCATGACCGGTTTGGTGGTGGGTCAGTGATGGTCTGGGGAGGCATATCCATGGTGGGACGCACAGACCTCTACAGCCTAGACAATGGCACCCTGACTGCCATTAGGTATCGGGATGAAATCCTTGGACCCATTGTCAGACCCTACACTGGTGCAGTGGGTCCTGGGTTCCTCCTGATGCATGACAATGCCCGGACTCGTGGCGAGAGTATGCAGGCAGTTCATGGAGGATAAAGGAATTGATACCATTGAACGGCCCCCACGCTCGCCTGACCTAAATCAAATAGAACACCTCTGGGACATTATGTTTTGGGCCATCCGACGCCGCCAGGTTGCACCTCAGACTGTGCAGGAGCTCAGTGATGCCCTGGACCAGATCTGGGAGGAAATACCCAAGGACACCATCCGTTGTCTCATTAGGAGCATGCCCGACACCATTTGAGTACCATTTTGAGTTGCTGCAATGAAATTTCAGCAAAATGGACTAGCCTGCTGCATCATCACTTTGATTTTTGGTGTCTTTGAATTCAGTCCTCTGTAGGTTGATCATTTTCATTTCCATCAGACCATGTGGCATCCTTTCATTCCTAACATTACCCAGTCCATATCAGTATAGATATCCAGCATGATATTTTCCCCCATTGAGATCTGATGTGTTTTCAAAGTGTTCCTTTAATTTTTTTGAGCAGTGTACTTAGACATTGAAGGCTAAAACAGGAGTTTCTGTTTAGAATGACAGTGTTACTTGACTAAATAGGGTTAACCTCTGATTATTGTAATATTATGTCCATGGGGAATTAAATTATTAATTATTTAGGCACTATTAAAGTAACTATTAGAGAAAATAGAACTGGTCAGCTTATTTCTATAATGGTCATGATTCCTGGCTAGAAATAATCTTGCTTTAAGTGTGTACAGATCCTTGGGTACTAAATTAAGTACTTTTAGAAAAGAACAAGCATGAGTGGCCATCTAAATAGTATTAGTCAATTACCTCTGTCTAATGACCATGACTGGCGAGTGTGTTACAATAATTACAATTACAATAATCAAATGTCTGAATAAATTATTAGATAATTACCAATATTCATGTAACCTCTCAACCTAAATTTGAGGCCCACAAAGTGTTTAATTGGAACTAAATTACTTTAGTAATTACTTTAGTCCACAAAAAGAACATGCAGCAATACAACTGGGTATCATTGTTGGGTCAGTGGATGATCCTTACAACAGAGAAATTTAAATCAAATCAAAGGGTGTTGACCATCTATCTCAGCTCTGTAAGAAAATAAGCAATGTTTTCAATTTCATTTTCAATTTACTTTCAAACAAATCTTATAATCTGACAAAAGCAAATAAGATGGCACTAAGAAAACTCCTCCATGAACCGCATGTGGAATGTCTTCAGTCTTTGTAGAGCATCTTCCATGATGTCCTCATGAGTTGCTACCAAAAGCCTGAGAAACAATTAAGAATTTGGTTTTCACAGAGAATCTATGGAATACACAGATGTTGCTTACAATTAAGATGAGCTAATGTTTACAGTTTATTTGAATGTCTACTATGGTAAGCATAACTGGCTGTAATTTAGTCAGAATTTGGCAACTGAAAATAACAATGAAATCTGTCAGATAAAAAGTAATGATAAATTCACATTTTCCAGCATGATTTAGTTAATGTTTTCTATGAGGTAACCGTTCACATCACTCATACAACAGTGGCAGTGCAACAACCTAATGTGATGGCTGTCCTTTCTTTGTCCATATTCACAGCCCGGCCTCACATGCAGACCTGTTTCCTCTAGCAATTGCAAACAATACAGCATGTCTGGTTCCATCTGCCTTTTCTACAAAGAGAAAAGAACGTTAATGGTAGAAAACATGAAAACTACAGTTAGGCAAGTATTGCCTAAAGGGATTTTTTCACTGCTGTGACTGGTTAGCTAGTTATTCAGTGTTAGTTGATGACTTGACTGAAGACACTGTAATTGATCATGGGTCACAACTCACATCATGTGTCTAGACATCTGCCAACAACACTGCTATGCTAGTCTCACTTCAGTATCAGTATTGCATTCAGCCATATGTAGAGACAAACAGACTCGATCAGAAAAATGAAAGTTCTTGCATTTTGATTTTTAAGCCCTAAGGCCTGACTGATCACTTTGGGATTTGAGGAAAATGACATTCTTCCTTTTGACAAATTACTTGTGATGTTTCTCATTTATAAGTCATTTCGGATAAAAGCATCTGCCAAATGAATAGATGTAAATAAATAATTTGAATGCTGACTGGCTATTGTTTCTTGTGCTTATTACTAACAGGTCATTACGACTGCCACCAATTACCCTTTGGATTCCCCACATTACAATTGGCATGTGACAGGAAAAGAGTAGTAATAAAGCTTCAACATTCACTGAGAAGAGGAGAGAAAGACTGAAAACAAAAATGCACCGTCTGCAGAGAGTTCCCCTAAGGCCCCGATATACTTCAAACGAAGTTCTTTTTCGTTCTTCATTTAGGAGTAAAACGAAGTTCGAAATGCGTGAGCAGCGATATACTACAATCAAACATCTGACACCGCCCACACTGCTGAGAGCGATGGTTAGATGAATGTAAATCTGTGCTGTACACTTTATTCTCAGTAATAAAATAAACAAAAATGAGAAAACTGCAAGCATTTTCATAGAAAGCTTAAGAAAAGCGTCTGATCATAACATTGGTATGATAGCACAAGCTCTGCAAATTAGCACTCCAGTCACGTCACGTTTATTTATATAGCACTTTATTCAATAGACTGCTTAAAAGCAAGCAGCTTTACAGTATCAAACATGAAACACTGTCAGTGTCAAGCACAACTTGATTTTGTACTATAAAGTGTGTTAAAGTTTTCCCCTCTTATTACGTTATCGTCATGGACCAATGGTAGTACGAAGGTGTTTTGCAGCTGGAGAGAACTTTTCCTGAGAGTTCGGTTTGGCAAGCCATTTCGAACTTCCAAAAAGAACACAAAACAAACTTCATTTTGGCCTGATTTTGTTCAAAATGACGTCACATCAGTTCGTTCTTCGATTTCGTTTGAAGTATATCGGGGCCTGCCCCAGACACTGTTATTGTAAAGTGTGATGTTTGGACACATTACAGGGCAAACTCATTGAGTTTACTCAATCAAAGTCAATGAGTAATCATTTACAGTGTAAGTTGGAATAAGTAACCCATTAAAATTATCTTGTAGATCAGTGGTGTTCCATACTATTCCTGGAGATCCTGCAAATTTTAGCACCAGCACCTGAACCAGCTAATTACGGTTTTCATGAACACTTGATAATTACAAACAGGTGTTAGAGCAGGGTTGGAACTGAACTCTGCAAGAAAGCAGATGTCAAGAAACAGGAAAGCACACCCCTGCATTGTCAGAAAATTGTACCTTTAGGGGTACAACAGCATGTCACTGGGGCAGTACCCTTAAATGGACAACTTTGTCCCTCATTTAACCCTAAAAGGTGCATTTTAGTACCTTAGAGTACTAATATGCAACTATAAGTTTTTTGAACTTTAACAGGGAAATAAGGTACAAAGATGACCCTTTTAAGGGTACTGCCCCAGTGACCATCTGTTGTACCCCTAAAGGTACAATTTTTGCACATTTTTTTATCTGAGAGTGTGTAGTAGATGCTCTTTTATCAGCAACAACCTCCACCAAATGTTTCCTTTAGCTTTTTATAAGACTTGCACAACTGGGTCAAAATGGCATGACCTGAAGTTCAGGTTTCTGATCTGATCCAAAAACAAACTTCTTTTTCAGCCATCCTTCAGTTGATTTACTTGAGTGCTTTACACTCTTAAAAATTGAGGTTCTTTTTAGGCATTTTTATTTTATTTACATCAATGGTTCTTTTAAGAACTGTTCACAGAAAGGTTCTTTGCGTAACCAAATTGGTTTAACTGCATCACTATGAAACCCCCCTTTTGCAACCTCGAAGCTCATTGTCTACTTACATCACTCAACCTCTCTTAAGCTTGAGACCATGGATATCTGCTCTAACATCCTCATTGTCTTGATACATTTTTGAATTCATTCTTCTTTAACAGGGCTTGACATTAGTTCACCCAAAAATGAAAATTCTGTCATTAATTACTCACCCTGTCTTCCAAACCCGTTAGATTTTCGTTCATCTTTAGAAAGCAAATGAAGATTGTTTTGATGAAATCTGAGAGCTTTCCGTCTCTCCATAGACAGCTACACAATTGAAACTTTGACGCTTCAAAAAGTTCATGAAGAGAGTAAAACTAATCCTTATGAATTGAGTGGTTAAGTCCAAATTTTCTGAAGAGACTTGATCACTTTTCATGATGAACAGATTTAATTTAGGCTTTTACTCACATATAAACAGTGAGCTTCCGTTTACCATAACTGATGTGTTGATGAATGATGAATGTTTATATGTGAATAAGCCTAAATTCAATCTGTTCAATATATAAAGCGACCGTGGATCTTCAGAAAATGAATTTATATAATATATACATTATATAATATATACTTGAATTTATGTAATATATACATTTTTCAATTGTAGTCTTTTAAAAAGGCATCTGAAATAATAAACCAAAGACAACGTAGTGTTGTCAAAAATATTGATTTCGATACATATTGATACTGAACTATCTGAAATGCTTCCAATTCTCATTTTCTGCAGAATAGATACACCAGCTGTGCTTTCTCGCTCTCTCATCTCTCAGACAGCGAGTTGACACACAAATCCGCCTCCCCTCACTCACAAGTTTAATTTGCTCCGGATGAATATTGTTGGTGTTACATGGCTTAAATTTTGGCGTGGGATTGCACGTATTGCACAAAATTTTACTCATTCCCACAGATTGTATGCTCACACTCAAAGTGTGCGCACATAAATCCACCACAGTTATTTAATAAATTTAGTTATTTTTTGCTGCTTATTGCACTTAAACAGTCAAATACACATAAAATAATATCAATACGCTGGTCTTGGCGAGTATTCACGTAAACACAGTCAGCTATGTTTTAAGTTAACGTAAAAAGTTGATAAAAAAAATGCATGTGTAACAGTATACTAGATCCGTGTGTCAGGTCTTACAGCAGTAATATCTCACTAATACACCTGCTGCCAAATTATGAGATAATATTAAAGATATCTATATGGAAGTTTTTTGCCATGGTATCGATGTCAAAATTGTGGCCAGTGAAACTGCTGAGTGGCTAATAACTTTGGAAAAATCACTAGCCACAGTGCTGGTGAGTAAAAAAGTTAATGTCAAGCCCTGTCCTTTAATGACTGCAAGGTGTTCAGGCAGCAAAGCAGCACCAGGCCATTATAAGGCTGACTATGATACAGTGAACTTCCCTTTTGGAGAATTTGTTAAAACAGAAGTTCACTTTGGCTGCGTTCAGACTGTCAGTCCAAATCCGATGGCAAAAACATCACAAATCTGATTTTACAAATCTGTTTCAAGCTCTAATTCCATCCTCCTGTTTTTGCCGCTCCTTCAGACGCAATACTCTAGTGTGGCGGCTACACATTGTAATGTTGTAAATAAGGCAACATCTGTATTGCAAACCCCGTTGCGGTTGTTGTTGTTGGCGTATACCTACCAACGCGAAGTCATTGCCATAGAAACCAATGCAGAAAACAAAGAGTGGCATGGGACACACAAATTGGATCTGAACAGTTGCGGTACACAATGTGGACAGTCAATAATTTTAGATCAGATTCGGATAGACAAATAATTGGATTTGGACTGCCAGTGTGAATGTATTCTTTTTCACTGTGAAATTACTACTTTACAAACCAAGAGTTGTAAAGAGTTTTTGTGGCAGTTGTTTCCAGGATTTGAAACAGCTATTGGTGGTGATATATATGTCCTCTGGTCTGACTATTTTTTAACAACAGTAGTACTTTTAATCCAGTGTCATTTACAAATTGGTGTAACACACAGATTCTCACCTTGGCCCATTTTATTGCCCTTGGAGGGAAGTGTAGACAGGGGAAGACAAAAAATCCTGCCTTCAATGGCTGGCAGCTGATCCCCGGTAGCTCAGCAAAGACTTCCTGAATCCGACAAGCATTTTTACACATCATATTTTTAATGGACTGGACCTCCTGACAGAAAAAAAATTATTTAGTCATTCAAAATCAAAAAGTTGTGATAATTGATAATAGATAGATAATTGGTTTGACTAATATTCCTCCATATGCCAATGTTATGTATTCCAATCTTTAAGTAGAAGGAACAGGATGAAATATTTTGAATGATATCAATCCATGTTGTGTCAGTTATGCCTTTTTCATAATTTGAATACAGAAGGTGTAGGATGTAGCGTAAGCTTTTGAACTGCGAGAGGCGTTACAGTTTCACCATAAGCTGAATACGGAAGGCGGTCTGGCTGAAGCTAGATATTTTACTTTATAACTTGTTAAATCTGGATATTCTCTTGAACGCATTGCTTCACTTCTGAAGGCCTTTATTAACCCCTGGAGCCGTGTGGAGTACTTTATAATGGATGGATGCACTTTCTTGAGCCTCATACTTGGTCCTGTTCACTGCCATTATAAAGTTTGGATGCATCAGGATATTTATCAATATAACTCTGTGTTCATCAGAAAGACGAAAGTCATATACACCTAGGATGGCTTGAGGGTGAGTAAAGCTTGGGGTAATTTTCATTTTAAAGTGAACAAATCCTTTAAGTACTCATATGGAGCACACCAACCTCAGAAAAGGTGGGGAATGAAGGATCTCCAGGTTTTGGAGGATCCACCATGAGGTCAAGTGCAATTTGTCCACCAACAGGTGGGCTGGACCTAGTGGAAAAAAGTATACGAGTATATTCCTTCACCGCTGGGTCAAGATTCACCAGCTCCACGTAGCCACCACGAAGCCCACACCTGGACCCAAAGAATGGTCAGAGAAGAGACAGATTTGCTATTTACTCCATTTGGTGATTAAATACTAGTGCAACCATCAGACCAACTGGCCCACTACCATTATTATTATTATTATTATTATTATTATTTTATCCAGAGTAGGGTACAACGGGGCCAAAGGAGCCGTGGGGCAAAAGGCGCCTTGGATTTTATTTTCCTCCAAAACCACTAGAACCACTAAACTCCCTAAACATCCGCTTTTCAAGATGCACATGCAAATTCGTCTGTTCCTTGACATGAACATGGACAGCAGTGCAAAGTTGATTCTGAGGTAGTCTGATCTAATATTTTATGGTTTTTAAGATGTTGATTTAAGTAGCAAATAAGAATCGATTAAATTAATGTTTATATTTTCAGACAAAGGTCTTCTTAATGATTTTCAGTTTTGTTCAAGGTAATTAAAGAAACAATTTTTCAATAACGGAAGAATATGTAGAAGTATGGTATTTGGGGTAAAAAGTGCACCTGCTGTTGGGGTTAAAGGCACAATAATTAACATGCTAATAAACAGCTGGCTGACTTTTCCATCTTTTGATGTGACATGGTTTGATTCAGATAATAAATATCATATATCAAATTGGGTATCCACCTAAGAGATAATATCCATATTTATAATGAAACAATCATATGTAAAAATATGATATTAATCATATCATATAATAAAATATAATTTATTGTTACTACTGTAAATCTATATTAAATATTATGGGATCTCCTCCAATGCTTTCAGAATCTTTACTTTTTAAAATAATTGTATTTCTGTATTTTTAAAATATCTGTATTTTGTATGTATTTTTAAATATATTTTTATATTAACATTTTAATGACAGTATATTTATTGAATGAAAATTAATTCTTTTATTTATCAAAATAAACAGAAAATAGTACAAACTTTGCTAAAGTGATTCTTTTGAACAAGTATTAAACTAGACATTATTAAAAACATTATTTTAGCTAAAGTATTTGTATCAATACTGTGTGGGTTTTGCCCCATGCTGGGGAGCCTTTTACCCCGTGTGTGGGGTAAAAGGCCCCCCTCGCCACCTCATACATTTATTAGATTTTTAAACAAATGTTCCATCAATGTTCAATACAAATATTTTTTTTTCTGCAGTCATACACTTTGAGAGTAGTGAAAAGTACATTTTTTCTTAAGATGTGCCTTTAGCCCCATTGTACCCTAATATTAATATAAGGATCGATATAATACTCAAGAGCACAACATGCTACTCACTCTCCCATGAAGCCCTTGGAGGCAGAATTGAAGGAGGCCAGTTCCACAGTGCTGGAAATAGTAGAGCCCATTTCTGATAACACTTTCTTATAGGATTCAAACTTAGTATCTTCTCTATACACACAGCTCTGATACACCTGAAGAGAAAGATACAGCTCACGATCATGTCAATGGAGGGTTCAAGAGCAGAGGTGTCCAATTCTGCTCCCGCAGGGCCACTTTCCTGTTGGGTTTAGCTCTAACACACCTGCCTGAAAGTTTCTAGTGATACTGAAGACCTTGATTAGCTGGTTCAGATGTGTTTAATTAAGGCTAGAGCTAAACTCTGATGGAAGGTGGCCCTCCAAGTATTTTACCAAGACAGTGCACTTATATTTCTTAAGAATGGGAAAAAGTGCAACACGCAAAATGGCAGAATAAGTCCCACCTTCTAAATAAAAGGTATAGTCATCGTGTCACTGCAGCTGCTGTTAGAAGCTCCAGTTGCTATAGAAACAATCAGTTTTTCGAGACACATGCTGAGGTCTGTTTTTGAGATTTCAGGGTTCCCCAATTCAAGTAGATAGGACTTGGACGCCCGATATAGCTGCCTGGAGGCGTTGAGTGATGGCCCCAGAGTGAAAAGACTTTCCTTGAAAGGGACTTCAGTTTTAATGATAGAGAGCTCTTACATTACCTGAGAAAAACTAACCTCATCAGCTAGTAGGAAGAGCCTTTCTTCTGCAGCGAACCGAATCACTTCTTCTATAGACTTCCTACTCTGTATGTGACCTGATAATCAAAGCAACATTCATCCATTCATAATTCCAAGAAGCCATTTTCCTTTTCTCAACTTTTGGTCACCAGATGGCACAGATTTCTCACAATAATAAGGATAATCTATTACTGTACCTGTAGGATTCCCTGGGTTGCAGATATAAAGCGCTACTGGATTGCAGGTCTGTCTACCTGCATGGAGAGCTCTGCGAAGCTCCTCCACCTGCAGTGTCCAGCCCTGCTCCTCACACAAATAGTAAGGTATGATGACAGCACCATGGTCCTCCAGAGCCAGGTTAAAGGAAGCATAGGTGGGCACAGGTATGAGCACACCAGTCTGACAAGGGACCTTGCTCTGAACCAGCAGCTTCAGCATAAACTACAATGAAAACATTTACTCAGTCTTGAATGAAGTGTCACTTATCACGTCCAATTTTATATTTTCAAAGAAAGGTTTTTTTGTATATTTGTGCATTTGCTTTTTAAAAACATTTAAAAGGAAGAAAAAGTCTGATGATAAATGATTTGTGTTGACTAAACCATGAGAGCCATCTGTGACCCAGACGTGATGAATATGTCATCGGGTGAGGAACGAACTCCTCCATCTCTCCTGGTAATGAACTTAGACAAGCCATGTTTGATTTTGGTGATTCCACACGAATCTGTATAGGAGCCTGAAGAGATTGTCACTAGATGAGCACGTACAGATGAAAGGATTCAACACTACAATCATGCGATTCATACAGTATACTTCAATTAACATTTGATCAGACCTGCCTGTCCACAGTGTAAAAAAATAATAAATAAAAAAAAAATATTGGAATGCTTAAATTTAAAGTTAATTTGAAGCTGATCCCTTAGGCCCAGTTTCACAGACAGGTCTTAGCCTAATCCAGGATTAGGCCTTAGTTCAATTAGGAAGTTCCACACCCGTAAGACCTTTGTTAATCTTCGGAACACAAATTAAGATATTTTTGTTGAAATCCGATGGCTCTGTTACCCCTTTTCCACCAAGGCAGTTTGAGTGCTGGTTCGGAGCCAGAGCCTAGTTTCAAATCAGTTCTTTGTCTTTCGACACACAAAGCACCAGCTCCGAACCAGAAAAAGTGGTTCGTAAGTAGCACCAAAACATTGCTGGGCTAGAAGTAAGAACCGCTTGTGTCAGGGGCTGGGGCCGGGGTTACCGTGACCAACAAGAAACTTGTGACCGCCATTTTTGAAATAGCAGCTAATCGAGCTAACAGCAGCTCGATCGTAATCTCCGTCTATACAAATTACGGCGAGCCGTGTTTGGATGCCGATGTAGGTTCGCAAAGCCATGAGCATCAACAGTAGTGAAACATCCGCGATTGTTGATAGAAGGCTTGTTCGAGATGCATCGGAGCAGCGCGGACCGATTTGGCGGCTGCCGCGGGTCCGCGGGAGCGTTTGTAGAGCATACGACTCCTTGTACTTTTGGATCGTTCTCGCGGAGCTTTGATGTCATGCGGCGATCGCTTTGCGAGAAGCCGATGCATCTCAAACGAGCTTGGTGTGTTTGTGTTTGGCGCTGCAGCGCTAGCTTTGCTGTGAAATATGAGACGTATACAGTGACGCAAGACCTGGCTCTGTGGTGGCTCTCTAGCCTGTGGAAAGGCAAACTGGTTCTTAGAAGGCTCGTCCGTTGAACCAACTCCGAACTGGCACTAGCACTAGCTCTGAACTAGCACCTGGTTCGTGCTGGTGGAAAGGGGGTATGTGAGGCCTGCATAGGGAGCAATGACATTTCCTCTCTCAAGATCCATAAAAGTACTAAAAACATATCTAAATCAGTTCATGTAAGTACAGTGGTTCAATAGTAATATTATAAAGCGACGAGATATTTTTGGTGCGCCAAAAAAAAACCAAAATAACGACTTATATAGTGATGGCCGATTTCAAAACACTGCTTCAGGAAGCTTCGGAGCATAATGAATCAGCGTGTGGAATCAGCTGTTCGGAGCGCCAAAGTCATGTGATTTCAGCAGTTTGGCGGTTTGACACGCGATCTGAATCATGATTCGATACGCTGATTCATTATGCTCCGAAGCTTCCTGAAGCAGTGTTTTGAAATCGGCCATCACTAAATAAGTCGTTATTTTGTTTTTTGGGCGCACCAAAAATATTCTTGTCGCTTTATAATATTAATATTGAACCACTGTACTCACATTAATTCAACAAAAATATCTTAATTTGTGTTCAGAAGATTAACGAAGGTCTTACAGGTGTGGAACGGCATGAGGGTGAGTAATAAATGACAGAACTTTCATTTTTGGGTGAACTAACCCTTTAAGTAGCTTTTATTAATGTACACTAAAAAAAAAATCATTACTGGTGTGCATCTTGAAACTAAACAATGGCACTGACATATTTTAAGATATATCAGTACATTTTGCTTTCAGTTGAAACAGCTCAAACTTTGCATTTTAGTCTAGGTCTAGCTTAAGCCTTGTCTGTGAAACCGGGGGTTAAAGTTGTAACATTTGACAATGAACATTTGACAATTAAACTTTTCTTATCATGTTAATCCTCAACTCTCACAACTTTAACACGAAAACATTTAGAACAGTGCAAGGCACTTAAATGTATGAAAACAGCAAGGTATGCCAATATATCTACTGGGCAGGGACAAAAGCTTACCTACGCTTCCACCATCACATTGTCTAAGGAGATCATCTGCCCTTTCTTTAACATCTAATGGCAGACTGTCATCCTCCAAAAGTGCTGGATAGAAGCAAGCAGCAAGGACCTGAAAATAGCAAAAAACACTGAGCCTTAAGAGAACTGTTCCTATTTCTCTTAAAGGCATGGGTTAAGAAATAATATTTCTCCCAACACATTTTTTTCTGTTCTCCATACAACTGAGTGACTGGTAGAAAGGTGCTACCTACTTGACGAACAAAGGTGATGGGTTTTATTCCCCCTCTGTGGAGATCTCCAGAAGACAAATCAAGAACCTCACTATAGTCCTTTCTCTCACCCTAAAATCATTTGAAGTAAAATTAAAAATGTTCTTGAGTCATAAAAGGAACCATATGTTCAAATCAGAGCATTGCTTAGTCAGTTAACTGGTTTTAATTCAGGACCCAGATTTTGAATTGGTTATCTAGTTACAATATGACACAAAAGTGAATAAAAATGTAAAAGTCAAACACTAAAAAGTTGAGTTTTTTTTTTCCTCGCACAAATAAGGGCATGTCACACAACCTATCCATGTTGCCATCTGCCTAATTTCTACTTGACATCAGAAGAATTTGCACCAAAATATGATATTAACATTATAAAAGAATACAAGATGAATACCACACCTGTTGTATTTCAGCTGCAATCTGTGCTGCGAGTCTCAATAAAACATCCTTCTCTGAGAGAAACGTGTTCCTCACCAATGGGCTGATCTCTCTCAGGAAGGACATTGTTGTTTCTCAGTGTGAAGATTTTGAATTGTCGTCTAAATTATTTGGTTCCTTTTGATGGGTTCTCTTCCTGGACCAGTTGAATTCAGCAAGATCTTAACAGTTAGCCAAATGTTCACCACTCCTTACCATGAGTTTAAACCTGAATCTTTCATCCTATGGTGATTTTGCTTATACATGGGAGCAAAGTTCCCAATAATGGGCCGGGCTTCTTGAGACATTAACAAAGACATTGCAAGATAAATAGATGACTATTCCCTGCTTAACTTCTCACCACAGGAGATGAATGGAAATCATCTACAGTATTAACATCTCATTTGGACTCATGTCTATGTAAAGTCTGACTAAAATCAGCATTTCAAGTTTTTGAAATTCTTGACATAGTATAAACCTAATAGCAAGTTTAGTAAGCATAAGCAGCCTAGTAGTAAGTGAAATCATTTTATATATGTCTCTTTACATCACATTTGAGGTGGAGCTTAATGTTTGTCTGTGTATCCAGTCAAAGTATACATAAATTAAAATTCAAACTATGCATATCCATTTTTCTTCAATTTACCATCTACATAACTTAAGTTATATTAAAACAAAGTTTTGGCTTCTATAATTCAAACATTTACAGAAAGTTCAACGATTGCAGTGACTAGAGAAGTTCAGATATAATGGTTTCAATTAATGTCAATCCACTAAAAAAATAAAAAATGCAAATATGCAACAAGACAGACCACATTCCATTATTAAACAGTAAAATATTGCACATTTTAAGAGACTAAAGTTTAGTCTTAAGCTTCTCAATCCATTATGTTTATTCACAGCAAAGCCATGGTGAAATGCAGGTAATTATTCTTTTTTTTGTAAGAATTTATAACACAATCATTTACAATACACACATAATCAATGCAATTACAACATAAATTCAAAACAATAGATTGTTCATTAAATAATATTCTATATATAAAAATAAAATAAATGCACTTGATAACCCTGTCTGAATGTAGTTTGTTTGTTCCAAACATGAACAAAGTCTTTCATGAGAATTCCCAGTCAGTTAAATAAGGAATACTTAGTACATAAAATGTACGTGCATTTATGAAAGTTTCATTCAGCTGACTCAACGGTTGTTTTTCTTACCATGTACTGGCCTCGTCACATAATGACAAAGTCACATTTAAAACTTAAGCCCCTAAAATAGAGCTTGGTGAACATATATAATAAACTGATATTTGTCCTGTTCCAGTACACCTGTGGAACAGACATGAACACTGACTTGCACACCATGTAGTGAGTGAAGAAGGTTCCTAAACTGTTTCACAAGCAGAAATTACAATACACAGCAAATCAATTTGTGAATAAAGAGCAAAAGAAGCAGTCACATCTGCAAATGGGTAAGATCCAATTCTGACACGTGCATAATCTCCTTTCCAGCAAGGACATTAAAAAAAAGCTTGAAATGCTTTGTTTAATCAGTATTGAATTTTACACAAGTTTTGCCAGGGTTGTTTTTTGTTTGTTTGTTTTTTTATTCAGATTACATATCTGAATCTACAACCAAAGCTAAAAGATTCTTCTTATGTCCCATTTGAAACAAAAACTTGTGTGCTATTATCCTAAATAGACTTAGTTTTTACCATCAAGCGCCACAGATGACAAAGCTTCCGTTTTGTTTTTATCATCTGATAAAATTAACCGAAATAACTTCTGGTGCCTATCCATTAATACTGTTCAACAGTATTCAATTAAGAGAAACCAAAGAACAAATCAATTGGGAAAACCAACTGATATTCACCCCACTAGTGAAATACACTGCATAGCCACTATGGGAGTGTGACTTTGTTGCAAGCCAACTCTTAATGAAACTACAAGCGGAGGACTAGCATGTCAAACCTCAGGAGGAAGGGCGAGAGCTGGAGTCTGGTTTTACTTCCCCACATGTCGCTCGAACGTGAATGAATGGGAGAATATTTTAGGGTTTTTGTCTCGGTATCTGTGTGTATTTACAACACAGTTTCACTGGTTAGATCTTCTTGCTTTTTCCTGTAATAGAGTAAAACAAATGTGTATTAGCCCACACACTGTTCCAGCACAGTCAATGTTTTGAGCAGGTGTAGTCACTAGGGTGAAGTCACCTGTTGAACGCTACTGGGATTTGGAGGGTTTGGTCGATCTGTGCTGCAGATTTCACAGCCTGGTCTCGTTGACTTATTTATGAATGTACAGGAGGGGCAGGACCAGCCTGGCTAAAGAGAGAGATATGAAAATCCAACTATTCGTTATATATAATCCAAAAATTTACATTGGTTATCATGTACATGGAATGGGAAGACTGTTCCACATCAATCAGGGGATACATATCTATACAAATATACCTCAATGTTGTGTTTTTTTATTGAATCATTTCCATTTGTGATCTCTTACTTTGAATGGTTTCATAAGCCGTTTAATCTGTCATTGCTACAATGGCACAGTCTGTGGGAGTGTGTGTTTTTGTGGTTTATGATTATGTGGCCACAGGCCACTTATTTACAATCCAGCTGCACTTGTTAGTTTCAAGAAATGGTAAATGTGAATGTATGTAATTATTACCTGTGTGTTACTTGATTTCAGTTTGGACCCTCCAAGTTGCAACATCTCAAGGTTTATGATGTCACTGACGCTAGGTTTATCTATGCCACACCCACTACTGCCTATTCAACAAAGAGAAAAACAGTTACTAGGGAAGTAAGTTAATCATTTTTTTTCAGCAATGTTGCATTAAGTTGATCAAGTGTGACATTAAAGTATTTATAATCTTACAAAATATTTCTATTTCAAATAAATGCTGCTCTTTTGAGCTCAGTTTACACAAAAATATGAAGTAGCACAACTGTTTTCAACACTGATAATAAGAAGAAGTTGAGAAATCACTGTTGGTGACAGACAGGCTGGTCTGAGTATTTCAGAAACTGCTTATCTACTGGGATTTTCATGCACAACCATCTCTAGGGTTTACAGAGAATGGTCAGAAAAAGAGAAAATATCCAGTGAGCGTCAGTTCTTTGGGTGAAAATTCCTTGTTGAGGTCAGAGGAGAAAGGCCAGACTGGTTCCAGCTGATAGAAAGGCAACAGTCACTAAAATAACCTCTTGTTACAACAGAGGTCTGCAGAAGAGCACCTCTGAATGCACAAGAAGTCGAACCTTGAAGCAGATGAGCTACAGCACCAAAAGATCACACAGGGTGCCACCCCTGTCAGCTAAGAACAGGAAACTGAGGCTACAGTTCACGCAGGCTCACAAAAAACTGGGTAATAGAACATTGCCTGGTCTGATGAGTCTTGATTTCCGCTGTGATATTCAGATGGTAGGGTCGGAATTTGGCGTAAACAACATGAAAGCATGGATCCATCCTGCCTTGTATCAATGGTTAAGGATGCTGGTGGGGTAATGATGTGGGGGATATTTTCTTGGCACACTATTAGTACCAATTGTGCATTCTTTAAATGCCACAGCCTACCTGAGTATTGTTGCTGACCATGTCCATCCATTTTTGACCACAGTATACCCATCTTCTGATGGCTACTTCCAGCAGGATAACGCAGCATGTCACAAAGCTCAAATTGTCTCAAACTGGTCACTTGAACATGACAATACTCAAATGGCCTCCACAGTCACCAGATCTCAATCCAATAGAGCACCTTTGGGATGTGGTGGAACAGGTGATTTGCATCATAGATGTGCAGACGACACAATCTGCAGCAAAATCTCTAAATCTCCAAAGAAAATTGGCAGCACCTTGTTGAATCTGTGCCACAAAGAATTAATGGATTTTTGAAAATTACCTTAAAGTACACATGTAGTGTGTAACATTGCTCTAAGTCAGTGGTCTCAAACTCAATTCCTAGAGGGCTACAGCTCTGCACAGTTTTGCTCCAACCCTCATCAAACACACCTGATCCAGCTAATCAAGGTCTTCAGGATTACTAGAAACTTTCAAACAGGTGTGAGTTGGAGCTGGTTGGAGCTAAACTGTGCAGAGCTGTGGCCCTCCAGGAATTGAGTTTGAGACCACTGCTCTAAGTGAATGATAACATCCTGCAAAGTTTTAAATCTGAAAGTGCACCGTATATAAAGTTATTGTCTCTCAAAAGTAAGCGTTGACTCAGTGTCAATTAAACGAGTCGTTTGTAAAACGAATCCCAAGCCGTTTCGTTGTGACATCACAACGAAACATTAGCATATCGCCCACCCACTTATTGTGAGTTCAGACACCAGGGAAAATTCATTTTTTCAACAATACCACAGCAGTACAATCTTTTGTTGTGTTCCCGCCATTTTACTGACGACTGCTTCTCAAACCTCAGGGAGTTTAAAGCAGGATTCACAAATCAACTCACCTGTGCTACTGTGGCTAAATCGGGGAGGTAACGTGCTGTAGCCTCTCCAGTCATGGCTGCTGGGGCCACTGCTGGCCGGCATGTGGGCGAGCGAGGCGTTTGGTGGTGGTGGAGCTGCAGTCAGCATTGGGAGGCTGTTCTCCTGGTCCTGCTGGTGATCAAGGCAAGCGTGACGGGCAGACAAGAGGTAGAGAAATGCTGTGTCACCGTCCCTATAGATGCCGTACGATGCTAAAGAACGACCATCGGAGCACAGACTCTGAGCGATAACCCAGCGCTGCACCCTGGGGTGAAAACCATACTCAACAAACATCTGGAAGAGACATGTCAGAAAATTATTAAATTATCATCTGACAATTCAGCAAATCAGAAAGTCTTGAGAAATATTTGACTTAATTTCGTCAAGATATATTTTGATCTTTCCTACCTGCTGCTTCAGAGAAGCCACAGTCACATGAGGGTGGATTTTTACTGTGACGCAACAGGAAGATGATGCATCTTCCACTACCACAGCTAAGCTGAAAATAAAAGCATATCCATGAACTCTTTGTCACTATCAGGACTTTAAGATATAAATTATATAAATTCGTCTACATGTATGTTGATTTGTGCTGCTTTCTATTCCAGATTTCAACAGTAAAGTCATTAGCACATTCATGCAATTCATGTGCATCATGTGCCCCACTGAGTCAATCAATAATATTATTATTATTAATAATTTATTATTATTATTATTATTATTAATATTATTTGTATAAAATGTATTAACACAAACTGATAGGCAGCCCTTATAATAATCACAAAGATGTAATTAAACATTTTTAATCATTTTAGATGTGACAACACAGATAAGTGTCAAATGTTAAATACCCACAGACCAAACAAGCATGAGGCAAGCAACAAATCTAGTATAATTCAAGCATGACGAGGGCACACACGCACAATCGCACACATACCTTATCTCCCTGTCATCAGTGTCCCGCAGCGCTGGTTGAATAGTCAGTGCGATCTGCTGCCGGGCCAGATCTGTGGCGTAGTGCACAGCTGCATGAGTATCTCCAGTCTCTATTGCTCGAGAAAGCTCTATACACAGCTCCTCTACAGCAGGCAGAAGAGAAGCACAAAGACACAATGAACATGAAATGTACTTGGGAGCAATACGACTTGTATTAGAGAAAGACTTTTTATAACCAATACCGATTATTTTTATATTTATAGGTCCGATAACTGATATGCAGAACCGTTATTTAATGTCTTACTTCTGTTTTTGCTAAATTTCATCTTCATATCACAAAAAAATTTTTTTTTCCCTCTCTCAACAGAAGCAGCAACAGTGACAATATTATAATAATAGGCAAAATAAACTGACAGTATAATGTTTTCAATAGGAGAACATAAATAAATGACAAAGGGGTCTATCAACTCTGCATAAATGTAATAATTCATTTACAGTTTAATAAAGCAATAAGCCCAGTAAAGATGTGGTTTACAGCGTTCATAGGAGAGCTAAGGGGAGCTGTTAGGCACAATTAAAAAAATGTGAAAAAAAAATTCATTCAAATTATTAAAAAAAACAAAACACACAAACAAATAAAAAAAAACAGAAAAGGTAAACTAAAAACAAACAAATATTTAAAACAACTAACCTACTTATTCAGGGTTTCTGAAGGTTTCATGAAGGTAGATTTAAGACTTTTTATAAAATTTTAAAAGACCAAGTAAAGAAAATATAAGGAATAAAGTGAAGGGAACACAATATGTAAATGTAAACATCTAGGGAGAATCACAATGAGTTGTATTAGCAACACTTTAAAGTTTTAAAATACAATTTTCTACCAATCTTACTTTTTAGTTCATTTTACAAAAAATAATACCTCTGCTCCCAACCACAAGACTACAGACATAACTTTAACTGTATTTTCTGATCACACTGCAAAAAAAAGATTCCTAAATCAAGATACATTTATATGAAAAGCAACATTATATAAGATTAGAAGTCTTGCTTTCTGTGAAACTGATCAAAGAAGTGAAGTGAGTTTATGATTAAAACAAGAACAAATATCTGCCAAAGGGCTCAGAAAAATCATCTTAAATCAAAGGGAAAACAAGTTTTAATACACCATTGACAGATATTTGCTTTTTTGTTCAGTGTTGAACAGTTTCTCAGAGGAAGATAATGATTCAACATTTAATACAACCTTAAGTGGCATGACTTTATGAACTTACGACTTTTTGCTCTGATTTAAGACCTTTTTAAGGCCTTAATTTGGGGAAGGAAGAATTAAGACTTCAAGACCTTTTTAAAACCTGCAGAAAACCTGTTATTATAAATAATTTATTATAAAAAAGGTCTATTGTTCCTGAATTTGAAATCTAATTTGGCAAGTGGTTCAGGAGGATGAGGCCAGTTTAATATCACTGCCAGCAGTCCATTTCCCATATAAAGTGCACATTTTAGTCACTTCCACACTGATGCAGATACACAAATGGTACTCACTCAAACATTAATAAACACAAAAGTGTTCATTGTGTGTCTACAACAATGGTGGAGCTAAATAAATGATCAAGAAAAACCAAGCTTAAACCCAGTCAGCTCTCCCATTAGAAAACAAACCTTTCATTGACAGCGACAAGACAGAGTTTTTCTCTCCACACTTCAAATTCTGCAGTCCATCATGTGAGGAATGTGAAATGTTGGCAACTGAGATAGAAAAAAAGAATGAATGAACAATGAGCCACAGTAAGAGCAGAGTCCATCTTTAAAAAAATAAAAGTTTAGAAGATCATTTAACAAGCAGAAAGGCTAAGCATATCTGCATGCTTTTTTGTGCGTTTTCATATTCTTCCCATTTCGCTCGCCATGTATTTAAGATATAGGAGTTTAAAAAGGCTTGAAGTCTCTCTGATCTTGTTTTGAGATGTATAAATAATAAATAATAACAGGCTGATCAATCTTTAGAGATTATGTCTCATGCATCAGGAAAGCACACTTGAGTTTCCCCATTTACTATATTTGATACACTACATATGTGAACTGATTAATATTTTTATAAAAATAACGGCATATATAACTTTTTATTATATATATATATATATGATTTTCTTTTCAAAATAAGTAAACTTAAGTTGCTTCAGTCCAGTACATGTACATCTTGAAATATTACTGACAATATTAAAGTGATTCTTACATTTACCTTATAAAAGATTTCACAGCAAAAAGATGTGTATCACAACCTGAAGAGGAACTTTTTTTAATTAATTAATTAATTAATTAATTAAAATCATTAAAAGGCCTTTTACTTATTAAAACAGTATGAACTATCTGGGGGCAGAAGGCATGTAGTAGATTGTGTGCAACAGTTTTTTTTTTTAGCAAAGTTTTGATCATGTCGATATTTTAAAGGCCTTAGAATTTCATGTGTCCAATTAAATACAGTAGCTTTATAGGGTTAAATGTTGCTGTGAACTCTGACCTCTGTGTGACTCTCTCAGTGATGACATCATGACTGTTGCCCATTCCTGGGCCTCCTGCTCGCTGCGGAAGGTAAACGTGAGACAGTCGTGGGGCGGCTTTGTGAGACGCAGTTCGTGACATCGAGCCGACGTGATCTCATACTTCACCGAACGCAGATCAAACTCTGCTAGAGACTGAGAGAGAGAACAGCTCATCATTACACCTTCAGTGACAGTGACCATTATCAGCATACATGTTATGATACATAATACACGTTCCTTTAGTGAGGCAAGACAATCCAATCTCACAGAATTGTCAATATGCCACAAGGCAGTTTGGCAAACCAAAACGTTTTAGTTCGACTCATAAGCATGCGACAACACCATGAGCTTGAGAGAAGCAAGGTTGATTTGTGAATTTCCAAGAAAGAGTGTTAAAAAAAAATGTATGTAGATGCAAACAGAGAGCACTTTATGCAGGAAAAACAGATAATTCTTTCAACATTATATTTGGGAACCAATGACCCCCTCCCCCTGCCAATCATAGCCTATAATGGTTAGAGAGTCAGACTTGTAGCCCAATGGTTGCAGGTTCGATTCTCAATACCGACAGAAAAATGTAGGTGGGTAAGTGAATGAACAGCGCTCTGTTCCACCCTCAATACCCACGACTGAGGTGCCCTTGAGCAAGGCATCAATCCCCAGGTGCCGCAGCAAAATGGCTGCCGACTTCTATGGGTGTGTGTGTGTCCACGGTTTGCAGTGTGTGTGTTAACTACTCACTGCTCCTAATGTGTGTGCACTAACTTGGATGGGTTAAATGCAGAGGAAAAATTCCAAGTATAGGTTACCATACTTGGCCTTCACGTAATTTACAGCATGTAATTTTTTTGGCGCCCATGTTAACAGATTAGAACAGTGGTTCCCAACCACATTCCTGGAGTACCCCCAACACTGCACATTTTCCATGTCTCCTTTGTCTGACACACCCATTTCTGGTCTTGGAGTCTCTGCTAATGAATTGATGACTTGATTCAGGTGTGCTTGATCAAGGAGACATGCAAAATGTGCAGTGTTGGTGGTACTCCAGGAATGTGGTTGGGAACCACTGGATTAGAACATTCATACTGCATACAGAGACAGGAGCAGAGCAGAAGTGGCAGCGCCACGATTTGTTTTGCCATCGAGTCTTTTTGCTGCTCCGCGTACGCTGAATTAAAGCAACAGTGCATTGTTCTTGTTCAAAATACAGGAAAAATAACAAATTTCCCTATAAAATCATATAAGTGAGGTGTTCCGTGTTTCACAATCACCATATGACATTCAGTGCTGTGAAAAAAATAAATTACACGAATAGAAATCAGTGCCAGGAGTTTTTGCCCAAACTTTAAAGGCCTGTTTAATTGACTAAAACTAGAGGTAGCCTATATCTTCAATTTAAGATTATTTTCATCATGTAAACAAATGCCGCTAGTGTGAAAGCACAATGGCCACTTGCCGATTTTGCTCTGAATCAATTTGGCTCTAAACAGTCATATACAAAATTATTCAGCCCCCAAAAGTCAAATTTTGTAGATCATAGGTTCTAACTCTGGCCCTCATTGTCCACTGTCCTGCAAAGTTTAGCTCCAACCCTAATCAAACACACCTGAACAAGCTAATCAAAGTCTTCAGGATTCCTAGAAAGTTATAGGCAGGTGAGTTTGACCAAAGATTCTCAATGGGATTTAAATCTGGAGACTGAGAACATTCCAGGACCAATCCCTGAACCAAGCTTTGGTAGATTTGGATGTATACTTGGGATCATCGTCCTGCTGGAAAGTCTGATAATCCAGTGAAGCTTCAATTTATGCACTAAAGGCATCATAATCTTTGCCAAAATGGCCTGATACTTCAAAGAATCCATGATGCCAGTCACATGGTCAAGATTCTCAGCTGCTCTGATCAAACATCTTATTCCCCTTAATGAAATGGTGCTTTCTCATCCATGTCCTGAAAGGTTCACTACCATACATTTTAAACTTAAGTATGATGTTGCCAACGGTGTCTCTAGGAACTTTTAGTGTTTTGGAAACATTCTTGTAGCTATATCATTTTTTGATGTAATAAACAAACTTCTTCTCCTAGCTTTTGTGAGAGCTCTTTTGTCTTGGCCATAGATGCTACTCAACTTCAGCACAAGTCTCACAACTAAAGGTAATTAACTGTCGATATATAGTTCAAAAAGGTTAAATTGTGTTTTAACCATACCATACTAGTAAGTGATTTAAAACAGCATTGTCGGATAGGGGTTGAATAATTTTGACATGGCTGTATTATGAAAAAAATAATCATATTATTCAAAAATAGCCTATTACATTATAAATTGATCAGGGTTTGAGCTAAACTCTGTCGGGCAGTGGCCCTACAGGGCTGGATTTAAGGAAACCTGCAGTAAAATGTTATATGTGTATTTTTTTTCTTCTTCAAACTCTGGATGTTTAGAAGAGCACACATTTGTAATTGAAGTTTGCGTCACAGCTGATAAGGAACTTTACAGAAAATTGCTCATGGTTATTTTTTAATAATAAATTGTTGGAATATAACACATAAACTACGTATAACCCAGCATGCATATCTATTCAAAGGACTAGCTACTAACGTAAACAGTGTTCAAACTGTGCTGAATGACACACTGGCAGGTAGACAGATAGCACTAATCAGATAGTATGAAAGTGAGAATACTTTTCTAAGGTTGACAGCTAAACATAACAGATGACAGCTGTGTGCGTGTGTGTGTGTGTGTGTGTGTGTGTGTGTGTGTGTGTGTGTGTGTGTACCACGCTGCGTCCTCCGCGGTCGGTGTGCCTGAGGGTGAGTGTGAAGAGTCCCGGGCGGTTCGCGTTCATACTGAGCTGCAGCCGCAGGGAATCCGAGCCCACACAGAGCGGCCGAACCGACACCCGCACCGACATCAGCACCGTACTGCAGCCCGAGCTCACAGCCATCATGTCTTCTGCACGAAGATCTATACAGCACGTACTGACATCATCACCATCTTCATGAGTAACAAGCAACCAGTTTCAAAACAGGAAGCAGGTCCGTCGGATATTTACTGCCCCCTATTTTAACATGCAGTATTTATTATGTCTATGGTTCCGAGAGTGGTTGTGCATCAAGGGTCGGTCGATGATTTACAACTAAACAACGTTAACAATCATTTAATTGGATAAAATCCTCTATTTTTATTGTAATGAATTGGATATATTCTTTCATTTGTAGGATTTACATTCATATAACTTGACAACATGTATACATAATTTGCGTTTAATTGTATATAATGTATATATTTTATTAGTATTTGTCTAGTTTATTTTGAACTGTTTAAACTGTCTTTTATTTTGCCACTCCGTACCGCTGACATCATAAGGTCTGCGCCGCGACTTCTCCCGTTGCTGTTTTTTTTGACTGAAGAAAGGTTTGACATAAGCCCTTCAGCATTTAGGTGTAAAATGGTTCATAATTGTTTTAAAGTTGTTTTTAACAAATTTGTTTCAACAACATGTTAATATTACTGAGAGCATTTTGCGTTGGAAATTTTGAACCTGTAGCCATAGATGGCTTTGTCTTAAACTGATAGTTGGCTCTCGTAAATATCGCCAAAATTATGATTTATTTTTCTGTGCAAAACGCATCGACACATGAGGAACGGAGTGATTGACTTGACCCTTTTCTCTATTAATTATTCCCATTTAAACGTAACAAAGAAAAGTTTCCAGGCAAGCAGGATCTCCAGATTAAAGGCTGAGATCTTGCTTGACATACTGCTGGAAAGATGGAGTTTATTAAAGTGGAGATTATGGACATGAATGATCCAGAACCCTGCAGAGTGAAAGATGAAGAAGATACTGAAGAACAAAGAGGTTGGTGTCTGTTCTTGATTCGTGATTAAGTACATTTGTTGCATTTATGCATTTGGGAGATGCTTTTATCCAAAGCGATTTATGTGGCATTCAATGTACAGAAAGTAATACAAGAAATAAAGCTTCAGAAAATTCATCAGACTTGAATTTTATAAAAGAGGTAAAATAATAAACCAATAAAACACATTATGATTCTGGCAGCGTATGATAACACTGTATATCATTCCAACATTTTATATCAGTAGTAATCGAGCAGATTTCATATTGTTAAAGAGATATTTTATTAAAGGGATAGGTCACCCAAAAATGAAAATTATCCCATGATTTACTCACCAAGTATTCCACATGGTTCCAGGGGGTATAAAGGCCTTCTAAAGCGAATGATGGGTATTTGTAAGAAAAATATCCATATTTAAAGGGGAAACTATATAACCAGCTTCCGACAAACATTCATACTCAAGACAACTTACAGTGGAAATGTAACCCCTCACGCAATGTATGACGTAGAATGTAGGAGTAGGTGAGAGTAGAAGCCTCTCACAGTTCAATCAAATAGGGTTGGGCAACAAACTCAAGCTCCTCTACTCTTATATCGAAATCCTCCAATATTTCTATTTAAAAAAATTCTCATTTTAGACTTCTAATTCGTGACTGGTTTTGCTTTGCTCTAACCTCTGCGCTTCCGTGTTTGTCAATACGTCTTACGTCAGAGGTTAGGCTTCTGCCGTAAGTCGACTTGCGTACAGATGTTTGTCGGAAGCTGGTTATTATATTAAAAATCCCTTTAACTTTGAGCACACTAAAGATCACATAACTTAAGTTGGACTTCACTTTAGTGTTTCTTCTTGTTTCACCTGTCTTGAACTGATTTTTAATATGTTAATTTTAGACCACATGGAAGTGAAAAAGGAAAGTCAAGAACCAAGTGACACCGAGGAGAACCACTACTTTGAGAAATCTGAGGATTTTATAGTTGGAGAAAAAACTATTAGTTCCTCGCTAACTGAAAATAATTTCACAAACAACAGAAGCCAAAAATTCTTTCTCCTGCCCTCAGTGTGAGAAGACATTCACACATAAAGGAAACCTTAGAGATCACATAAAAATTCACATTGGAGAGAAGCCTTATACATGCCATCTATGTGGGAAGAGTTTATTCACAAAGGTCACCTTAATGATCACATAAGAATTCACACTGGAGAGAAGCCTTACGCATGCCATCTGTGTGGCAAGAGCTTTACATGTAAGGGAAGCCTTAATGGTCACATGAGAATTCACACTGGAGAGAGGCCTTTCACATGCCACCTGTGTGGAAAGAGTTTACATGTAAAGGCACTCTTACATGTCATGTAAGAGTTCATACTGGAGAGAAGCCTTTCACATGCCCTCAGTGTGAAAAGAGTTTCTCACATAA